>JARFJB010001308.1:2057500-2300000 GCA_036346205.1 Vesta saturnalis
GTGTTGCAAGGTCATCAAATCGTATAAAACGTAAAATATTGACAAATCTGTCACGTGCCATTGATGCAGGAAATACAGGCCTACTAAAAAGTGATTTTTTTTGTCCAAAGAAAGTGAATAGGTTCTCTACTTGCCTTTAGCGCCCCAGCTATAATCAAAATACCAAGTGCAGCATATATTTCAAAAGAATCTACAGGTTGCCATCGACGTTGTTTGTTTGGGTTCTTATGGTTCCATTCGTCATAAAATTTCAGAGCTTTTTGGTTGGTGTACTGAACAATAATTTGAACTATTTCATCGTCAATAAATAATTTGAAGCAGTCTGATAGGGAGGGAACGTTTTCTGACGTGGTAGTAAGTCCTGTTTTTTTTGCTATAATATTTTGCTTTGCTGTTCGTGCAGGTCTAGGTGCCTTTCTGTTCCAAACCGATCCATCTTTTGATACATATGCAGGATCACTATCAACAATTACATCATTTTCTTCACCTTCAGTCTAAAAGCAAGATGTAATATGTAAATTTTTCAATAAAGCACGTATCACTTTTTTACATACCTCAAAAAACTCAAGTTCACTATCCTGAACTTCTACATTATCTTCTAATTCGGAACACTCAGAATCTGTTTCTAAAATTTTCTCCTCCTCATCAATCTCATCCATCCACTGTAAGGCAGTCTCACGATTTGCTTCTATAGATAAATCCAATTTCCTTTTCTGCGACATATCGCAACACCGGCTTACAAAACGCAAGCAACAATATCTGTACGCATCTAAAATTATACTAACTAAAATTTGTCCCGTGTATCGTGTCAGCACGTTTGCAACGATCAACTTCGGTTGCGAGTCGGCACAGAGTTATTTTGTCTGAAATAACATTGCCTGCATGGCTTGCAAAACTAATGAAAAAATTTACGTCGATGCCGAATGGGGTACATTGTGTACCCCAGTTAATTATTTTTAAATTTAGATAAAAGAATTACGCAAAAACATTGTTTAGTATATTTACTTATTAATGAGGGTCCGACAAAGGATTACTAAGCAGCATCAAGAAGTTCTAAACAAAATGCCAAAAATGTGCAGAAAAAATAGCATATGGGGTACATTTGTACCCCCTTCCGGCATCCGAAGGTTAAAAAAAAAACAAAAAAATAATTAAACTTCAACACCCTATATGTTTTAAACGAAGGCGTTGCGGACCTAAGTTCCAAGGAATTTTTTCTTATTTTAGTGTCCTCTATCGCTGGCACTATGCATGGCACTTTTTCTATGTCACCCTGTGTATATATATATATATATATATATATATATATATATATATATATATATATATATATATATATATATATATATATCTCACACCGCACACACGCATACACTCACTCATGCACGCACACACACTCTGCGCACACATGCACACACGTAAACACGCACACACGCACGCACGCACGCACCCACGTACTCACACATACACACACACACACACACGCACACACACATACTGGGTGGAAATTTAGTGCATGAATTGAAGGTAACAGCTTTATTTGAGTAAATACAAAAAAATTAAATTCAAATGTTGTGGGTAAATATCATATAGACGTCTTAAAGCTATTTTATTGTTGGACATGTTTAATACAGATCGCTGTTGCCTAATACGATGTCGTACATTAGAAAGATATAGATTGTGAACATTTCCATCATTTCTGTGTTAGCCAGTACATTTTTAATTAAATTTAGCATAGTTTAGTAAACAAAGTACAACATATATTGGCTATCTTAACGTTTTGTACAATTTGATGAACAGACAATTAATTTGAACACTTTATGTTTATATACGATTGCATACTTTTAAACGTTATTAATACTACCTAAATCATTGTTGTAGAATACCTTACACTTTAACAGTAATTTTACAGTAAACCTTTCCGATTGCACAATAATAATAATTGACACGTTTATCTCACGTTTCTTCATAGCGGTATGTTTGAAATGAGTTAATTGCTCTGTTTGATATTAGATCTAATTACTTGGCTATCAGTGCATAAAAACAATAATCTAGTTTCGGTACTAATTAATATTAGTTCTAGTATTGAATCGCTCCAAATTTGTAATTCTGTTGAATTTATTCCTGAACAATTTTCAAGGATAGTTGAATTGAGCAGGTTTTGTCTTGACAGAAGAATCGATAGCTACTTAAAACAGTCCTTATCTTTATCTATCATTTAAATTCTCAACATAACGTAATTTTAAACTTTTTTAAAACTAACGTTTGTCAAAAACTTTTTACTTCACCTAACTTTTCTTTAAATGTCAGCTTTACGATAACACAAATTTTAAAAATTGCAACAAAGTATGTGTAAAAATGTAAGTAAATATAACGTTACAGAGACACGACGATTTTTTGTTGCTTTAATTTGTGTGTTTGCAGTAAAAATATAGCAAACAATTTTTAACAAACAAAATTAAACGATCAGAAACACGTTTATCTTGACTCAGTAAACCGATCACATTAATTACATGTCACCACTCAATGTTTTTTTGTTAATTGATTGCAAAGCTCGTTCTACTCTGAATAATATTGTTACACGCTAACTAAATAACTCAGAAAAGCAATTTGAGAATTGCTAAATTATTCAATGTTATTATGCAAATCGGTTTAAAACATTTTTTTTTAAATAATTTATTACGTTTAAAATAAGAACTTTTTCAGATAAACGTATGTACATTATAAAAGAGGTGTATAAGTTTGGTTTTAAAGCTGCACATTTTTTTTAGTTTTGTTTTGTACATTGTGATTGGAAATTGTGACGGTTTCTGAAAGTATTTCAGGTTTGGATGGAAATTCGGGTAGAGCTTCGAGCGAGGCATCTCCATTCATTCCCGTCTTTGGCATTAACCCCTCACTTCTCCAACCACTATGCTCTCCATCATGAATACCCGCTAATTGCAATTATTGTACTCGGCATACACATTATTTGGCCACCTAACTTCCCCTTTTCTATTACTTTACCCATTCTTATCCCACTAGGAAGGTTTCCTCTTTTACGAAATACACTTATCGAATTTGATCTGTTGGTACCCGCATCGGCAACGTCCTACGCCCTTTCCACTAATAATTGTACTGATGTACTTACTTCACCTCCATTCATACACATTTATTTTCATTCCTTCATTTAAGTACGTATATATATATATATATATATATATATATATATATATATATATATATATATATATATATATATATATATAGTCCAAACAATCTAATTTAATATCGTGGCTATGGAAGAAGTAACTAAATTGTTTAACGTCAAATTAATAACCCTGTTAATAAAATACTTATCTTTTTTGGTTTTTTTAATGGTGTATTTTAAATTATACAATCTAAACGTTTCGATAACACTTACAGTTATCTTCGTCAGTAGTAATATCTATTAAAATTGTTAAAGATGTTGTAAACAAACAGCCTGCTATTGGTATTGCAGTTTGAGAAACGTATAAAGCCAAACTATAGAAATAAATTTTAGTAAAGAATAACTAGGTCATTAAAAATTAAATATTGTTAAACTGTTTTAAAGATGACAAATCAGAACACTTCTAACGGCGAAAACTAACAATAAAATGTGTGAGCCAAAAAACACATTTAACAAAATTTAATCAAGTTATGATGTAAAGTGTAAAGTTGTGAAAAGCTTCAATTTCAAAATGATAGAAGCATTCACAAATATAGACATGACATCAAATAAAATAATCCAGTTAAGTCTAACAAAGAGATATGTTTGTCAATAAGTGCAAGTGTTATTAACGATGAAAAGCATAATGCAGAAGGTTTTTTGTAATTTTTTTAATTTTAACCTTAATTTCAAGTACTTATGTTAAATTATAGTGCTGTGATAATTTAACATATAATTGGTAAAGCATTTACTTCAAGGTCTAGGAAAAACACAACAAAAAACCTAGACATGCCAAAAGTCAAAATTAATATCAAAATTAGGACGTATGATTATGCCTTTTTTTAATTATAAGGTGCCAAAGCCTATTTAAACGAAAATTTTCTTCTTGTCTATTGAAATTATTAGGGTGTTTATATATTTCAATAGCTTCACGTTGTAAATGAACATAATAATGAGTTTGTCTTGACAATATTTCCATATTGTCAAATTGAATGTCATGATTCAGATTATTCAAAGCATGGTCAGCCACCGCAGACTTCCCTGGTTGACCTAATTTACAAAATCTCATATGTTCTTTACGTCTTGTATCAAAGGTACGTTTTGTGGTTCCAACGTATACTTTTCTACATGAACAAGATAACTTATACACTCCGGAAGATGATAATGGGTTTGACACATCTTTAGGTGATCTTAAATATTCTTTAATTTTTCTTGTAGGTTTAAAAATACTCCTAATACCATATCGTCGCCTAAACTGCAAAACCTCGTATGTGCGGTTTGTCAAATTTTTCCGGAGAGGTAAAAACACACTGTAATAAGACTTGATTACATTTTATATGGAGATAAGGATCTATTTAAACTAAAAATGCATAATTAGTATTATAACATCGCAAAAACAGAAAAAATAATAAATTCTCACTTGGTAAAATTACATACTAGTATTTGAACTTAAAATCAATAACAAAAAAAAGTTTGCGAGGTTTTGAATTGGGTGCAGTATAGACATTAGTGTGGTAAGCTATCGTAGTAATTCCAGAACTGTTTGTCCAACACCTGCTTTAACTGCTGTAAATGATGGAATTTCTTCACTTTGATTTTTTGTCGAGATTTGTATAATTGGGTGACGGAGTATTCTGCAACTTTGGGTCTTTTAGGCAAGTTTTCCCATTCATCTAAGTAACACAGTTTATATTTTATGAAACCTTCTGGCACGTACATAAAGGAATGAACATCTGTTACGTGGGGATCTCCAACAGTGATGCCTGAATGTATACTTGAATAATACTTAACTTTTGAGTAATCGCGAAAATCTGAGTCTCTCATGTACTTCACGTTATAGGGCATTTTACATCGCGATTCTCTGCAGACAGTGATATAATCCGTGAGCAGATATTTGTCTCTA
The DNA here is from genome assembly GCA_036346205.1 of Vesta saturnalis. Taxonomy (NCBI): domain Eukaryota; kingdom Metazoa; phylum Arthropoda; class Insecta; order Coleoptera; family Lampyridae; genus Vesta; species Vesta saturnalis. The sequence goes on from JARFJB010001308.1 coordinate 2,062,573, forward strand.
TTTTTTAATTTCCTCTCAATCGCGCTATGTACAGAGTCAACTTCCATTTGGTAATGTCCCTTCTCAAAATAACTTTGCATAATAATAACTTTTTTTTCAATTGCAAATTTTAGTAAGGTATTTGATAGTGTAGCGTTCTTTTTTTGGTATACGCATCCATCGCTATAAATAATCATAGTTTTGGTGCTGGGTACTCTTAGTAAATGGCTTTCTAAGAAATCCCACAACATTGTAGCGAAATTGTTTGCTTCCAGGTCTCCTTGGGTCTCATCCCATAGATGACAAAGCACCTCTGAATTATGCAAATTATAAACAGTATAGTTGTAGTGTATAGCTAGTATTAAGAAACATTTATCTATTTTACAATAATTAATTATGTATTATTTCTAAAGCATATTTATGTCACAACTTGGTCAATATTAAAAATTACAATCATGCTGAATAGAATAAGTTGTTATTGCAAGAAAAGTCAGCTCTTTATAAATTGTAACATGACATAGATAATAGGTTATAAATATAGCTCCACGCAGTGATAAGTAGTTAATAATAAGTAATAAGTAAATCAGTTCATCCATCATCAACCAGTAGTTATTAAGATACTCGTAGTGTTAGAGTACTAGTGAAGTGTAGGTTAGAATATGTAATACTACTCACATCACGTATTAACAATAAATATGTATAACAATTGGAGTCTGTACGCTTCACGTCACATAGAGTAGTTATAACCTGGAAACCCTGAGGACCACATATATAACATGGCGATCCCGGCCAGTTCCTACTAGAAGGAAAGATGGAAGAAAAGAAAAAAATAAAAAGAAGAAGTATTCATCAACCAAGCGGGTAATAGCGGAGGTCAAACAAACTCAGTGCTACAACAAACGTCATCACCCTTATTCGTTTATTCCATTGTAATAACCCTAATCTGCATTCTAGTTGTAGGAGACATCCTGTACAACAAATGTAAACACCAGATGCTCAAGCAAGTGGACAAGCGAATCCGCAGCACAGATGCCCTCAATAGAGTGTAAGCAGTCAACAATCCATGGCCAGCGCAATAAGGAAATATAAGTGTAAGTTTTAAATATGCAATGCTCCAAAAAATTTCAACAATTGCACGTAGAAATTAAGTTATTTAAAACATTGTAGGGAAAGTCACAGTTTTATAAGCGAAATATTTTAGAAGAGAAGTTAGTTAGTAATACAAAAATTGTTAAAATGGGTACAGAAAGTTTTAGTTTAAGAACGGCAGCAGTATTACTGCCTGAAATGGACGATACTGAAGGTACTACCATTGATTATATATACTCAATGGTACTACTAAGAAATTAAAAACGCGATCAAATTATATGTTGACCTATTAAAAGAAACCGATAAGCAATTAGTAATCAAATATGTACTGGCAACACGACTATCAGAAAACGCGCAAGCTAAGCTACTCGTTAACTATGAGTCAACAGATGATTTGATTAAAGATATGCAAAGTAAATTGTTCATACCGACATCTATAACAGCACTTTCAGTAGAATTACATAATGTTAAACAAAACGATAAATCTATAGAGGACTTTGGTAAGGTTGTTCGCCAACTAATGTGAGATTTAACCATTACTGAAGCCGCAGGTAACAATGAAAACGGACAATTCTTAAAGAAGTCAACGAAAGGTTAGCCATTAGTGCTTTTATTAGGGGTCTACAAAGTAGTGAATTGCGGATAATCGTACGAGCTAGGGGTCAAAATACCTTAGCAGATGTCATAAATACAGCGGTAATAGAAAGCAAGGAAGTACCAAATTCTCCGTCTCTAATTTTCCACACAAAGGGGCGTACTAATTATCAAAATTCTCGCGGTCGTTATCAAAATTCTCGCGGTCGATTCCAAACACAACGATTTCAAAGTAGATTCTATAGGGGTTACCGACATCCACAAAACAATTTTTCTAATAACTTACATAATTCGCAGAATAATCATAATACCGGTAATCGTCAAGATTTTTCAAACTACAGAGGACACAGTCAAGGTAGTCGTATATTTGAACGCGGACGAGGACAAATGTTGCGTAATACACGCAGAGAAAATAACTATCAAAACGCTTATTTCGCAAATACGCATGATAACAATGACGAGGACCTTGAAAGTAAAATAAATCATAAGCCGGAAGACATTAGAAACCAGTTTTTTCGAGTCAGCGAAATGTAGTACCGACGCTGCAATTATAAGTATGAATGGAATAAATTACGTACAACTGAAATATCGAGAAAATGACTTAAATTTTCAGGCGCAACAATTAGCGGTTTATTTAAAAATTACGTTCAGAAGGACGAATACATAAATTCAAATCAAAATATAACAATTAATGGTATTACAGGTTCCATCAAAGCTCATGGTGCCGTAAATTTGAATTTAAACATTCAAAACTTTTGCTTACAACACGAATTTTATATATCAGATCAGTTTGCAGACAATATTCATGGAATTCTGGGAAGTGATTTCTTCACAAAATTTTCAGCTCACTTAGATTACGAAAAATTTTTGTTTTCATTTTATGTGCAGTCTAATTATATTTCTTTAAGTATGCAATCCATGCACGAATGCTGCATTTTAATACCGCCTCGTTGCGAAGTTATTAGGTATTTTTCGGTTAAATGTGTAGATGATTGCGTTGTTATGAATGATGAAGTGTGTGAAGGTGTGTATGTAGCTTCTACTATAGCTAAACCAATAGATAGTTTTATCCCTGTTAGGATACTCAATACGAATCACAAGGAAATTAGAATAAAAAACTATAAACCAAAAATCGAGACATTAGATAAATTTCATATATATACTTACCAACATAAAACGAGAACGGTTAATCGAGTACACAGAGTTTTAAAATTAATAGACTTCGAGTCATTAAATCAAGAAGAGCACGACTCTATACAAAAAATTTGTACTAAATACGCGGACATATTCCAATTAGATGACGACATACTCGGGATAACAAATATGTCGACACAAAAGATTCATTTGAAACAAGACACAGTTCCAGTGTATGTTAAGCCCTACCGTTTACCTCATACACAAAAAGTCGAAATCAGCAGACAGATAGACAAATTACTTAAAGACGGAATAATTGAAGAAGCCAGATCGGATTGGTCATCTCCGTTACTAATCATTCCTAAAAAATCAGATAGATTAGGTGAGAAAAAATGGCGAATGGTTATAGACTATCGATTATTAAATAGACGTATTGAAAACGATAAATTTCCTTTACCTTGTATTACCAAAATTTTAGATTCATTATTCGGTGCAGTTTATTTTTCACATTTGGATTTAGCGCAAGGTTATCATCAAGTACCTTTGCACCCCGACAGTAGACCGTGCGCAGCATTTACTACAGCTACTGGTCAATATCAAATGACGAGGTTACCAATGGGATTAAAAATTAGTCCTAGTGCATTTTCAAGAGTAATGACAATTGCTATGTCAGGATTAAATTATGAGTCATGTGTTATTTATTTGGATGATATTATTGTTTTTGGACGAAATCTATTGCATCATAATCAAAATTTAGTAAAAGTATTGCAACGACGATGTAATGTAAATTTTAAATTAAACCCAAGCAAGTGTACCTTTCTTCAGAAGGAACTTTTGTATTTAGGCCATGTCATTTCATCGGCGGGTGTTTTGCCCGACCCAGACAAACTAGCCGCTATAAAAGACTATCCAGTGCCAACAGACGCCAATGCTACTAAACGTTTCGTCGCGTTTGCCAACTATTATCGGAAATTCGTAAACAACTTTGCTGATTTAGTAGAACCTTTAAATCGTCTAACGCGAAAAAATTCTATTTTTAATTGGACTTCAGAATGTCAAAACTCATTCGACGCTTTAAAAAACTTATTCGAGCACCCACCGATTTTACAATATCCAAATTTCGGGAGCGATAACCGTTTTATTCTTCGTACTGATGCTTCAGGCCATGCTCTGGGAGCCGTATTGTCAAATGCGAATGATAATCCTGTTGCTTATGCTAGCAGAACTTTGAATCTTGCCGAACGTAATTACCCAATCATTGAAAAGGAACTCTTAGCAATAGTATGGGCTGTTAAACATTTAAGGCCATATCTATACGGTAGACAGTTTGACATTTATACTGATCACCGTCCCATAGTATATTTGTTTGGAATGACAAATCCTTCTAGCCGACTTACAAAATTTTGACTTACATTGGAAGAATATGACTTTACTGTACATTATGTTAAAGGAAAAGGAAATGCTCCAGCTGATGCCCTTTCTCGAATTTGTCTTGAGTCTCGCGAACTTAAACAACTTTCTAGTAAGGTGATTCACCACATTAACATTATGACACGTGCTCAATTTAAGCAGCAACGTACTTTAGAGGACGAAACTGACGATTTTACAGACAATAGGATTGATCACCCTCGCATCGTAGAATTGCTTAAATACCCAAATGATTCTGTACTAGTAGAACCCTTAAAAGACGACGACTTTAAAATGAAGAATCAAGATAATCGATTGTTTAAAAATGTGATGTATATACCCGACACACACATAATTTATATTAGTGAGACTTCTTCATCAGCCTCTGCATACGGTGCAACGTTGAGAGATTTAGTCAAGTGTTGTAAAATAAATGGCATGCAAATGATATGTATAATAAAAAAAGATTTAAACTGCGTAGTTAGTCAAGAAGAAAGGGGAATTATTGAAGAAATAATTAAAAATAAAGAGGAAATCATAGCGATGGGTATACAAATATCTATAGTACCAAATTTAACTCTTATTACGGATCCACAGGATCAAAAATTAATACTTAATGATTATCACACGTTACCTATCGGAGGTCATGCGGGTATGAATCGTATGTATCACAATATTAAACGAACTTATTATTGGCCAAAACTTAGACAAGGTGTAGAAACTTACGTTCGACGTTGTGACGATTGTCAGCGATACAAGCATTCGATACCGTGTAAAGAACCAATGAGTGTTACAACCACTACTACTTCCGCATTACGGAAAATATTTGTCGACTTGGTAGGACCAATCCCACCAGATAATCAAAATAATAGGTATATTTTAACATTACAATGCGAATTAAGTAAATTTGTTGAAGCATATCCTTTACCAAACAAAGAAGCGCATACGGTCGCTTCTGCCTTTGTTACTAATTATATTCTTAGGTATGGTGTTCCGTACGAATTGGTCACGGACCAGGGAACTGAATTTGTAAATTATTGCACATTCGACAACTAAATTCAACTGCGTACCACCATGAAACTTTAGGCGCATTAGAAAATTCACATAAAATATTGGGTGCTTACTTTCGCATCGAAATGGCCAAGTATCCAGATTCTTGGGGTACTTGGGTACCTTTTTGGTGTTTCGCTTTTAATACTACCGTACATTCTGAAACACGCTATACGCCGTATGAACTTGTTTTTGGAAAACTTTGTAGATTACCATCTAACAGTACTACTGACCACATTGATCCAATATATAACTTTGAGAATTATCCACTCGAATTAAAGTACCGATTACAAAGTGCAGTTAAAGACGCACGAAACAATTTAATTCAATCTAAACATCACAGGAAAAGTGTCCTGGATGTAAAGATACATTCACATACGTATAAAATAGAAGATAAGGTGTTAGGGAAAGCTACTGTCACTTCTAAGCTAGACACTTTGTTTAAAGGACCATATGAGGTGATGGCAGATAATAGCCCGAATATAGTTATTAAGGTAAATGATAAGTTGATTACAATAAACAAAAATAGAATTAAGCCTTATTACAATTAGTATTATAAACTTTGTAACTTTCTAGATTATAAAATTTTTCTTATTTTCAGATTTTAGGTATTTAATTGTAAGTTGTTTATTTTAAATGGGAAAAAAAATTGTAAAATTTTAGATTTTCAATTTGTTTTTTTTTCCACCGGGGAAGGTGTAGTGTATAGCTAGTATTAAGAAACATTTATCTATTTTACAATAATTAATTATGTATTATTTCTAAAGCATATTTATGTCACAACTAGGTCAATATTACAAATTACAATCATGCTGAATAGAATAAGTTGTTATTGCAAGAAAAGTCAGCTCTTTGTAAATTGTAACATGACATAGTTAATAGGTTATAAAGATAGCTCTATACAGTGATAAGTAGTTAGTAATAAGTAATAAGTAAATCAGTTCATCCATCACCAATCAATAGTTTTTAAGATACTCGTAGTGTTAGAGTACTAGTGAAGTGTAGGTTAGAATATGCAATACTACTCACATCACGTATTAACAATAAATATGTATAACAATTGGAGTCTGTACGCTTCACGTCACTTAGAGTAGTTATAACCTGGAAACCCTGAGGACCACATATGTGGACACATAACTTAGTTTTGTAATATATCGCATTAGCTTTTAACATAGGAGCCAACTTAACAGCTTGAACGTCTTCCATAAAAACAGCAACCTCGTTAGGATTTGTCTTACAAAGATCTTTGTCTGCTTGTTGTGATATGCGTGCTTGAATTTTGTTGGTTTGATGTTTCTGGTATGTATCTTCGTCTATATTGCCAAGCTCAAGTGATATGCAGACGTCGAAACGGTCTTTTCGAGGTCTAAATATCTTAATGTTCATTTTCTTCATTTCGTCATTAAACACTAGTTGTGTCAGAGGAATTTCTTCTTTTTTAACGCAGTAGTTCTTATATTCTCTGTATAATTCAGCCTTACTCTGAAATGTAGGTTCCAAGCAGAGGCTGGATGTAGATGAACGACAGTAATGAGAGGGTAGTTTGGGAATCTCTTGCAAAAAGTCTCTCGTTATACATCTTATGATGCTCTTGGAATGTCGATTGCGCCCATTAGTAGAAACATTTTGTTCGGCTTCATTCATGCCATAATGTTTCCTACTATATTCTCTCACAGTCCACTCCTTGACACTCAGTGTTGACGAAAACATTTTCTTGCATACTCTAAGCTTCTGAGTGCCCTTTTTCAAGTAATAGGCTAAAGTACCAATTCTCCTTGAGTTTTCTTTTCTTCTTTTGCTGGGTACAAAATCAACGAAAGAGCTAATGTAGGTGCGCTTCATATCCCATGTTAACATATTCCAAAAATTTTCAAATAAAGCTTTTCTATCATATTCGTCAAAAGACATACAAAAAAATGCCTTGGATTTCTTACAGGTATCGGACGTGCATCTAGGGCCCATCTTACTTGCAGGTCTATCTTGAAATTCATAGTTTCCAGAGTTATTTTTCTTCAAGCCTTTATAGTCTTTTCCAAGCATTCTTAGCCCCTTGTTTTGATGTCTTTGTTCTCAGGAAATTTTAACTTTTTTTGAGAAACCTTCATTCGGATCGCAATTTTATTCACTGCTCGACTGATTGTAGTCTTCTTCCTTTTTTCTTCATTAGTGTTATCATTCTGCCTTTGCTGCTCTTTTTCTATCCACCTTTGATGACTCTCTGTGTTATTTATTTCGAGATCAAAAAGTCGTTCCTCGTGGGTATTTATGTTTTCGCTATCAACTGTTCCAAAGTTGATATCATCTTCGTCTTTGTTCTTTTCATCTGCTGCACATTGTGTATCTTCCTGAATTTCCGCAGATGGAATGTTGGTGCAAACCTCTTCGATAATGACGTTCTAGACTAATTGAGTAGACAGTAAACAAGTTGGCTTGTCAGCAAACAACACCGGAATACAGTCAATCCATTCAGATGTCTGCACATCAGCAATTTCTATATTTTCATCTGGTATTGAAAGGTCCCGAGGCACATTGTCGCGCGAAATATCTGACCCTACTTTCTCATTAACACGTGGTCCTCTCTTTTCTTGTTCGTTTAATGCCATTTGAACAAGAATCTTGCCTCGAGAAAAAGCCATTCTGCAACAAAAAACCTGTTGGATTATCGTATTATTATTAGTACTAGTATGCAATATTTAAAGAAAGAAAATTATGTATTTTATAAACTGATGAGTGCATATTTTAGTGTAAACCCACGTTAATTTTTATTACGTTACTTATAATACATAATTATTCATTTAAGAATCTTTTTCAAGTTTACAATGTACAAAAGCACATATACGATATATTTCTTGCAAAATTGATTTGTTCAAAAATACGTATATGTTGAAACATTTTCACAGATTGTTTACGAGTTCAAATATGTTCTACTAATAATGTTAATTGCCTAATACTTTATCGTTAAGGTCTGTTATTTGAAATGGCATTGAGTGATTGACTTACCCTGGTAACATTCCCTCTGTTTCACTGAAAAATGTAACACTGAAATCACTCTGATCTTTTTACACTGCCCCATGTGCGTATAAGAGGTTATGTTCACTATGTCTTCTTGTGTTGTATATACGAGGCAATGCAGAGTGAAATATCTCAAAATGTAGGCGTCTGAGCGTTACAAGGTTTTGCCCGTATGTATATGCATTAGACTAATGTCTATCCAACTGACTGAAAATATCATTTTTGACAAAAAATGCATATACGAGGTTTTGCAGTTTAGGCGACGATATTTAATTAGCATTTTTCCAATTCTATCTGTAACATTAGTTATAAAAGGAAGAAAAGTAGTACCAACATTAAGAACTTATTTTTATTTAAGGTTACGTCTAGAAGGTGTAATAACATTATTAATATCTGTAAGTGAATATCCATTATCTTGTAAGGATTATGTTAAATATCTATATTCATCATTCAAAAATTCAGGGTCCCAAATTCGTTTTGCTCGATCTACTAAAGATTTAATTACACCAATTTTTTGACGCGGATGGTGGTTGGATAATTTATGAAGATATCTGTCAGTGTGTGTCGGCTTTCTGTAAACCTTAAAAGATAGTGAATCATTATTTTTAGGTATTAATATGTCAAGAAATGGTAAACTTCCATTAGTTTCTTTTTCCTTGTTAAACTGAATACTAGGATGTATACCATTTATAAAAACCAAAAACTCATGCAGTGTCTCTTCTCCATGTCTCCAAACAACAAATGTGTCATCCGCATATCTATACCAAACTGAAGGTTCTTTAGGTGTGTATTTTGTAACGCTAATGTTTAAGATTTTTCCATGAAAAAATTAGCTATAACAGGACTAACGGGACTACTCATTACTACACCATCAATCTGTCCATAAAATTTACTATTCCACTGAAAATAAGTTGTAGTAAGACAGTGCTGAAAAGGAATGGTTATGTCCTTTGGAAAAACATGATCAAAGTATTCAATAGTTTCTTTCAGAGCCACTTTTGTAAAAAGTGAGACAACATCAAAATTGACCATTGTTCAATTTTGAAGCTATGCATTTTTTCCACAGTCGACAGAATTTTTAATGTAATGGGGTATTTTTCCTTCCTAGATGAGGTTGTAATAAAATTATAAGATGTTTTGCAAAACTATATGTAGGAGAACCAATTCTTCAGGAAGACACTTTTTTGTTAGATCTTTTGGTATTTCACGATAAGTCTCTGGTTCCAAAAATTGTTCTATTTTAACGTATAATCGTTCGTATTTAATATAACAGTTGCATTACCTCTATCTGATTTTAATATTGCTATACTTTCATTGCGTTTAAGATCAAGTAAAGCACGTCGTTGACAAAAGGATAAGTTGCCCTTTGGAGGTTTTGTTTTACGTAATATGTTAACGGTGTTATATCTAACTTCTTTAGCACCATCAAAAGGTAATGATTTAATGGAGCTTTCGATATTGGAAATTATATCTTCAAAAGGTATTACTCTTGGTGTTATCCCAAAATTTCCTCCTTTAGAGAGCGCTTCAATAGCATAATCTGAAACAAGATTATCAGAAAGGTTTATAACTGTTTTTTTTTATAATCAATAGATGGTCTAGTATTTTGTTGCTTGTGTAATTTATTAAATTTCTCTTTTGACGTTGACACGAGATGTGAAAATTTATTTCCATAGATTTAAACGTTCAAATGTTAACATGGTATCAGACTGGTAACAGTTTAAGAACATTACGAGACTCGTGTTGAACAAAATACCCTTGCATTAGTATAATTCAAACCATTGTTAAAAAATTCATATCGCATGGCTGCATATTAAATTCCCACAAACAAAGAACTAAAACCAATCATGTGTTGATTGAAGAATTAAAATTACATATTTCATTGCTACGATGAGGAAAAAACCAATCGTATTTAAAATGTGGAAAGGATTAAAAATAAAGCATTTAAATTTTCCAATCACCAACAATTAGTTCAGGAGGACAAAGTTAAAACAAGTGAAACTATGTTTAATTTGCTGACCGAACACGAAGAAAGGTTTCACCGATGAAACATCTTTCACATTAAATGGAGAAATCAATTCTCTAAATGTTGGGTGCGTGTCATGATTGCTCAGTTATTCACATCTTCCTGTTACCTTATACCTTCTTATTATGCTCCTTAGATGTTGGTCTAGCACTAACCACCATGTACAAAATTTAACCCGCTTTCAGTATACGCAAAAAGTCAATGCATGGCTAAGAATAGCTAATACTATGCTTATCAACCATATTTTACTGACGGAAACCTCATTTCGGACAAATTTTTAGAACTCTTGAGAAAGCATAACGTTCCAGCAATAAACAATTTGAACATCATTGAACCATTGTTTCAAATGTGTAGGCAGCTCCCACCCTTTTGAGCAGGAGGCTTCAAGGACGGTGGATAGGTAGATGCAGTCCTGTACCTTGGGCACTGCGTTCTGCAGACTTGTCACCAAATGACTTTTTCCTGTGGGGTAACCTAAAATCAAAAATTTATAATAATGTTCAGATGAAAAATAAAAATGAGTTAAAAGATCGCATACGTCCTGACTATCTCAGGAATGCTGAGTGTGCTTTTCGAGATCGGTTAGTTTATTGCTTAGAATTGGAAGGTATTTGTTTCAAACACTTGTTGTAACAGGTCTATTTTAGTTGTTCTTTATGTGCTGTTGATATTGATGAATAACCAAGTTTTATTCCCAAACATAACCTGTAACTGTTAGCAAAGGAATTAGTTTGAAGGAGAGTTATAGAAATACGTCACGTGTAAGGCTGGTTGCCTATAGCTTCTACATTCCCTATGCATTGACACGTTTTTAATATATATATATATATATATATATATATATATATATATATATATATATATTGGATATATTTATTGAACTGAATAAAAGCGCTCAAGATAAGAATAGTTAATTAAAATTAACAAAATATGAATTTAGTAAAATGACACTCATGTTTGTTAAATTTCTAAACACTGCGTAAAATCGTTAAGGCTTGTATCACATATTTATTTATTAATTTTGATTTGACGAGCTTTTAGGAACTTTTTATAGTTACCTGAGCTTTTATTATTGCATTAAAGAGCTATAGAAGTTGACGTGTTTTGATAACCATTATTAAGAGTTCATGTTGTTGCTACTAAGTAACCATCAAATCTGACGTATTATGCAGTACAAACAATACCCTATACAGTTTTTCTTCTAACAAACCGTTTTATTAGTCTAATATTTGTTGGTTTGTAAGAAAGCTCTTAGAATCTGTAAAAAAATGTGTTAGTGGTTACGTTTGTCTGAGAACCTGTAAAAAGAAGTGATGAAAGTAACTAATCTTGTATATATGGAATATAATGTTAAAGCACTAGTAAAGAGAGTAAGTAAAGTAGAATAAGCTACTTTTATACGAGAAAGATGCATTGAAATTAATTAAGAAGAATTACGACGCCACTTTACTAAAAGGAAAGGTGTGTTAAATTATAAGAGAAATTTAGGTATCAAGACGAAAGGAATTGATTCGAATTTGTGTGTAGAAGCTGAAAATCGTATATTCCTTTCAATATCATATTAAGGGTAGTTGTAATTGTGTAGGTTTTATCAACAATTTAACTGGAACATGTGGTAAAAATAAATGTACTTATCGTTTGTTAAAATTGGAAGGCCCAAAAATGAGTACAGTTCATCTAACTAGAAATAGGAATAATATTTACTAAGTATGCCTTTGAAAACTTGAGAGGAAATTTGAATTTCAAAGTTAAAGGCTGTTCAGGTTTTAGACCAAGAAAAAACACTGAACCATTGTACCCCCCCCCCCCAACGTCAACTAAGTGATTTTAATTTATAAAGATAACATTCATTACCTAAACTTTACTTTTATTGTTATTACATTTGGGTTCGTGTAAATAAACTTTAATAATTACTCAACAAATTTCCCTTTCCTCTTATCGGGACGCTCAGCTAGCTTGACAATACGATAAATGGTTATTGTTATCACTCATCAAAATTATCCTCAATCTGATGTTATTAATTACCTGTACTTTGCAATTAATTGAACTTGTTCTCTTTAGTATTTACACACGCAGTGTTTGTATGAGCTTTTAAGACTTGCAACAGTCAATAATAAAAATGAATCAAAAGTGATAATATTTAATTAAGTCAAATCCTAAATTCCGACTGTTTTGTTTACAGCATTGTATAAAAATGATTCTAATTCTATTAACATGCAAAAAAAATCCTTTACAAATGATCAACGAAATATATTTTCGTTTAGCATTTGTATCTAAACATAAATTTAAAAATAAATAAAACACACCAATTCTCGTTTATTTATTATCAAAGGGTTCTTACTTGTTATCACTTCGTTCGAACTGGTGACGTAATGCTTGCGTTCCTTGGACCGGTGAAGAGGCCTCAAATAGCTTATAGACTGCTGGCGCCTTGCTCTCTTTGTACTTTTCAATATCTTCGTTGGATCTTTGTTGTGGATGAATACCATTCTAATTTTCTTTCATCAGTCAATGATTTTAGTAAATAGTCGCTCGATATATTTACACTATACAGTTTTTACTTAATTGTTCAGTTTTAATTACAAACGGCGTGCGCAACAAACTGCAAGCGAGCTACGAAATGCCATGTTTTAATCATCAATGTTTTTATTTATTATATTCTCTAGGGTCGATTGTATTATTGTACGTTTATCACTCGCTATCGAAACATCAACTTGGAGCACTTTCAATACGGACTTAAAACGCTATTGTAAATTATTATGCAATCTTTTTATTATCACCAACTTGATAACATTTACACTTTTAATTCTTTTTAGCGTTTCCTCACATTAGTAAGGAAAATATCACTTATATTTCGTTATCACTATATCAACTGAATTTTCGTTATAATTTCACAATTTAATTTGCAGCATAACTTAAGCTGCAGTTATCGCTTTTCAACCGTTTGTTTAGTTTCAATCCAACCAACTCTGATAGCTTGCATAGCGCAACTCCTTCTAATCGCTTACTTCATGCGACTGACTAATAAATACAGATCATTATAACAGCTCCTCTACATGCTCCCCTTTTACAAAACAGTCATACGCGCAAATTACCGCGTATATTTAAAGTACTATGCAAATACTCATCAAAACAAGCTCAAGCTTTTTGTCTTAACATTAATTATGTTCAACTAATAACCATGAATGTCATATAACGGCGCGATATTCGAATTTCTAATGCCTACATTACAGTGTTCATAATCGTGAAACTACTTATACCAATTTTAGAATTTGATTTTTCTACTATGATGTATATTATGTTGTAGACACGTTTTGCGCATTGAAAGGCTACACTTCTACTACTAATGAAGTATAAAACTTCACTTCTTATACTAATTATGAATAATACTTCTGTGTTTATATACTAGTATTGTGAAGCCCATTAATGTGGTAACCGGCTGGTAGTAAATTCATGGCCATAAATTACTACTGTTATCATTTGAACTTGGGACTGTTCCAAAAAGAAAATTTGAATCACTGATATTACTCAATAGAATATGACATAAACAGTCAAAACGGATGAAGGAAGGCTATTTGCAACACAGCCGCTTCTAAAATAAAAGACCTGTCTGGAATTTAACGCACCCTTAAGATGATATACATCGAGAAAGACGGGAAAAGTACCACCGATTGTACTAGTGGAAATACATTGAAAGAAAATCTTCAAGCGACATCTTAAAAATGGAACCGGAGGGTTACACCGTTGAGAAAACTCGCTCAGGTTAAAAAATGAAGTCAGAACAAAAATGAAACAATCATTCATATTTAAGAATATTAAAACGTCTCTGTAGAAAATAACTCACGAAAACTGCAATTTTAACACGTTTAGCGCCACAGCGGTCCCTAGGGCCTACAAGAAACATTTTCCAGTACTCGGTTTTGGATTTTAGACAACGCATTTGTGTAATGAAGAAAAAAATACGAGCTGGCCAATTTAACGGTAAATTGAACGTTTTAGCGGTCCTGCTGCTGTAATAATTACAAATAAAATAAAAGTTTTTTTTATTTTTCATTCAATTCTATGAAATAATACAACCATTATTTCCCACGCAAATGTGGACCGCCATTAGGGACCGCTGTGGGATGGTAGAGTTAAAAGACATTGCTGACCGGACGCGCGGCGTTGTCCCTAGGGATCGCTAATAAGTTTTTTTTTAAGATGAACTCAAAATAAATTATCTTTACATGTAGATGACTTGTATTTAAGTAAAGTAACGATTAATCAAAAAAAAGTCTTGGCCCAGAGAGAAAGTTTCTGCAAAACTGTCTTGGTGCTTAACGTGTTAAAGACTATACGACGGAACGTGCCGAGTCGTAAACTGACAAAAAAACTATCAGTGTAGCAATCGACAGAATCATTCATATGCAACAGATAGGAACAAAGTAACGCAAAGTTAGGAAACACTTGCTGTTAATAAAACTTGATAATTCAAAATTAGAAAATGCATGGTATTATAGGAATAATTAGAAAGGTAATGACGGTTAACGAAACAGCACGTTATACGAAAGAATGTATTCAATTTATTAAAAGTGTCACGTGTTCTAAAATAATTGAATAAGAAAAAATCTACAAGGTTATATGTACGGCCCGCATAATCTGAAGATAACATACCAACAATAATGTTGGCCATATAACGATCTTTAATGTCCGTTGTTTCATCGACCGATAACCAGATATCGTTGTTGCCAATGCCTTTTTGTATGTTGTTGATTGCCTAAATAAAAAATAATAATAAAGGTAATAAAATAGCATTCACAAAACGTTTTACATAATTATTATTAATACCCTAATCTTTGCGTAATATCTATATGAATGTATTCACCATAACATAACATTTCTGCATACAAACTTTTCTATCACTGGCTAATTTTCTATTACAATGTTTTTCCAAAAGAGCCGATAGTTTTGGGTTTTTTAGTTTATGTAAAGGAATATTAGCAGCCATAAAAGCTTCACACAGCTGTACATTGAATTCATCGCCATCTATTTTATTAAGAGCGTCATATAATAGTGTGTGCCGATGAGGTTTTGCAAAGTTCGATTTATATCCAGGTGTAGATGCATGTTGCTCTAAATTATTTTTCTGCTTACATGAAAACTAAAAATAATACCGTCATCGGTTAATAATTCTCAAGCTTTTATAATATGTTACAATTTTTCCACATGCTTTGCAGAATAACTCATAGTTTTTAGTTGATGCTGAAAAACATCCTGATTTTGTACTCCGTTTAACCATTACGACACTTTTTCTTTGAATGACTCTTTATACTTTGGCATTTTCAAACAAATAACGAAACAAGCCAACACGTGCACTACGAAAAGTAAGGTTAAATTTACGCAACCATTATCGTTATACCAACATGCAATACAAAATCAGACTATAGTTGAGCGCCGTCTCGGCTGCACCCCTGTATCATCTTTTTTAGGGTGGGGCTATAAATTGTGGATCAAAGCTCTGTATCGACAAACGTGAACGATCGACAACAAAATTCTAAACAGATCCTATTTTAGGCATATTAATTTTGTATTCCAGGTTTAATAAATTCGTTTTAGGTCTGAAAGGGCAGCAATAGGCATTTTAGGCAAAAACAATTAGGGCTTAAAATAATCAGTTTTTCTAAAATGAATTTCTGTCTGGGTAATTTTAATTTGCCTAAATAACAACTGAAAGGCATTTTTGCCTGGAACCCGCGCTTTAGTTAACTAATTATGATGGCAGAAGTTTAGTTACTACATGGTCACAATTTTACAATTAACAAAATTGGTAGTATGTTAGTTAGCTTTTAATTAACTTTTTGATGCTCCCGGTTAGACTTACGATAGACATCGGGGTGTATCTCATAAGTACATGCTCAACTGTTATTTTATTTACATGCGTCCACATTAAATAAGTAATAAAATTTGCAATAAGTATATCGAGTACTTAGTTCAGAACAAATAAAAACAAAAATCAGGACCATTTATTAATTATAATCTTACAAAGTGAATTACAGTTAACGTGAGGAGATTCATTTTAAATCTTCGCATTTATTGCTTTTGCAAAAAAATTCAGTCTAATCAAATTTGCTTGACATCTTGTAAACAAATGTGAATTCTGCACATTCCACAGAAATATTGCAATATTGTATGTATAGTATGTATAGTATTTATGCGTTGCAAATTGAATTACAATAACACATGAAAGCAATATGAAATTTACGCACAGAGTGGGACTAAGATGACTAATAAATATTAACGTAACCGAATCCCCACTAATGCGCAACTAAACGTTTAAGGAAAATTAAGCTTCACTGTGTATCTAATAGATACCATGAATCCCGGAGGGTTAAATAAAAATATATACGAAGGCACTGAGGAAGTACATAAAAGCTAAATGTATTAATAACAGAGGCATGGACATGATTATTAAAAAATTATAAAAGTGGATAATTAAAGATCAAACAGACAATACGTTAGTTGAAGAAGTAGCACAGAAATTTTTTTAAGTTAAACAAAGTTAATGGTATGTACAAACGTACAAAGAGGAGGCGCGATATTCAATGCAGGTTAATTCCTACAATTAGGAAATGAAGTAAATTAAGTATACGTGTATGAAAGACTGAGCATATTTTAAATAACGTAAAGAATGGTGACTCAGAGAAAATAAACGAATAGAGGACACATGTATTCAAAATGCAATTGACGAAAAAAAGGTATTTTAAGTGAAGATGAAGTAAAGTGCTAGAATAAGAAATTGTAAAAAGGTTTAGTGCAAAAAATACAAGTAAGGATTTAGCTTTGGGAATGTTAAAGATGTAAAGTAATAAGTGTTAGAGTAACAAACTTGTAAACTATTCTGGTAGAAGAAAGAGTCAAATAAATAATTATCAAGCTAGACGTCTGCCAGAGAAGGGAATGAATTGTAGTAAATGACTAATTTATAACTGAACGTGGTAAAGTAGGAGAGTAGTGGACCGGTAGTAAACTTGGCGTAGAGGGTAGTTATCATGTAGTTCAACGATGATATAACTAAATGTGAGTTAAAGTAAAGTGTTTTTGTAATAACCCTATCGTAGTTTCCATCATTGTATTGCTATAGTTATAGAAAAAGTAATAGAAACAAAGTACTGTTGGGCAAATATTCAAACATTCGAAAGGTAAATCAAAACTTTTTACATAGTAGGTTTATACAAGTTTTTCTTACTGTGCATGAAATAACTCAAGCATATATATACGACAAATGCCAAGAAATTAAACAAATTAGACAAAATTTTTACAACAAAGAAGCTACTTATCAAAAGTAGATGTTATTTACATATTAATGACAATACCAATTAGTAAAGACATCCACAAAAGGTTAATGAAACTAACATAAGTAGTTCAGTTTTATTCAGCTAGAGACATCAAATTAAAACTAAAAACAATGGGTTGTGATATAAATTAATTCCCATGAACTTTAAACGCTAAGTACATCACAAATGGGTTGTGGAAGTCATTAGTAGCTAAAACTCTTATATTGTTATTAGTACCTTCTTAGCGGTCAAGTTGAGAGTTGGTTAAACGTTAGTATCGTAGGTGATTATATCTAAGTATCTTTACATACAAATTAAAGACTTAAAGCTTAGTGTATTAACAATAAATAGGCTACAGTGGCACTGAAATCTGCGAATGTAGTTGAATAAATAATGATTACACGAAAAAAAAAATCAAAAAAGAATAGAACAAATACAAAGAAGAACTTCAAGTTTTCAAGTTCTTCAAGCAGAATTTACAAAGCTTTGTGGACGTAAATATTTCCAACTGTTCATACTTTAACGTGATGATTCTACCAGATTTATATATAATTGAAATTAACAAGTTTGCATTATAAATTTTTGTTTATTCGCTTTTTGGAGATAACGTACTTTTAGGGTATTGGAAATTTACTAAGAAAACTTGAAGATCCTTCCAGTGTCATGGGACAGAAAGCTGATCTGTTACGTTTTGCTTGATATTTTAAATTCTTTGGTCAGGTCACAATACAATCTGCCTTAATTAATGAGTTTAACACCTTAAGCGCCAAGCCAGTTTTGTAGAAATTTTCTCTTTGGGACAAGATGTTTATTTTGGTTAATCGTTACTTTACTTAAATACAAGTCATCTTGTTGTCAAGATAACTTATTTTCAGTTGTTCTTGTTAAAAAAAATTACTAGTGGTCTCTAGGGACCTCTGCGGCCGAGTAACATATTTTATCTTCACTAGGCCACAGCGGTTCCTAATGGCGGTCAACATATACGAGAGACAGACCATATCGGAAGCGAAAGAGCGGCGAATTGTTGTCCTACCAATAAAATGGAACATTCTGAACCTGATCGCTGTTTATGGCGTTGATTGGAGGGATCGACAAGGTAACCATATGAACCTAAATTTCCCATCAAAGAGTGACATATCTATGTCAGATGGAGTTCCTACCAATAAAATAGAATATTCGGAACCTGCTCAGCCTGCTGAACTTACTGACCCTGTCAGAACGTCGATTACAGGGACCCACAAGGTAACCATATGAATTTCAAATTTCGACTAACCATTTGGCGCTAAACATGAAATTGCGCGTGCACTTGCTGACTGTTCGCCTAGCAAATTTTATTCAGCATTTCTGGATGAGTGACTGAATCTTATGACTGAATCTTATGGTGGACCAGACAAACTTGTATGCAACTGAGCTGCTCTTTGCAGTGATGTTTACGTTTCATCACAGTTGCATGGAAACCGTCAAATATGTTAGAAATGAAGAAATTTATATGGGTATTGCGAGGCTGCCATCCGTTCGTCATTATTGGTTAACAAAAAGACTGTATCAGGTCAGTGTTCTATCAAGTGCAATGAGTCGAAACCGATTTGAACCACTAGTAAAACTCTGGGACTCTAACGATAATAAGCAGTGTCCAGGAGGTGATTGAGGTTATAAAGCAGAGCTTCAAAATTTGTTGAAAAAATTTCAAGACATTTATACCCCTGGATCAGTGTTTTGTATCGACGAGTTGTTAATACCATTTAGAGGAAGACTTATAATAAAACAATACTTGCCTCAAAAAGCACACAAATACGGGGTTATTACACAAGGGAAGGACGTCTGTTACTGACAACTACTACACCAGTTTGGAACTGGTACAAAAACTTATAAAGTGCGATACACGTTTGGTGGGTACAACAGAAAAGAAAACCCAACAGAGGTTACTACAAGTAAATTGAAAGTTGGTGAAATCGTTGGGAGAGAAAACGCCAGTGGAGTTTGCGTAACGAAATGGAGAGACAAAAGAGATTTCCTCATGCTGTTCACAAAGCACCCTACAGAAACAGTCGCTGTAAATCCCCGAACTGACACTGTGCAAAAACCTGTGGCAGTTGTAATATATAATGATGCAAAGAGTTCATTGATTTATCCGGTATAGTTATTGTTCAGCACTCCGAAAGAAAACAAAATGGTGCAGGAAGATTGCACTAGAACTACTTCTTGGAACAAGGATAGTAAATGCTCACTTTCTTTACAGAAAAATTAATGGTAACAATCATGTCACCATCACAGAGTTTAGGGAACAAATTGTAGAAAATTTGTTATGTCCACCAATAAACCAAGAAACAAGAAACAGGCATCTTCAGTCAGAAAGAAAAGGAAAATCAACACTCATGAGCACAAGAAGAAAGATGGATCAGCTCATAGTGTGCGCAAATACTGTAAAGGGTGCTATGAAAAAAAAGTAAAAGGTTTCATAGAAAAAAAGTTCCCAATGTGACAACATGTTGCGCTACTTATGAAGGAAATCCTCATTTTTGTTTGGAATGTTTTTCCAATTATCATTAGAAATTTGTTTTTCACATAATAGTGGTAGTATTATTGCATATAATTGAATGAAAAATAAAAAACTTTTGTTTCATTATTTACAATTATTACAACAGCAGGACCGCTAAAACGTTTTATTTAGCGTTTACTTGGCCCGCTCGTATTCTTTTCTTGATTACATAAATGCGTTTTCTAAAATTCAAAACTTTGTTGAATTTGTTCTGATAGCAGTCCCTTGGCGTGTAGGTTTCCATCAATAACAAAATACATAGCGGTCCGTGGGGACCGCCGTGGCCCTGTGCGACGGTACACACAGCGGCGCTTAACGTGTTAAGGTGATTATCTCGTGTTTTCTTGGGTGTGTCTGAGTTACAAATAAAAAAAAAATACGTTAGAATTTCTATTGAGGTAATTGCTACTTTAGCGATTGCATTTTGAAATTGAAGAAGTAAATTGGCTTGATTGATTGGAAATAGGGTCAGGACGAAGTGCTTACACTCTTTTCGCTTAAATTTTTGTAGGTTGGTGTGCAATTATTTGGATTGGGTATTAGCTTTGAACAGAGTTAACATTACACGCAATAGTCTTTTTTGCCGAAAAGAACGCAAACCTCCAACTTTGAATTTTCATGTAGTGCTTCTTGAAATTAAAATATATGAACAACGTTATATGACTACTTTACTTATGGAAAGGTTAAGTTCAGAGTAGAATCTAATTTCAATTTTTGCGCAAGTAAATGATTGCGTCACGATCTAGTAATGATGTTTACAAATTACAGCTACTGACCTATGTCCTGTAATTAAGATCCATACAGTGAATATTACAGAAATATATTATCATTTGAGTACGTCGCTCATTTCTTAGATATGAAGAACTTAACTTTAATCATAATTTTTTTTCTGTCCGTAGCGCCAATCTCTGAATAAAGGTCATTTGGTTGATGAATGAAGTATTAGGAAAATAATGGTAAGCTAGAGGTAAACCAAGGTCTAGAGAGCATGATTGAATGGTAATTTTGAATAGAAGCTTGAAATATTACACGAATTACACATTTCACGTTTATAATGTAATTACAGCATAAAAAAGTATATTTCGAAGTAAATTCGGCGTTATTTTGTGAAAATCTCCGTTTTTTAGCATTTACTAACATTGAACTGTATTGGTACGGTTACGTAGATCTAATAAATAAAAGTGTCCAATACGTACGTGATGTTCCGCTTTAATGGTTCGTTTTTAAAGGAAAATTCAGCCTTAAATTAAGCTTTATGCAATATTTTTATGTAAACTATTAGCATAGATGTTACTACATACGAGAACGCTTAAAGTTTGTTATGTTGTGGTTGACGTGATGCATGCATTAGAAAGCTGAAATTTTCCGCAGAGGCATGTCGAAAGTATTTGAACATATCCTCAGAGTGTTCAATTACACTGCTTTAAAATTAAATTCAACGAGGAGTTTTGAGCTGTAATATAAGTTCAGTATTAGAAGATGTGGTAAATTTAACCTTTTCGGAGTAAATTTGGTATGTGCGGTTGGTGATCTTTAAAAAACGATTTCACAAAAGGTTACAGTGTTTGCCTTTTTATCGATTCTGACTACTGCTGTTTCAATGTTACCGTACAAGGTACGTCTATAGCTGACGATATATTTATAAAATACCACAAAAAAACATTTAAATTTTATTAACAGCCTATGATAGACGATATACTATACACAACTATGTAAAATTTGTTTTTCTTTAAACTCACAATAGATTACGTTGCAGAATAATTTCATTTATCACATCAGAGTTTTACTTTTTGTTTCACTTCGTAAAAGGAATAAATATCACCCATCAACGTATATATACATAACTTAAAATTAGAAATGGAAATAAGAGGCACATATGTATAACAAATAAAAATTTACGCTTACAGCATATAAAGTCACTTACAACAAAAAAATTTTATACTTATAATACATAAAAAGGTAAGTTTGACCACAGCTTGACTCATCCGATACACATTACGTAAGATACTTACTTACTTACTTACTTGAGCGCTGTTTTCTTTATCAGCAAGTCGTAAGGGAACGCAAAAAAGTCCACTTACTTTTTGAATAGTTAAAATACAACAAAAAATAAGAAGGTTGTACTTTAACGTCATAAGTAAACGTAGTAAATAACTTAACTCCTGTATTTACTTTAATACTCACTAAATTAAAGTAATATCTGCCGATTAATTTAAATGCAAATTAAATAGTACTTAAATTGTTTGCAAAGCTTTACGATAGTAAACTAATTCTTAGTCGATGCATAAAAATTATACATAAAATACCTTTACGTAGAATTATTTTAAAGAAAGTTGATTGAAAGAATGTATGAGTGCATTAACTCAAATATTGTTTAATCTTCGGTTAGTTGAGATCAAGTGTCGTGTGGATGGAATTTAACTAGTGGGATGTAGCTTAATACAGTTTATTACGTATAATATCACAACTATTTATAGTAAATATATCCTACTTTTGCAGTTTAATGTGGCGCATAAGTGCTATTATATTATGCTGCGTTGCGCTTTTGATTTACTTATTATTGGTCGAGGTTAATGCTTCCTAGCGTGGCCATTGAAAGGGTCCTTACTTTATTCATTATTATGTACCTTTCACCAAGCCGGCACAACGTATACGTATTAGTTACATTACTTGGAATTCTACGTACCTAGTTTGCCGAAAACCAATTCGTAAATAGTGCATTTTGTTTCACTATGCACAGTGGTATTGTATGTGAAGCACCAATACGGTATTTCCGTTTTAATCTTTAGATAATCCCCTTTATGTGAATTTTCTGAGGAACCAATGCTCTCGTGATGGTACACTGTGGAAGTTAGGTTTTAATTTTGAATAATTTACACATTCATGTCATAGTTGACGATATGAATTCTAAACCTGCATCAGTAGCGATTTCACTAGGAACTGCAAAACCTAGTATGAAATTATTAACAAATGCTCTTAATTACTGCATCCTTAGATTCTAAGGGATATGCTTCTACATATTTGGTTAAGTCACATTGTATATCTAATATATATGAAGAATTGGAGACCTAAAATGTCTAAATATACTTCATCGAATACTGAATGTGCTGTTGTAGTCACACTCATGAGTTGTATTTGCTTACTGTATTTTTGTTTTTGACACTTGTCACACTTATATAATTTTCAACAACGCTACCTAAACCTTTCCAAAAACAAAATTCTCATGACCACTTCTCGGTGGTAAGTGAAAATCGTTGAAAATTAACTTTTTCTTGTCCTCACCAGTAATTTTCTTAACTTTCTTAATTACATTTATCATAGGTATTTCGTAATTCTTAGTTTTTCCTCCTTCAATTATGTGTTCTAATATGCGCATATTATTCTCATTATCAATTAAAAGTAATTCAAATACTTTAACGTCTTTACTTATTTTCTTCAAATCCCTCAACAATACCTCTTGGGTTAATACCGAACGAGTACAAGGACTAATAAATAAAATTTCCTTTGAAGGTAAATTATAAAAGGTTTCATTTTTGGTAACAATATAATCATAATTATTTATATCTTGTAATTCATCTTGCGTCAAGATCCTCATTTTTCTTCACTCTTTTGGTTTTTTAAGAACTTCTGCAGTTTTTGGGTGATCTATCCCATTGTGTATCAGTTTCGTTACAATCAAACTTACTTTCTATCTCAAAACCTTCTCTTGTCTTTCGTTGTGCTCTCGTTAACACAACAACAACTCTCTCATGTATACTTAATTCATTCACCGTAACATTCACACACAACAATGCATCGAGCGCTCTGATTTATTCTCGCTTCCTTTTATATATTCAATTTGAAAATCATACTTTTCTAAATACAAATGGCATTTTAACAGCGTACTCGATGGATCTTCCACGTTAAATAGACATAATACTGGTTTGTCATCTGTATAAATTTTAAACTGGCACCCAAATAAATGTGGTCGAAAATATCTTTTTGCCCAAACTATAGCTAATATTATTTCTCAATTGTAGGATAGTTTACCTCTGCTTCATTTTACCCTCTACTGACATATGCTACTGATCTGCCGTCTCCGATAGATAAATCCGCACCTGATGCTATTCCTGAAGCATCGGTATGCAATTTAAATTTATTATGTTCTGAAAAATGTAGATATTTCAACAGTACTGGTTGCATTAGTAAATATTTTAGTGTTTTACCAGATGAGTTACAGTCGGTTGTCCATTCAGAAGGAACATTACACCCACATAAATTATTTAAAGGTGCTGATAATTCCACAAAATTCAGTACAAACTTATTGTAATGATTA
The DNA here is from genome assembly GCA_036346205.1 of Vesta saturnalis. Taxonomy (NCBI): domain Eukaryota; kingdom Metazoa; phylum Arthropoda; class Insecta; order Coleoptera; family Lampyridae; genus Vesta; species Vesta saturnalis. Next base: position 2,087,031 of record JARFJB010001308.1, read on the forward strand.
GCGAAAGCAATAAATCATTTTACTTCGTCTACACGGTTTTGTTGTGGATAATTTTTTACTACTTTAGTTTTTTCTGGATCTGGTAAAATACCTTCTGCTGAAATTATATTACCTAAGTATAGTATGCCTTTTAAGGAATTCACACCTTAACGGATTAAACTAATTAAGCTTTCGTAACCTATCAAAAACGTTCATTACATTCTTATTGTATTCATCTAAGTTTCGTCCGAACAGAATTAAATTATCCAAATAAATAAAACACTCTTCACAGTTAAGCCCTGACATAGCTATTGTCATTAATCTCGAAAATTCACTTGGTAATAACCCTGACTTAAATCTAAATGTCTAAAATATAGCGTACCTGCCATGAATAAAAAATTTCTGCAAAGGAAATTTATCGGCTGGCAATTTCTCCCTTAATTTTCTATAACTTACAACTGAATTATCTTGGGCATTTAGTATCTTAACCGGTATTTTTCCTTTCCATGGTTAGCTACGAAAATATTTTCAAATATTTCATTCCCCATAGTTACACATTCATCATTCGTATATGCTGTTATACAATGATTATACTCACACCGTGGTGGAATAGTTATGTGATTTGAATTTGTTGTATTTAAAGAAGTTGTTGCTGTATTATTATTTGTGAATTGTAATGTATTTAACTCATAAACAATTTTCCCTTTATGCTTTTTAATAAAATTTAACCCCATTATACCATATGTCTCACAATTTAAATTTCTTACAAAAAATTTTTGCAGTAAACTCTTGACCTTCAATAACTAAATCTAAATCTGTGTATCCATCACAAGTTAATGAGCCAGTTATCTCATTGATTTCTAAATTATCCCTAATAGTCTGCGTATTGATACCTAAACACTCATGCTTAATAACACAAATCGATGCACCTGTATCAACTAATAACCATAAGCTAACGTTTCCTACACCTGCATTTATCCAGATTATATTCAGATCACTCCTAGCGTACACATTATTTATCATTCTCCCGAAAAAACAGGCGGATGCTAACATCTTCCTTTGTATTCTGCTGCAAATTTTGTGTAATCCCTCGACCTAGTACAGATTTGTGTACACATTTGCTTATAATTGTAGATATTATTGTTGCTGCAGTTGTTTTGAATCGAATTCTCTCGACAATTTTCATTAAAATTCCTTGGTATATTAAAATTTAATTTTTTTTGTTTAAAATATCTATTCCTATTACCACCATAATGCATTACTTGCGGGCCTATTTGATTTCCGTCATTGAGCTCACCTACTATTTCAAAACTAAATTTTGAAAGAACATCCTTATGACACAAAATTAGTACCCGCCATATTCAATTTGAGATTACTAAAAGATACATTTCTTCGACAAACTTCCACTACTTTTTTCGTTACCATTGACTCTGCTTTTGCGCTTATTGTATCTTCTAAAATTAAAGTTCTTTTCAGATTATCCGCTAACCGTTTACCTTTGCCGTAAAGCTATTAACATACCGTCAATTTATATTTTGCACTAATAATTTTGATTCTATCAGATCTGCTCTTTTGGGTTTAATGTTTCCTTTAAAATTAGTTTAACGTTTTTATATCATTAACGTTATGATCTAATACTTCCTTTATAAATATCAATAAGATTTCTAACCTAGCTCTATATAAATCTTTCATTGATTCTACTGAATTTATAAAAGACATCAGTACAAATAGATCTCCCTTATAACTCTTAATTGTAGCATTCGCTAGTTTACTTAATTCAGAAACCCCCATATTGTCAATATATTGAATCGCTTTTATTACAGGCACCAAAGTATAATCAATTTGTATTTAATTGACACAATACTAAATGCCTTAGTTTATTTTTGTCTATCTTAGAGTATGTATTTTTTAAGAACTTCCCTATCCGCAGCATTTATTTGCCCTATATTCGATACTATGAACGTAAATATGACGTTATATTGCTCAATTAGAGGATTAAAATTCTTAGTGTTGTGCTTGAAATTGCAATGAAGTGTTTCTCCAGACCGTGTTGCCTAGGTCTTGTCGTATTGCTTCTTGCTCGTTTCACAATTCGTTGAGTTGATCTGTGGCCTTCAATATTAGTTCAATCTGGATGTTGTTTACTTGAGATCGATGTTTAACGGCTCCTGTCATGTTGATGTCGACTGGTTTGTGATAACTAGTAATCACCGACAGCATATCTTGCCGTGATGGGTTCAGAATGCTTTTTACGTTGGGAGGATTTTTCTTCTCACAGTTGGTATGTGTGTGAGGGTAATGCAACTTCTCGCACAATTTCCGTTGATCTAAGAAAAAAGGTATGTAAATTTTTTACCCGTTGTTTTCTAAGGTGCTCTCTTCTGTAAGGGGCGTAAATCCTTACAGTTTCACAGGGATAGATGTTTATGGTTCGCGATGCACCTTTTCCGTGGTACTGGAGATCGCAGCTTTTCCTTATTCCCGGTGATAGTGATCATGTTTTCAGTGTTTATAGATTTTTGAAAATTTTGAATATTTAATTTAATTTTATTTTATTTTGGATTTAATTAAAAGGTTGAGACGACCTTTATATTAAATATAGGTTGAGCCAAGTTAAACAAATTAGTTTAGAAATCTAAAGGTTAGTGTGACCCTTTTGAATTTATTAGTATCGACATTTGGCGTACAACATCACATTCTATAAAATTAGAGCGGAAGGTGATTCAATCCGTTGTACTACAAAGAACCATGCACATTTATGTTACTCGCTCTCTTAGTAATTGATTTGCCTAGAAGAATGTAATGTTATAACAAATCATCAAAACTAGTAGTTTTCGTCAATAAAAGCCACACAATTTGTTTACTAACCCAAAACTAATTAAGCTAAAACACACTAACTGTTTCTGTTTGTTGCAGGTATGGCCACAGTTACTTTTATTGAACATCGTTCTTCTCTTGGAAACATGTTGCATCTGACAAGGCGACCAAGTCAACAATTGTATGTAATGAGCTGTACAATAATTTTGTTAATTTTTTTAAGCGAATGCTAGACAGCAGGTTTTCAATTTGTCCGAATTTTGAAATTGCATATAGAAATATATAAAGGCTAGACCGCTATACAAAATCGGGGGTATTAGTACAATTTCTGACTCATTGCTTTAAATTAAAATACCAAATACCTATCATTTAATACCTTAAATTAATTTTTCTTCATCAATGTACTTTTAATTTTTTTCGTTCTTTAAAGGAGTTTTTTCTTTTTTCTCTTTTTGGGTTTCTTTATTCAGTATTATATGCCTAAAGATGAGGCAAAAACGGATATACAACGAAAACAAATAAAAGTTATTTAGAATATACCAACTTAGTACACAAGCTTAGTAGAGTGAGCTATTTCTGTTTTTTTCAGACGATAGAGCTTTGATATGAATCACCGCCTCTATTTTATTCATAATATGAAACGGTTTCAGACCGCCAAAGCAGCAGGAATCGATATTACATTATTCAACTCTTATAAATAAGTTTACCTTACGTAACAATAAAACGTACACCTAGAACAGTTGCGAAAAAACATTGTGTAATGTTACGACTTATTGACAGGATATGATTCCCTCTTGTTTATTTTCCCTTTTCTTTCTCAATTACACTTTTGGTTACATGTTGAAGTTAAAATAAATGCAGCACCTACAGATGTAGACAAATCTCTTCCGACACGTAAATCACGTTTTCTTTCAAACCACTTAAGTCCGTAGAGATTGCAATGTACCAACCTAAACTAATCTCTCCCCCACCTCATTGGGTAACGTTATCTATGGTGTAACTTGCCTATCCGGGAAGCGATGTATTGAAATAATAAAAAAAACTTTAAGTCTTAACCCACCGTTTTGGAGTGTAAATACAATTGACTGTCACTAATAATTGTTTAAATAAAAATACATCAATGTGATTGTTATTTGTAGCGAGCTCAATAGTTACTTCCAGTATGAAGTGTTGATATAATTATAAAGAATTGAAATTGCAACACGGTGCCACTTACTTTATAATTACGTGAAACCGCATTAAATAGAATTCTTATAAACAAGCATCAAAATCGTATATTTTACAGTTAGTTGTTTCAATTTATTTGTTTTTTTTATTATTTTTTTTTTATGATTGACCTGAACAGGCTAAATTTGACCTATCGTGCTAAAGCACTCAGGAACACTTCGGAGGATGGATAGAGGGATAATGAATTGCCAATAGATGCCTATGAACAGCTACCTTAAATTTTCTCATATCAATAGTGAGAGGAAAGCAGGAACTAGGGAGGTTAAATTTTGATTGTAACCACTTAATGTAAGGATTGGGTAAATAATTTTTGTAGTTCACTTGTATAAATTAGTTTATATGGTTATCCAACATACTTGATCTATATCAAAATTTATTTAATATTTGACTTCATTAATTTTATTAAATTGAAATCGGACCTGATAAATAATTATTAAACTAACCTTGAATTTATTTATTTGATCGAATTTGTAATAAACAATTAATACATGTAATTATGTGCTAAACACTTCAAACAAAATGACTAAATATGGTGAGAATTTGCATCTATTTATCACCATATACAGGTATGTCAAAAATCAGTAATTAATTAAACTTTTGTTTTATTCATCCAATGTCAAACAAAGTGTCCTTCAAAATAATTTTTCTTATAATCTGAAATTATTTGCTGTTCTAATTTTTTTATCGAATTAAGTTGGGACTATATGTATGTTTTCAAATTTGACGTAAAGAAAATATTCAATTTTCGTTTTTGAGTAGTTCTGCTGGTTTTAGTTCTTAATGTTTCTTTGTATCCACTTCAGTCTACGTTCAGCTAGTTCGAATAAAAGATCTCATATTTTTATGTTTTTTCGCTTATCTCCATGTATATGTGCAGTACATATACATTTGTTGATGCCAAGTCCAGTATATTGTAAAATACATTAACTGTCCATCGACATGATTCAGCTTATACCGAATACTTGCGAGGCATTTAGTCGATAACGTCAACCCGTGTTTTATATCATTATAGTAGAGTACCGTCTCTCTATCATTCTTCGGATTCGGCTCAATACATACCAATATATGGAGAGTATTGAGAACAGGAGTTCTTGTATTTGTTTTGCTTGATATACTGTATGGATGCTATTTTCATCTTCACTTTTCAGTAACAGAGTTTCGTGTAGTTGACGTTTACCATTTTAAATGCCATCTGAAATTTCTCTTCATATTCTGCTCAATGTTCCTACAATTGTTGTTTTTAGACCAGATTTCTTCGTTTGTGTAGTATGGTTCTAAAAGTCGTAAAACTACGTTTTCCAAGAGTGGCTAACTCTTTGGTCTTGCTATGTCGTTTTCTAACTAAGGAAAGCCATTCACAAGGTATTTTGGCTTAGTATTAACAGCAATCCAAAATTTGATACCAATTTTGTCTGGCTTACTAGCAATATATTGGGTGAATCTACTTATAGCCTTGATTGGGAAAAGCTGTTCGTCCACTGCAATATTTTCTCGTGGCATGTAAGAGATATAGCAAGTATAAATACAATTGCTGCACACCTCGAAACAAGCGAAAATTTGTCGCGTTCCAGCCTGATTCTTTCGTATAGACTTTATATGAGATCTAAAGAAACGCATAGTTACCATAAATTTGCTTCTAGAGATTGTTTCTTTGAAGAAACAGATACCCCACATACTGGACCATATACTATCTGCTTCTAAGTTTTAGCACCGTATGTATCACGTGCTTAAAGGATAGTTATTAATGAATCCAATTCCTCGAAGGACAACGTACAGCCTTCACTTCATAATTGCCTTCCTGCTTCAATTTTAGTGCAATGTTTTACGAGTAACATGGAGTTATCTATAAATAACCTCCAAAAACTTTGCCTATCACTCGTTTCCTGTTTGGCATAAAAAGTCGTCCAGGATTTTGCTCGTAGCAGTAAACGTTTATATTATCTAAATACATACGAAGAGCATCCTACAACAACCGCGAATAATGTATATTGATAAATAAGAATTTGCTAACATAAAAGAAAATAAAAACTTCAGTAGTCAAACTGACCTGCTCGGCGGTTTAAAGTATACGATCGTGAAAATGATTAAAAATGAATGACATTGAAAATATTTATGGTAATGTAAAGTTTGTATTATTTTATGAAAATTGTAAAGGCTTTAATAACTCGAAATTTTTAAATATCAGAATTAGAGGAGTTCGAAAAGTTAAAACGGTCAAAATGATTGGTGCGTCGGTTCTAGTATTAAGCATGTTAGTTTAGCACAACATTATATATATATATATATATATATATATATATATATATATATATATATATATATATATATATATATATATATATATATATATATATATATATATATATATATACAGTGCTAGTCAAAAGTCCCTCACCCTTGTATCTGTTGAACGGTTTTACTTATACTAATTAAATTTGGAGGGTGAATATAACGGATATAAGCTTCTCAACTAGTCATGCCAAGTGACGTAATAGTCATATATGACGTCACAGGGCCACAGTGACCAATAATTTTAAATAGTACCTTATGGCAAGTGACATCTCATTTGAAAGGTATTAAAATTACCTATTCAGTAATACTAATTTTGTTAGGGTTTAGATTGATTTTGATAGAAAAATTAAATAAATACTAAAATTATAGTTTGGCATTTAATTACTTGAATAAAGAATATCGTGGCAGATGGATTGGACGACGCGGTCCGATAGAATGGCCAGCTCGGTCACCAGACCTGACACCATTAGATTTTTTCTGTGGGGGTACTTAGAATCTAAGGTTTACGCTACAGCACCTGGCAGTGTAACGGTAAAAACGGGTGGTAGAACGGGATTACAGATAAAATTGGCCTTTTTGCATCGACCAGTCAGCGTATGGGAGTGGGTAAGATAAATTTTGCACATCCAGAATAGCAAATCGTACGTAAGTCAAAGTAAGGGATGAATACCTAGTCAGATCGGTTAAGGGCGCCAGAATGTTTGGTAGTCAAAATAAGGGACGTCGTGCCAAAATTACGAATACATAGCGTGTCTAAACATACAAAAAACATACGCCTACCTACCCGCAATCAATCCCAGGTGTCCTCGACAGCAACTCAGCAAACCACCTGAAAGAGGGCTTCAAAATAGCACTACACGCCTGACAAAGCGTGTTAATCACTCAATAATGTTATGTTACGTTACTACACCTCAGTGTAAATAATTAGGCATAACATAATAATCTTAACAAAACAAAAAAAATAAAAAATCACCCTTAATGGATGCACTCTAAATGAATTCATAGTCAATTAGGAGTCAAATAAAACACTGAATATCATTAACGCTATCACTCAATAAAGAAACTGTAACTTCGTTACGTTAAAACTTAAGCTCCTAAATTACCGGTGAATTTGCAATTTAAAAAAAAACTTTTATGTAACACAAAAGGGGTTTTCACAGAATTAAAACAAATTTATGATACCTAACAAAGCTATAATAAATTAAAAAAATAATATAAATGTAAACATACGATAATGCGTTTAAAAAAAAAATAACAAATGCTTAATTGGCGACGGAGGTCTGGCCAGAATTCTGCGTAACGCCGTTCTAAATTGCTTAACCTAAATATTTCGTGGATTATTAAACCACACTACTTCAGGGTCAATTGCCCTTTAATACAAAGATGAAGAGTGTGAAGGGAGCGTCAGAATTATGATTACTTACAATAATTAAACCAAAGCAACAACTTAATTTAAAAGGTAACCGACTCCGATTTCAAACCTTCGTTAACAAAAAATCATTTAAACACACACAAAATCTTGAAAATACTCAATAAAACACAATGTTATACTACCTTAATGTCTAATTAGCACCTCTTCTGTGTTACCACAATCGAAAATGAACCGGTGACCAATTACTGCTATTACGGATACGGAATTTCCCTAGTCTGACACAAGATGATGAGTGATAATGTTGACTATTTCTTTTTTTTACGGTTCCTTGATTGAATCTCGGTAAAGTGTTACTGCATTAATTAAAAAACTTCTTTTACAATAATGAATTGTGCGCTCAACTTGCTCGATAACTTTTATCTTTTAAATAGTTTTCTTTACACTACCAATCCAAAAGGTTATTAACTTTATTTATATAAATCTAGTTTTAATATTCTGCGAAAGTTTCTTTGTACTTCAACACGCCTGCACGGTAATTAAGTGGACTCAAGAACGTTAATTAATAATCCGCAACAGCGACATAAACCAACGAGGTCACAGAAGCACTAAAATAACACGACGGTGATCCCCAGGTAACTTGATTACGTAAAATCGAAATCGGCACTAGGTCTTGTCCTTTGGTGATTGAACAATTTCATAAAATCCCTTCACAGGTTTTCTTCAAAAGTAGGTAACTACCCGCACAACACGAAAGTTCGTTCGTTAAACACCAAAAGGTCAAATCTATCAACGTTCTAACCAACCCTTAAGCCGTAACAACAAACGTCCCAGTAACACTCCTCGAGAGCGCTGTCAATAGCCGAATCCCCAAATTATTACCAAATTCCATTTGGATTTTCGAATCCCACCACTCACAAAAAATCTCATTTAATCTAGTTCCACCAATTAAGAAACGGAAGGAGAAGATATGATACCCCCTACCAACAAATTTCGTTCTCAAACGTAAGGGCTCGATAATTTTCAAAATTCTAAACGTCAGTAGAATCAACGTGAAAAATATCTCCGTATTTTCATTTAAGTTCAAACAGTTAGTCCCACATTCTATCTTAATGACTCAAAACCAACATACTCAATATTAAACTGAACCACTGCAATTAACCGACTCCATGTCGCCCGAATGATATCAAAAACATTTAAATCTACGTTCTTTCTTTAAGTTACTTAATTTTACAAAACTTTCTATTAAATTTTAAGGAAATCAAACGAAATAAACATTATTTAAACTTATATACAACTCTTTACAAATAAAACGCTACTCAACATTCAATAACCGGGGAAACAATCTCTCAAAATTTAAATGCAATATTACGAAAAACTCAATAAATTTAGAAACCAATTATCGATGATTTCAAACCTCATTCCTTAAATTACGGAATAGTAATTCACAAACAAAAAAACTTAAGCTCGAAACACACCATCCTGAAAGGTCGCGACACCCGTAAAACAAATTTATCCATACAGCTCAACTCAACAGAAAAAATTTGACGGTAAATCGCTAGAAAATCGTGATCCTATCACAGCAGTATGCACCTTTTGAAACAAAGAATTGTTGAAGAATGTAGAGCAATTTCCGCAGACACATTTGAACTAGTACGACAAGAGTTTAGCAATAGGATGCATTACTGTCAGGAATTAAGTGGAGCACTCTTCCAACCTTTACTATAAGAATTGGTCCTTGAATCTTGATTAATTAAATGCCAAACTATAATTTTAGTATTTATTTCATTTTTCTATCAAAATCAACCTAAACCCTAACAAAATTAGTATGACTGAATGACGAGATGTCACTTGCCATAAGGTACTATTCAAAATTATTGGTCACTGTGGCCCTGTGACGTCATATATGACTATTACGTCACTTGTCATGACTAGTTGAGAAGCTTATATCCGTTTATATTCACCCTCCAAATTTCATTAGTATAAGTAAAACCGTTCAACAGATACAAGGGTGGGAGGGGACTTTTTACTAGCACTGTATATATATATATATATATATATATATATATATATATATATATACATTTTGTTTGTTAAGTTTTACATTATTAATTAGACTCTTTTCTGGTGTATGTCCACGTGTGTCGTTAAAGTTCTCAAAAGAACTAGTATTATTACGACGACGTTTCGACAAAATCATATTTTCCACCCTCAGGTCGATAGTACTTTAGCTCTACTTCTCGTTACTCGAACTGCACTCGAGTTCAGTCACCAAAATGTTATGTTTGAACTCATCATGCCTTACGAGTGTCATTAGTTTATGCGCTACAGGGTATTGAAGGTTTGAATTTTATTCTGAAATTTCTCAATAATTGAGAAGGTTTTGATAGCATGCATCTGAAAATTGGCGTTTTTGGGTTTTTTGGTGTGAGAATTACGAATTTGAAGCTTACTTAGGCGTTGCTCCTAAAGGGCGCTAGTTTCACGGTATTAATAAATCAAAACATATTTTTTTAATCTGTTGAGCTATGCTTAAAAATGTTAAAAATCGAAAAGAACGTTCAATTCTACATAAAAAAGGTGCTCTTGTTTAGGTCGCCTAACTTTATCAGTTTCTGAGTTATTTTCCCAACAGTGAGACGCCTATAGGCACAGGTATATAATTATGTATGTCATTGAGATATTTTTGTATAATGGTACAACCACAGCATTTTTCAGTACATCAGGGAATATACCATTGCGAAGAGCGTCTTTAACTAAATATTGTAAACGATCTACGTTCCAGGCAAAGATTGCTTTTAATAAAATTTACACTAATGTCAAACAGTTTTACTGGTGGTACTTTTTAACGAAATTATCACGCCCCTTATCTCAACGTGTGATGCTAAATGAAAATTAAAACTTTAAATTTTTTAGGAATATTAATTTCAAAAATATCTGTTGTCCGTTTTTTCATATTAAACCCCAATTGCTAAAGTCAGCGTGCAATCGATGCTCTAAAAATGTCACTTATACCTCTATCCACCGTTCCCTTTAATAAAGAATCCAAAGTGACAAATTATTTTTCCTTATACATTTGGTATATGATATCTCTCACTTTTTGTTTTAATTCAATTCTAAAATATGTGCAGCCAAGGCTGTACTTTTCGATTTCATCCTCACTTCGGATCTATGTTGTGTTAAACGATTTTTTAGGGGTTGTAGGGAATTGCCGATACATACTTCATTGCAATCCTTATAAAATTTGTAGTAACCTAATATCCAATTTTGGTTATACTTTGACAATCCTGTTATCAGTTCTTGTAATTATATTTTTTTTAATGTTTAATAGTTCAATGTATGTTACTGAAAAAGGTTTTAACCGAAATCGAAATACATAAATATAAATATTATTTCGGAATTTAAGTTTCTCATATACTGACGCAGAAAGGACCCATGGTGACACAACCCCCCCCCCCTGTTTTTTCATATTAAACCCCAAAATTCAGCATGCAATCGATGCTCTAAAAATGTTACTTATACCTCTATCCGCCATTCCCTTTATTAAAGAATCCGAAGTGACAAATTATTCTTCTTTATACTTTTGATATATGATATCTCTCACTTTTTGTTTTAAGTAAATCTCTCACCCTTTGTTTTAAGTAATCTGGCAAATTATTGCACTTTGGTCTTTTTCGTTTTCTGGTAAATGTAGCCAAATCTTCGTTATTTCTTCTTGCACACACAACTATTTCAACGGTCCTTTGCGAAACGCGCACAGCTTCACAGATTATTCTTTGTAATGTGAGTACTGAATGTAATGGCCCAAAAATATTTGAACCTCTGTTAACTGTTTATCGGTAAACAGACTTTTAAGCTGATGCTTTATCATAACAAAATTGTTTAGTAGTAACCGAAATTATTTCTTTGTTAGATTTGTTATGATTTTAATAGATCTCTAATCTGTATGTTTTTAGCTGTGAATGCTAGTAGTAGTCGGGCACTCTCCCCACCACATTTTTTACGTCACAAGAACCGCCCACTTTCACTTTTTCACATGCCCACGTGGGGGACCCGTTTTTTTCACCCTTATTTTTATGGTTTCTTTTCGGAGGCCTTTTTCAACCCCTAATTATTTTTGTTTTTACTCGCTCACGTGTAGGCCATGTTTTTTCACTCCTATTTTATGGCAGCCCATGTGTGAGGCCGTATTTTCTACCCTATGGTTTCTTTTCGAGGGTCAACCCTTGATGGAATTTTCAACCCTAATTAGAGTCTTTTTGAGAGCAATTTTTGTACCTGTTCACGTGAGGGGCAGATGTAGGGGTTGGTTTTGGACTTGGACCTGGAATTGGTCTTAGGGCTATTTTTGATGGACAGCTTTAACCCTAATTAAGGTCCTTTTGGTTGTATTAAGAGCAGTACCCCTGGAGGTTAGGCAAACGCACACGCATACAATGTTGGATATTGCATAATTACCCTAATAAGATATTATTATTAAAATTATCGATTCTATTGTTTTTTAAAATGGTCATATGGTACTGGGTACGTTCGGATGATCTTTTACCTATACGAGACATTTATTTATACGTTGTATTTCTAATAAGGAGGTTCTTGTAATACACGTGTAGGGCTTCGCAAATTGTTCTCGGGCTGCGCCCCCTGGCTGGAGATGGTATAGGAACCCAGAACCAAGTGTAGAGCTTATCCCCTATCGTGGCCCCCTTGCTGCAATTGTATGTAGGTTCTAACTTAATCTTACAGCTGTAGGCCTTCGCCCCGTCATACAAAATTGTATTCCAATAAGATGGCCCTAGCCTTGTAAGGCAGGACTTGTATCAGGGTCTGCGCCCTGGCCCCTTTGAGTAAAAATTGATTTTAGCGCCGTCTAGTGGCGTATAGACTAATGAACTGTTTCTATAATGGAAGTTGATAATGCATAGCTCTCTCTTCCTCTATCTTGTTTCTCTCTCTCCGTCTCTCTTTCGGTTCTTTCAGACCCCCCCCCATACACACACCCCCCCCCCATACACACACATACACACACACACATACACACACATACACACACACACACACACACACACACACACACACAAATCCATTAATTAATTAATCAATCTCAAACAAATCATGCTCGATCAAATCAACCAGATCAATCTCAATCAATCAACCGAAATTATGTCTTACAGTATGCGGAAACCAGATTACAGTTCAAAACTGAATACATCAAAGTCTAATTAAATATGACGTGAAATAATAAATAATTTCTACCCTAATGCAATGATGTTTTATGTATAGGCAGATTCTCTCTTTCTAAACAGACACGACCTATACATTCGGAAAATGATATCTGATTTAATTGCATATTCAATTACATACACACACAAAATTGTTTCATAGAAACGTGTTCGTTAACTGTTCTAAAAACCCAATTAAAAAGACTGGAAAGTAATAATTACGTATATATAACATAGAGATAAATTAAATTAACATGTTTTTAAGAATATCAAACTGATATAATGGAAATAAAAGGCAAAAGGTTTTAATGGTTTTATTATTATACGCGAATTAACAATAACTACAAGTTTAAAATCAACGAATACGTACCAACTATTTGTAGAGTTAATCTTATGACGTCATCCTATAAGAGTAATAATACATTTTAAAAATCTTTATCGACATTTTTGTTAGCCATAACCATAAAAATAAGGGTGAAAAAACGTATCCCCCACGTGGGCATAAAAAAAAGTGAAAGTGGGCGGGGCTTGTGACGTAAAAAAAGTGGTGGGGAGGGTGCCCGACTACTACTAATGCTTGTTCAAATTTTATAAGATGTTTTTTGGTTTCATTTTTCACTATTAGATATAGTTCATTACAGCGTATCATATTTGTAATTTTCATGGTAATTTAATAAGATTTAATCTATTAAAAATGTAACCAATTTTTACCAAAACGAAATTAGGTTCCGTACGTCTCTTCTAAATACGTACACCAAACTATTATGGCAGGTTTATCTTTGCATTTGCATAATTCATAAGTTTGTTTGACAACTTGATTACTTTTCTAAAACTGTTACTTACTGAGGACTGTAACTGTAATTGTTATCGAAACGTTTAACCTTGTATAACCTATATAGATACATTTTAGGCTTATCGTTATCTAATATGTAACCTAATAACCTGAATAATTTACATGTAATAATTGCTTAAATAATAATGGAATCATAATGATTTTGATAACTGCTGAATTAGTTTACAATTGCCGTTAAGAAATATTTCCGATTCATTAGCTATTAATTTTTAAAACCGTTATTTAAATGGAGCTTTTTAGGAAGATTTTATATATTAGTAAATTGAATATAATAAAACATCGTGGTAAAATCAATAAGTAAATTAATCATTGTAAGCTTTAAGCTCAAAAGTTTCCGATGTAGATGATAGGCTCCCAAACTTAGGAATTTTTTGTTTGTTTCAGCCTCAAATCCCTTTAATAGTTAATAAAATTATTGTATTGATCCTTAACTTAAATCCTTTTTGTCAAACTTTCAATAAATTGGACGCATTATGCTAAACAATTTTTCACAAATAAAATTTGAATTTTAAAGCTATCGTTTACCGTTAACGGCACAGTTATATGATTTCTAGTTAAATAAATATTTAACCAAGTTGGTTTGCACTGTTTATCCAACAATCTGCTAATTAACTAATAATACCGGCTGTAAATTTCTGAGTGGTACCAACTGAATTCTCGTTAGTAGAAACCGAGTTATAACAATAGAATGATTTATTGGTATTAGAAAAGATATATGTAAGCAACAGCCGTTGCATTAAATAAAAGCATTTAGTAATGTATTCTTAAGAAAACATTAGGCTTTCCCATTGGTTTTTATTTGGAATTCAGTAAATTTATACAATTTTAAAGTTTTTAACTTTATTTTCTGGGTTTAATGATACTTGTTATAATAACATAAAACAATAATATACAACAAACTGATCTCGTTCTGCCCTGCTCAAAGTTTTAGAAACGATACAAAGAAAGCTGTTTTAAATTTAAAGTCACAAAAAATTGTTGGCAGCAATACTCTCATTAGTTTCGTAATCCACCTACAAAAGCATTACTGTAATTTTGCTTTTTCACTAATGACTTTAAATTTGGTACATTAATTAAGGCTGTTATATAAATTAACTCACGCTACTTAATATACTTTAATAGCTTGAAAGAATGAAAAATAGAGTCTCATGTGCTTAACTTATTTACAAATAAATGTTAAAGAAAAGCTGAACAACACACCTGCTTTGGCTTGTTTTTGTTTCTAAGACATCTCAAATAAAGTAAATGTTATTAAAATTTTGAATATAAATTAAATGACAGCGATAAGAAAAGAATCTCTTTAATCTGTGCTGAAGAGCTCTGTTGGAACTATTTTTAAACCTGACATTGAACTCAGTTAGTTTCTAAAATCAATTTGTCGTTCTGTCACACCTCTCGCTCCTGGCATTCCAAAGCAAGTGATATATAAAATCTGAATTGAACTTCTACGTTTACTACAAATATGAAAACGTTATTCCGATATCTGAAATACTTTTCGAGATATTCAACTTTGAGTGTTGTGTATTTCTGGATTTTCTTATGATAATGTTCATCTTTTAAATTCAGTTTTCTTTTTCTTTAATGGAAATATCAACAGTGGTTCATGGAACGGAAACAAGTTAGGAATCTTCTATTAAATAGGATTCACGATGTTAATATAAAACACATAATTTTTCAGTTTTAATTTAAATTCTTGTATGACTGAGAAATGTACGTTTTGATAGAAATTTGAACAAAGCAAAAGTACCATTTATCGCTGCATTTCATGTATTATCTAATATAAAGTATTTGCAGCTAACTAATAATCCATTTCAATTATATACAGTAATAAATAAATATACAGGGTGGTCTGGACCTAGTGTTAAAAATTTTTTTGGGTGATAGAACAACATAAACGTGACTCAAATACACAATTAAAGAAATTTTATTTCACACACCTAATTAAAGAAAAATTATTTTGATTTTTTCCAAAAAAACTGTGCATTTTCCCAAAAATTAAGGAATTATGGGATGTTTTGATACATTCTTTGAACTTTAAGACTACTATTGTATTTTACATTAAATTTCATATAAGGATTGATAGCTTATGGTGAGCCTGAATCTATCTACACAACCACTAATTAAATTGATAGAACTGTGAAGTTATCATTTTGCTAAAAAAAAAAAAAAGCTTCACACGAAATTATTGTAGACAGTACAAATACTAAAACTGCTTCAAATTAAGCTTTCAGAAGACAGGATGCAACATTCGTTCGTCACCATTTAAAAGTTATCATTTGAATAGTGTAATTTGAAAAATAATAATTCAACTCTATCAAACTAAAAAGACACACATGCACATTTTATTATTATAGCTATAACATAAGGTTACAGTTATTTCTATAGCCCACCTTATGATGAGATAAGGTACCGCGCACAGATATCATGTTTCGTTTGGATACAGTTTTTTTAGTGGGTCTGAATCATTTCAAGATGTCATTCTCAAATCGGGAATATGTGGAAATGCATAACATCTATGCGTGATACCTTCTCTCATCATAAGGTGGGCTATAAGAATTAACTGTGACCTTACGTTATAGCTATAATCATAAAAATGTTCACTGTGTCTTTTTAGTTTGATAAGAGTTGATTTATTATTTTTCCCAAACCACGTTTTACACTATTCAAACTGGTATACCTGCACTTAAATGGTGATGAATAAAATGTTGTATCTCGTTTTGTGAAGGCTAAGATTTTGAAGCAGCTTTTATAGCATTTGCTACTGCCTAGTAATTTTTTAAAGAAGTGTGTGTGTATGAGCTTTTTCATTTTTCTTAAGAAAATGATAACTTCACAGTTCTAATCAATTTAATTAGAAGTTGTGTAGATTCAGGCTCATCATAAGCTATCCCTACTTACTTGAAACTTAATGTAGAATACAATAGTAGTGTTAAAGTTCGAGGAATGTATCAAAATATCCCAGAATTTCTGAAAGTGGGTGTGTGAAATGGAATTTCTTTAATTGTGTATTTAAGTCACATTTATGTTGTTCTATCACCCAAAAAAATTGTTAACGCTAGGTCTAGACCACACTATATTATAATATAATTACTAATGTCTCCAATTGTTAATATCCTAGAAGAATAGAGATGCAATTGTTACACGTCCAAACCGCACTAGGCGTCGTGTAGGCTTACTAATGTAAGCGGGTTGCCAAGCCAGCTAACAGGGAGATGGGCGTGGTCGAAATAATAAGTAAAATGTATGATTAATAAGCTCAAACACCTTACACTTACATTCAAATAGCTCAATTCGGGAAAATATGTCTCTAGGCGCCACCACAATCGAAACTTTGTTAATATAATTGTCTTAAGCTGGATGTTAATTAACCCTACTTGATTGTGGAAAGTAGGATTGTGCTTACTCGGTAAACTCATATACGAAGGTTCTAACACAAACACTCGTCCCAAACAATTCAACTCAAACTCAAATAAATTTAGTACTACCCAGGTTATTAAAAACTTTTTGAATACACCTCGTATACCAAAACTTCTAAAATAAAATTTGTCACTCAAATTCATTCACTGAACGGTAATTAATTTTAAAATTCTTAACATGAACGATATCTTTTAAATTTACTTTACTTTTGAGTCGTAGTTGACATTCGTAAACTGTATAATTTCTCAAAACTCTTGTTATACTTAATGAATTTTAAATAACAGCTGATCTGTTATAGTGCATTGCTCTAATGAAACTGACATAAAATTTTGCAATCAACCTGGCTAATAAGACTTTCAGGTTGTTCCTTAAATCTGAAAAATTAAAATAAAAATGAAAATATGCAAAGCTTACTTTTAAAATTGTCAAAACAAGATCACCAATTAGGTAAATGTCACATCTGTGTTTCATACCTGTTTAAATAAACAACAAAGTAAAAAATTTAACGATAAGTATATATTGTCCTGCATAAAATAATCAAAAAAAAAACACAAATATTTACATAAATTACATCAGCGTGGTTGAAAGTTAAACCACCAAGTACCACTTTGCAATCTTACTACTAAAACAAACCATACAATACGACTCAAGAACGATTATCTTTTCCTTTCAAAACTAATTAGTAATTTAAACAACTATAAGCAAATAAACTAACAAAAAGATAATCGGGCTTAAATGCGTTCATAAAATTCCTTAATCTAATTTCTTACTTAACAACTTTGTCCATAAATCCTTGGCTTTTCTTTCTTCTTTCTTCCGTAAATTAATTATATGTAGTCCATTGGTACTCTAAAATTGCTGAAGCACATTACAAAAGGCTCAACAAACTTATCCTCTGTGCACTCCGATTAGTTCACAATGCAAGGTTATTACTCACAAATAGTCTAATAACACGTAATAACGGTAAACCTTTGGTTGCCTTAAAAATTTCTAGCAACCTTTACACCAATTAGTCCCTTATACAAATAAAACTTTCAATGTCATATAACGTTATTTAAACATTGGTTTAATATACAACGAACGCTTCGTTTACTTAACAGGTGGTCTCATAAATACTTTTAGCTGAATCTCGTTACAAGACACGCGTTCCTTAACACTTTAACATAACATCTGTTATCTTTATTCAAATCTGCTTACGCACTATTATTTTCTTGAAAATAAACAAACTAATTTTATCTTCAACTCAATTTTAATTATGGTATTGTTTATGAATGTCTTTTCAATTTATCCCCGGTTCGGGTAACGCAGTTAATTAAACAATTACTGCCTCATTAAAATTCACAAACATACTCCAACATCATCCCATTCTAAACCACACCAACTCGCATGCGCGTCTCACCGAGCTCTCATCACAAGCTAACTAACTCCCAACGACAAAACAACTCTCGTCAATCTCTGACTTTCCTATTTATAACTTCAGTCATCCATCTTTAAACATGTCTTCCTTCCGCGTTATATTCTCCAATAATATTCATTCAAAATACATATTCCAACAACTGCTTCCCTCTATACAAGCACGCGTGTAATTACAATACATCGCCATATTTGTTTTCACTTACAAATTTTACAATTACTTCATGAAGAAATCATTTTCGTCATTACATTCATTCAGTGGCCACTCTGGACCATTACGCAACTTTTAACTTTATCTCCAACTGCGCTCGATCTCGTTCCGCAACATTTGCAAAAATAAGTACCGTCTAATGTCTCAAATTCCATATACACACATGTATTCTCAACACAATTGCACAACATTACAAAACTTTCTGAAATTAATACTTAAACATACCCAATCTTTCTCTACATATTTTCTAAAACATTCTACACTTATTCTTCACATTTTCTAACCAAGATTACTCATTTTATCTTAAAACATTCCTTTCTTTATCATCAGCAAAACAGAAGCAATCCAGTGGAAAGCATTATCGTCCCATGGACAAATTTCTCTTCACATTTACATTCATCAAAATCTAATTATTCCAACACTAAAGTCTCTCTAACATTCAAATACACGTACCTACATACAGAATTATATTTCTCCTAAATTTCCAGTGGCGTATCATACACCCACATACATTATATACACACAAAAAAATTTTTTTTTCGTTCAAACTCAATACACTCGTGCTCAAAACACGTAATACACGTCATTATAACATCCTACATACAGGGTGCGTCATCGCAACCTGACACAATATAAAATAAATCGCTATCTCCCCTATTCTGAGATGTGTAGTACAAAAATCCACCATCTTGGTCTACCCAAACGAGTGGGAAATTTTGAATTTCTTGAAGTATCACTATTGTGTTATCAGCAATCCTTAATCAGAGACAATCTTAACAGGGAAATACATCTTATTCTTAGGGTATAGGTATTAACTATTAAAAATTTTAAATTTCCTTTTTCCATCGGCCAACACCTGGCGAACTTTTAACGAAAACTCTAGTTTTCAAAGCCTTAGTGAGTAGGTAGCTACTCAATACTCACTATTACACTAATTTTGACCAGCACCTAAAGGACAAAACCCTATGTTAATTATATAGTACTAGAGATTCTTGTTATACGTCCAAACCGCACTAGGCGTCGTGTAGGTCTACCGAAGTAATCGGGTTGCCAAGTCAGCTACAGTGAAAATGGACAGGGTCGGTACAAGGAGTAAAATGAAAGGTAGTTTCGAACACCTTACACTTACCATAAATTACAACTAATAATGCTCAAGTAGGAAAAATTGTCTCTAGACGCCACCACAATCTTAAATTTTTCAAAAGCAAATAGTCTTAGGTGGGTGTTAAGTTAATCCTTCCTGACTGTGGAAGATAGGACTGTAGCCTACTCAGTAAACTCATACACAACTCCAGTTTAATAACACTTGAAAAGAAATTGATCCAAAAGCTTAATAAAATTTTGAAGTAGATGGATCGTTTTAAACTTATTGATCATAACCTGTACATACACAAAATCCAAGTTGTAAAACGTTAATTGGATACTTTCTAAGTAGCCCTCGTATACATATAAATTAATATTCCTAACTGCCCAAAAATTCTGAACTAAATAAGCATTACCCAATTTACAAAAATCAAAATAAAAACTCGCTTTAGTAGTTTCTGAGAAATGTAAAACATAATGATCAGTGCTTTCGTCGTAAATAACATTTATATATTTTATGAATACTTTCTCTTTAAAAATCGTAACATTCGTCAATAGGTATGAATTGTAATACTTCACATCTGTAATTTCTACTTAACAAAAATATTCTGTTATTAGTATTCTGTATTTTACTGACTATTATATAGTTCAAAATAATTAAATATTATACTCGATGTGGCTCAATTAGCAATTTTAGATCAATCATTAAACTAAAAATATTCAAAGACTGATTACTTCTTAAAAATGTGTAACCCGTTATGTAACTTTTCATAAGTTAGCGTTAAAATTGTATCAATATTTAGCCAAATAAACAGAAGCAAATTAAAAACCAATTTTTATGGATTAAAAATTCCCAAACATATTCTAAACACATTAAAGCAGATTGCCCTTTTTACTTGTGTAAAATTTAATTAGTAATAAAAACAATCATGATTCAGAGATAATCACACTTATACCCACACTTGTCACAAAAGAAAACAGAAACAGCCGTAATTACTAATCATTTGGCTGTAACGCTCGCGAGCGCAGCTGTCTGTCCTTCACTCGTATCTTAACACACGGGCTATCGGATTTATTGTTTGCCCTTCAAATAAACGTCCGTCACAAAAAAGGATGTTTACTTCCACTAGTATAATAAAATTCTTGTTTGCTTTATACAATCGATTTTATATTATTCTCGATTGCACAGGTACTTCGCTCAATGTCAATAATAACCACTAGTCTCTAACTTAATTGACATACTTTTAATGTTACTTAAAAGGTTATTTTCGGGTTCTTTATTGACTCACGCACTTAATTACTGAACACTTTTAACTGAATATGTGCTGTATTATTGTTAAATCTGCTTTAGCACTGTTCAAATTTCTTGAAAGGAACACACATTATTTTATTTCAATTCACTTTTAAACCTTTTATTTGTAAATACCTATATACGATTTATCCCCGGATATGGGTTATTGCAGACAATTTATATGTACTGCGTACTAACTGTTTACAAACAAACACCAGCACTGACCGTTTTAAGGTCTCTTAAAATTTTGAAACGCGGTCTCGCTTTAATTCAAGCTCTGATGCTAAGCAACTTCCTCCCATTCTTACTACGCTCACGCTTTTATACCCTGTGTCCGCTATATTGCCAAAATTCTGCAGCTATTCGCGCTAACACCAAAATCCACCTATCACCATCGAGATCTCATGCGTCGCTTTACCGCGTCTAAAACGCGAAATGGAACCAACGCTCCACAAGCGAGAAATAAACGTAGCCTTCTTGAATTTCTTTGCAAACATTCTCACAACTCTTCGAAACAGCCATTATTAGTAATGATATTCGCTTTGTATATTATTCAAAAAGCAGAGCTTCCTCCAACAATAGAATCGCTGAACAACTGACGTAGACGTTGGCTCAATGTTTGCGGTAAAAGGATAAATTTAGTAACGAAAAGAAAGAAGCTGGCGACCTATACTATAGATCATTTAATGAAAGATAACCACACATATCTTTGAGAAAAACAGGCGACATATGTATTGCGCGTGCGAAAGTCATGAACTATATAACACTTATGGAGACCATTTATAAAGTCACGGATGTTTTGCATAAACCACGACACACACAATGTCGATGGATCTGGACTACAATCCAACAATTTGACGGGTAAATTTATTGACGCTAAAGCACAATTTAGATAACTGCATTTTCACTTAATGCACATGCGACCCCAGATCATGCGTTCGATTTATCGGATCTTCATCTAGCGTCACATCCATCGGGACCTAGTTAAACCAGCCATCATGCTCAAAAAGCTTTCCTTCTGGAGCTTTACGACCTCGTCAAGAAGAAAAAAATATTTCTTTAAATTCAGTTGCATCGAAGGTAATTTCTCAAAGTATTCTTAATTAAACTATAAAATTTATACTATCGACTTCAGCTCAATATAACGTTACACCAGCAAAAATATCCCTCTTACAGTATATTTAAAACGCCCAGAAAAGGAAAGAATCAGACAGCGGCTCACCTAACTAATGCAAGCTAAATTGAAAATAAATTATCAAATAAAATGAAAAAAAAAAAACAAACAACCTGAAACCAAATAAACAAAAGCAAACCCGCCATCATCTGACGACGAGGGAATTATATTAATTAATTCCTCAAGTGAAGTGAGCGCTGTCAATAAAAATGAATGCACAGCATTTTGAAAGTTGTCAAACCACAACATCACAGTCAGATTTGATTGTACATTATACACGTTGGTTACATGAATCGTGTTCATTATGCAGGTTTTTGATTAAAGCCGTTAACGTTAGCCATCTCTCCTGCTATTCATTCGGAAATTCATCTATACCTTATGGGAGAGTTGGCTAAGTACCTAGAGATCAGAAATGTGTGTTTTTTATTATCTTTAGTTAGAATTGTTTCAGTAAATAAAGTTTTGAAAAGTACGCTTGTGTTATTAATCTTTTTCTTTATTTCACGAGTATGTGAACTTAATAAAAATTTTCAAAATCTGCGGCATTTATACCACATTTGCCCTATTCACTTGAAAACAATAGAAAACGAACAATACACCTCATATCAAACCACACCATTTAAAGTGCTACGTGCAGATTTCCACGCTCTACCCACCATCGAAGATAGCTTAGGATTTTTCCGATCGCTTAGTCATAGTAGAGGTGGTGCCGGTCCTTAACAGTGACGTAGGTGAAGATAAAAGCTAAGAGCAAAGAGAGCGAAGCAGTCATTTTCCTAGCTAAGCAACAAATGTGGTTAGTAGGGTCTGGAGAGTATCTAAAAGATACACTGCGAGTCAAAACGGAAAATGTACTGTATTCTTTTCATTATTCGAAAGATATTTAAAATATAATGAATAAGGATATAAAGCAACCTCAAAACTTATTAGTTAAATAAATGTCCTGTAAGTGAAATGTAGAAACTAAAAAAATCAATAATTCAGATATCCAGTCTAATAATATAATAAATAAGAACCTATCAAATTTTTAAACATAGATAACTCAAAGCTAAACTGTCGTAAATTAAGAAGTGTCTACACTTAAAGAAAAAGTATTCATTCGGTGTGTATATTTGCACAGTATTTCAATAGTAAATTTTTAAGCGTGACTATCAATAACACATTGCCATATCTCATAGATGACAACCGCGTCCAATAAACTAATAGATTAATGACTGATAATAATAACATAAATTTAAGGCACCAAGGTTGAATGCATTCACGCGTACAGAGATTTTTCTATTTACAAAAACATAAACAAATTAAATAAAAATTTTCACAAGTAAAATTGACCTTGTCTGAAAGTACAAATGAAGATGATTAATTTTAACAGTGAGCACTGGATTAAACAACTATCGCAGAAGCATTAATTGATAAAAGTTATGTTCATAGACCAAGTACATAATA
Source organism: Vesta saturnalis (assembly GCA_036346205.1). NCBI lineage: Eukaryota > Metazoa > Arthropoda > Insecta > Coleoptera > Lampyridae > Vesta > Vesta saturnalis. Next base: position 2,110,822 of record JARFJB010001308.1, read on the forward strand.
GAAACTAAAGTTACTAATTATATCAAAATAGTTGTTGTGTTGATGGATAAAAAAGTAAAAAAACATTTTATAACAGAACAGCACACAATCAAGGCAAAGCTGACCTTCTATCCTTAACGAAACCGCTCAAAGTGTTTGAAACAATTAACAGCAATTAATTACTTCACCTAATGAGGAATAAATTTAAAACCAACACAAGTCGATGGATAAAATAAAATCCATAAAATATTTAAGGTTCCTAACGAATTAAAATATCACCACCTTAAATCAAATTTAAAAATAACGATGAAATTGAACTTTGTACTAGTTACTACCAGTTGTAGTGCCAGTGACCTCAAATCATAAAAATAATATTAAGTACGAATTACCATCAACATTTCAATAAAAGGAATTTGTTTAATTCACAAAAGTAATATATTCAAGGAAATACTTAATGACGATATTAGAAAAATAGAAAACAACGTTAAATGATTTCAACAGCTATTATAGTCAATTAACGTTGCAGCATAAGTAACGGTTAAATGTGAAGGTTTTTTAATTTCCGCGAATCTATTTGGGCTGATTGTATTTGAAACACATGAAACCCCTAAGTCCTCATCAAAATTCCAATAAAGGCGCTCAAGAGGGAATTTATGGTACCCAGAGAACAGAAACACACCAGCAAAAACTTTTAATTCTACTATTGTTGTTACGAAATCATGATTGTTCTTAGAATCCGCATAAATGTTAGTCCACAATATGTTACTCCACTTGGTCGTTAAATAGTTTCTCAAAAATCTCTATTATATGCAACCCGCTAAGGTCTTTTCGAAGTTTTTATAACCGACTATCAGCTCATTGGAGTCCTGCATATCTAATACTGGAGATATCTGCGTCCAATCAGGATTTCATTTCTCTATTAGTGACGTACTATCCATCTCCTCGATATTATTGACTGTATATTATGACATTTCGCCTTGGGTAAGTCATCTGCGTCCTCCAAATCAATCTCATTGAGGTCTCTTCCTAGCTCACCAGAAATATCTTCTGGTAGATCTGCACACAATAAATCATCGTCATTGAATTCTTCCTCGTCAGTCTGATAATCTACCTCAAGTGGAATTATTACATCAAGTTCTGAATTACCATTTGCTAGTTCAACAGCATCGATTGCAGAAACTAAGGTCTTGAAACTTCTGCCATAAAAGGGCTACTTGAAATTCCGTTATTATCCACTCCTGAACGTTCTTGGAAAAAGAGTATTAAAAAATTTCCCGTCATCCAAGTACCTTGTGTCTATATACCTAGTGTAGGCCGATGTTTACATGAAAATAACAAAAAAAAACAGAGTACGGCACTGGTCATTACACATCACGGTGTTATTGCATAACCCATAATTTATTTTTAACGCGTATATCCATTCAGACTTCTTTATAATGTAAGTGATTGTGTATAATTTCAACTCCTCAAATTATATAAACAATATGCAGAACTCTGGTAATTCCTAGTTCAAATAAAACGTTAAGAATGGAAATTCTTCAACACTACTATCACAGTTGTATTAAAGTGACACTAGTAAACAATGAATTTATGGTTGACTTAGAAAATATGCCGAAGTGCGGCGTTCAGATAGTGTTATTGTGTACGTACTCAAACGAGTACGCTGGGCGCTAATGGGTATAAGAATACTTAACTTGGAATCATTAAATTTAAACGAAAATGGCAATAAATAAAATATTAGTGAATCTAATGTATAAAAACTAATTCCTGTTTAAACTGTAAGGTTCCACAGGAAGTCTATAAACTAGAACTACTGCTGAGTACAGGCGATCTAATCGTTTAAGTGTGATATCGTCTTCATTAACTGGGATATTATTCTCATAGCACAATTCAAACGGTTTTGACGTTTAAAAAACTTCCCTTTGCAATACATACAGCATAAATTTTATTACGTAAGTATAGTTTTATGTCTTCTGTTTTAATTCACAATTTCTTAAAATCACTTAAACAAAACTCTTGTCATTCCGATTTATTTGTTGATTGTACATCAGAAAACTTTTTCGTTACTATTGAACACGCATGCGTGATTATGATAGTTTCTAAGAGGTAGATAGTTTTGGCGTTATTCAAAGGAACAGTAGTGCATTAAAAATTTGTGCATCCTGTGTTTATGTTTGCCCAGTATAAAATTATTTGCAATGTTCAGAGGAATTCTGACTGGAGACAGTAGATCTAATTGGAGTTAAGCAACCATAACGCTAGTACTCCATAGCAAAATATTAATAATCATATGAATCCTTTAACCGCCCATACATATGATCCAACGACCGACACCTTAATTTAAAGATTTCAATAAGATTAAACTTTGCGAATGCTTGAACTTTCAACTAAATTCTGCAAGTTCGTAATGTTGCTTGATTTGGAAAACTTCACTCAAGCTTTATGGTATTGATCTAAAAATGTTCATTTCCACCCTGTGCACTAAATACACTCTTTTAAAATGTATTCTTAATTATACACTTCCGTTTATATTTGGATTGAATACAGTTTTATGGCCTTTAACACTGAATTTTAAATTTAATTGTACTCCTTAGTCTCTGTTTAGTTTAGTTACCTTAGATAAAGTTTACCCTTTATTTTAGATAAATGATATTTTAGAAACACTACTACAGATCTCAGTGAGATTTGCAATCTTCGATAAATAAGTAAGTTTAGATGCTGCTGCGTTTTCTTGTGGTTAAGGAACTGCGTCAGTTGCATTCATTTTAAGTATACGTACCTCTGTTTATTGCACGCTGTAAGTTTCCTCTAAATGCAGCACTGCGGGTGCTACGGGTGAATCGAGCTGAAGTACATTCTAGAAATGATTCAATTTGCTAGTTATGAATGTCACAGACACCTCGAAAACTAGAATTACAAATCCTTGAAGTACGTCAAAAGAGAATGAAATAACCAGCTAAAAGCGGCACAAGCTATAAAGATGTAAACTCTACCATTATATTCTGATTGACACTACGCAGCCTTAATGCTCAGTTAATAAATCAAACCTGAGACTAAATAAATCAACCCATAATGAATAAATAAAACTAAATGTCAAATTATTATTGAAAATTGCAGATCACAAATTTGGAGCAAGTACTTTAGTTGTTTATTTGAGGTTTACTTCGTGGAATTCCATAAGTTACAAGTCAATATATGTTTTTTATTGATTTACTAATAAAACGAAAAGTTAAGGGTTCTGTACCAAATACTTTATTGTATTCCTTTTTTCGTTCTATGTGAGCTTTACAGAATTGGATTTTTTATTACGTTACCACCTTATGAAATACTTGGGTCTGTAAAACAAACCCAAGGGACACATTAATTGATTTTGTATAACAAAAACCCGAATACCAGTATTTCAAAATATAACCCTAATAATTTATGGTTATTGCTGTATTAGTTATAAGAGTTTTGTAAAACAACGTACGCTCCCTTAATACACTATTTCTTTACGAATTTCGATTTTTCTACTGGTATTTTTCACATATGCTAATATGAGAATCGCAATAATTGGTAATATTATAATGCACTGTAATTAATAATTTCCATTACATAATTGTTAATTGTCCTCACAATTTCTATAATAAAGATGACAGATGTTGAGATAAATGAAATATCTGAGAATAAAATAATATTCATCGATTGCAAGAGGACAAGAGGAAAAATGTTAAGTTGAGCAAGCAATAAATTAAAAAAATATGAAAATGTAAACTGTCCCCATTATTATACATAATTGAAATACTTAGCTTTTTTAGAGTTTTAACAGTTTATCTCTGTAGGTTTGTTTTACACAAAAACGTATAAACCCAACTATGGAATACAATTTTAGTAAACAATAACCAGATTCTTAGTAAACGCAATGTTGCTAAACTGCCTTGAACATGACAAACCTCTCTAACGGTCGAAGGCTAACAGTGAAAAATGTCATAATCAAAATGCAAATTTCACAAAATTTAATCAAATTATGATGTAAGTGTAAGGCTGTAAAGTTGTGAAAAACTTTAATTTGAAATAGATAAAAACATTCACAAACAGAAAGTTGACATTCAAATTAAAAAATCTAGTCAAATCTAATAAATACACAGCTTGTAAGTGTTATTTTACAATGAAAACGCAATGTAGTATGTTTAATATAATTTTTAATTTTAATTTCAACTACATAGTTAAATTCTAGTCCTGTGGTAATTTAACATATAATTGGTAAAGCATTTACTTCAAGGTCTAGCAAAAAGCAACAAAAAACTTAGACAAACCAAAAGCTAAAATTAAAGTTAAAACGTACCATTGTTCCTTTTTATTATGATGTGTATGTATCTCAATAGCATCACGTTGTAAACGAACATAATAATGAGTTTTTCTTGACAATATTTCCATATTATCAAATTGAATGTTACGATTTAAATCGTTTAAAGCATGCTCAACTGCCGTAGATTTCTCTGGTGGGCCTAATCTCATTTGACCTGTGACAAAATCTCATATGTTCTTTACATCTTGTATGAGAGCTACGTTTTATGGTTGCAATGTATACTGTTCCACATGACGTCGTCCGTGACCATCGATGATAGTTTGGATGTGATTATTTTAAAAAACAATGGTGTAAGTATACCTCCTTGTGGAAGGTACACCACTATTAATATTGCTTTCAAATAACGTAATGCAGTTTAGACAGTGTGGTCTAATAGACAAGTAATTTTAATCCAACTGATCGCAGAATTCTAAAATCGTACTACTATTGGAGCTTTGCAAGCAATTGATGGTTGATTAGATCAACTGTTTTACTAAAGTCTAGCACAACAACAATTGTAATTTCTGATATGTGCATAGCTTCTACCATTTCACTGGTTATTTTAAGAAGAGTTATGTGTGTGCCATGGAGGGGTCTAAACCCCGATTAAACTGGCGATAGAACATATTTTCAGCGTGATTCCGTGAATGCTATAACAAATAAATACCTTACTTCCTCTTGGAAGCCAACCTAAATAAAGATACATTTTCGCTTATATAAAAAAGGTAAGTTTGCACCACGGCCTAGCTCAGTACATTACTTACGAAACCTGTAGGTTGAGGGCTCTTTTCTTTATCACTACGTAAGGGAGGCAGAGACAATTTCATAGCTGCATGTCAAGAGTTAATCATTTTTTATGTTAAATAACTAAAATACAACAAAAAGTGATAAAGTTATACTTTAATATTACATGCTGTATTTATTTGCATATTTAATAAAACAAAATAATATCTGCTGATTAACGTCAGCATAAAAGCAAATAAAACGATACTTAAAATTATCGCAAAGCTTTACGATAGTAAACAGATTCTTAATCGATACGTGAACTATTTATAAAATATGATTGAAACTGTATAACTTGAATGTAATAACAAAGTTTATTTTGACTTATGTCAGCAAAAACAAGTGAAGTAAGGTTATGAACTCAAATAATTTTTTAGAAAACATTAACCGTAGTCAGCTGTTTTCTTTTCATTACAATAGTATTAAAACTTGTAAAACAATATTAGAGTAGCTATATTTTAATGTTTGCAAATCAATTCATCTAATTGATCCACACAATCAAACTTAATTTGCACTAAAAAGGATACGTACTTATGATACGTTCACATAAAGATAGTATATTACATCGAAACGAATTGCTGTCCAGAACTTCACTTTTTGACGATACGATAAGGTAATACATCAGGTAAGATAAGCTAATTTCTAGCACTTTTCAATAATGTAAGGGTAAACGTAATTTATCCTCGACCCAGGGCAACCAGCACAGTTATGTTGTGGCTACTAATACGAGAATAACTAACAGCATACGTAACTTTTTTTTTTACTTATAGTATTCCCGAACAGGCTAAGATTTGCGTAACGTGCAAAGCACTTAGGAGCACTGGGAGGGTTTAGAGATATTGTTAGGTTGCCGAGAACTGTTTACGAATGTATACCTTAAATTGACTTAAGTCAAAATTTGGAGGAAAACAGGAACTGGATAGTGCATTCCACAATTTGATCCCCGTGTGGAAAAAAGTAGATTGCGCCCATTTAGTGTGACACGATGGAATTTTGAGTGCGTAATTATAGTGTGAATGGGAAAACCCAGTGTTCCTAGCGAAGATGGCCTGCGAACGTAATAAGGAGTGTATTTTGGAGGCACACTTGCAATGGTAATAGCGACAGAACAAGGAAACAACCGAAACTAGTCTTCTATGCTCAAGAGACTGTAGGTCTGAAGTCAGAGACGGGTCATTTATAAGCCCTATAGCTCTTTTTTGGATGCGGTTTACCATATCAAGGACGTATCGGAAAGCACTGACACAGAGGTGGAAATTTTATTCCAGATGAGGTCGAATTTGAGCCTTATACAGTAAAAGGATTTGTTACGATGTGAAGTACTGTTTAGATCCGTATAGAAACCCTAGTTTACGGGCAGTAGTTGTGCTGGCTGACAAAAGGTGGTCAACCCATGAAAGATTCGATGATACGGACATCCCTAACATAGAAATAGTTTGAAAACTTGAGTCCTTAGCCATTCATTTTTACAACAGGAAATGATCGGTCTTTCTAGGCGGACACAAGGCAACACTGCGTTTAGTCGGCGTTGAACGTGAGTAGATTATTCCCTCCCCATTCAAGGACAAGTTCTAAGTCACTAAGGCTGACATGTTCACCTTAACGTCCTGACTAGACTTACTGCTGTGGGAAAACTGAGAAGAACTACGATGTAGAGTGCGTCGTCTGCAAAGCAATGGATCGTGTTAGTTGTTGAGAAAATGAGGTCATTTATGTATAGCAGGAAAAGTGTGGGAGCTATCACTGATCCTTGGGGTACTCCCGCGTTCATAGTAGTTTTTTTCGAAAAGAAACCATCAACGACAACGCGTATACGTCTTTTGTCAAGAAAACTGGAGACCCAATTGATGAGCGTATCTGATAATCCCAACGAAGTGAGCTTGGCAAGTAGGCACTTGTGCCAAACCTGGTCAAAAGCATTTGAAATATGTAAAGTTACTACGACTGTTTCACAGGACCTCTCTAATGTGTTATTCCAGAGTTAGGTGACATATGAAAGGAGGTCACCCGTTTAACGACTCTGTCTGAACCATACTGGTGGTCGTTTAGGAGTTTATTGAACTCGAGCAACGAAAGTAGTTGGTGGCTTTCTGTACGATTTTCGACATAATGGAAGTGATAGCTATTGGTCGATAGTTTTAGGGATCGGTTTTATCACCCTTTTTAGGAATAGGTTGGACATTTGCCAACTTCCACGATGAGAGAAACTCACCAGATGACAAGGAGATCGAAAAGCGTTTGGACCATACAGGTACCGGCTCGGGAGAGCTTTTTTTAAGAACCATAGCTGGAATATTGTCAGGACCAGTTGCCTTGTTTGAGTCACGTTTATTGATAATTGATTCCAGGAGCTTGTAACGAAAGTGGATAGGTTTAATACCGTATGGAGTAGATTTGGGCGACGGTACAGTTTTACTAGAATCATTGAGACATGAATTTGATGCAAAGCAATCGACAAAGAGATTGACTTTTTAGCAGGAGGAGCAGCTACTACACCTCCGTCGCGAGACGTCATGGGAGGAAAGGAAGATGTACTAAAGTTTTTACTGATGGTTTTAGTTAATGACCAAAATTTACGACCACCCAAAGGACATAAGGCTAATTCTTTGCATTTACGTTCTTCAAACATCTTTTTGGCCTTGGTGATGATGCTTTTGCAACTATTCCTTGCGGTAATATAGTCGGCGTGGTTTTAGATAGATTTATTCAGTAACAGCAGGCGCAACGTGGCCTATTTTCATATTTAACGACACAAAAACAAAAGCTACCTCCAATTCACAATTTTCTTTAAGATAATAAATAGCATCATCAAAAGTACTATATACACGCCGTTTTGACCTCGTGGCGTTATTCTACTACGCTTCCTTCAATACAACATAAAACCATATATTGGTAAGCAATTTTTTTGATGCAAGGGAGGCGTTTCCCCATTAGATATAATAAATTAATAAAAAAATATATTTAAAAGCAGTTGCATACCTCATGTAGGGAAGTTAACTTAAAACACGACATGCATTGGAATGCAGAGGAAACGGAAATGATCTCAGCTTCGCCCTGCGCATAAAACAAAATTGAAGTGGCTAAATACCCATTATATTACCCATTATAATGAACACCGCTGAACAATATATTAGTTATTAGTTTTTTTGTGTATTTGACAAATAAACGTGTGAAAGTCTAGCATGTTCAACGTACATCAATTCTCTTATTTCAAATGGAACATCCTGTATATTTTGATATGGGCGAATAGTACTCTTAAAGGCCTAACTTTTATCGAAATACATTGATACCGCTAAAATTTATAGTTTTTAAAATACTTCCATTTTTTTAATTTTTTTGAAATTATTTTGATGCAGTATCCATGTTGTTGTTTTATTGCAAAACAAATTAAAAAATTTAGACTGATACAATTGTAAAATAACGATTCTGTGTCGATATTGTGTTCTTCACGTTTAACAACCGAAACAGTTTAGGTGTACTAAATTTAGTATACATATAGATCAAAGGGTTTGAAACATTTTTGATTTACAATAATTGCTAGTCTTATAGTTTATAAGGAATGACACGTAATTAATTTTGTTTAATTACACACAAAGCTTTCAAACTATTTTGATGAGTTTTCTAAAATACAACTATAAAAATTGAAAAAGCGAGTAAAGAGAGAAGGGAAGTGAAAATGAAAATTTCAATTAGCACATATACAAAAATACAAATAATTCAAAACAAAAAATTAAGTGCACTGTAAATAATAACGAGACATCAAAAATATACTACCGAAATTTTAATTCTGCAGATGACTCTTTCACAGTAATGTAGAACGATTGTGACTGAGAAACTTTAACCCAGTACAACCCTAGAAAGCATAACCCGATGGTAAGCTCCATAAGTTTTCTAAAATACAACCATAAAAATTGAAAAAGCGAGTAAAGAGAGAAGAAAATGAAAATTTCAATTAGCACATATACAAAGATACAAATAATTCAAAACAAAAAATTAAGTGCACTGTAAATAATAACGAGACATCAAAAATATACTACTGAAATTTTAATTCTACAGAAAGCAGTAACACGTCAAAGTAGTTTGTTATTTGTAAACATTATTATTTTTTGTGATATAGGAAGTAAATAAGTACATTAACGAATTTTGTCAAATTGAAAGTGGAAAGGTACTTTGGTCATGATATAATAAGAAGTTTTAGGGATTACTAAGAATCTTATAACAATGTCAGGAAATTCTGTTGAAATAATTGAAACGTATAATACGACGTTTAGAGCTTTAATATAGTAAGAGCCAGGAATTTGCTCCTGATACCAATTAAGTTGTTTGCATAAAGTCGATTATATTGGGTAGTGGCTTAGCCTGACTTTTTAGCTATTGTAAATGTTTTTGAGCAATTATTGGGCTGTAATTGGTTGTTTTGTCTTATATTTTCGTGCTTTCGCTGAACTTATTTTTGTATCTTTTTAGTTCTGCTGTTCTCATGTGAAGCGCTTGTTATTTACTGAATCTATAGTACTTTTAGAAGATGGGGCAAGTAGCTTCCTTTGCGTTTAAGTTGAACCCGAGATTTCAAGGAGTAAATATGTATAGGTACGATCCCTAGGTATGTTGTGGTGTAAAAATTAGTATGTTCCCGTTTATTTGGTGTGTCATCGGTCTCAGTACTAAATCATTAGTATTCGCTTTGAAGATAATAAAGGAAATATGTGATCAATACACACCATTGTTTACCATTGAGACCCTCAGTTTTTCGTTTATTGGGTTGTTAAGGCGGTATCCACATTTTCACCTTGACGTATCTGTTGGAGTACAGTGAGAAAACTCAGAACCTGGTGAGCTTGCCTCGTACGGTAGTTTATTGTTCATTAAGTAATTGCAAATTTGAACTTTACAAAGGTTGTAGAAGTTGTTAAGTACGTTGTGGGATTTAAATGCTTTCGGATCATTGCAAGTATCGGAGTCGATGAATTTTATTGCCATATCGTGATTACATGGTAGATAAGGTGCTTGGACATAGGTGAAAAGGTGCATGAGTCATATTATTTGTGTTATGTGGAATAATACTTGGTGTATGGAGTAATGGACATATATATATATATATATATATATATATATATATATATATATATATATATATATATATACACTGAATATACGTGTAACTACTATAGAATGTAAGTTTGTGTGCGTCGAGTAAACAGTAGCCCGGGTACACTGGGAAGACGATGTTTGGACCAGCTGTAGTTTCAACATATATGTACATATATATATATATATATATATATATATATATATATATATATATATATATATATATATATATATATATATATATATATATATATATATATATATATATATATATATATATATATATATATATATATATATATATATATATATATATATATATATATATATATATATATATATATAAAACATGTTAGATGAATAATGAGAACTGAAAAACCGATTCAGCTGAAAACTTGTAACTTTATGTAAATGAACATGGTCTACTTACCGAAAATATTTTCATGACGGTAACACTTTCGGTTATACCAGAAGTCGATACCAACTTTGTTATTTTAAATACAATGCCCCAATTTTTATTTTATTTTCGGTTTCCGCATAAAATTGTACCAGGTTTGGTGTACCTATCTTTTGCCATTATTAAGAAAAAAAATAATTTCAGGCGTTAGCAACGAAAATTTGAATCTACTGAAAAATTAATATTTCATGAAACATAAAAGGCAGATAAGCGAAATTTGTACAACGATTAGACATTAAAAAATTAAAAATGTCAAAGAGTCATTTTTTTTTAATTCTCATTCTCATATTTGTTGATATGTCATGTTCCTATACCTAAACTAAACGATTTTTGCTTTTTTTCTACTTTTCTTGGAGATGTGGTAAATACGCTGTAATTTAATGGCGTGCCTTGCAATCTGTTTTGCTGCCCGTCGTATGATAGCTTCAATCACTTTTATATGCAACTGAATTGTCAAATTTATAGTAAATGACAATTACTGAGATCAGTTCGAGTTTTAATAAAGAATTTAAAATCCCACGATTGCCATTTAGTAACGGAGATTTTTTGAACTTGTTGCTGATACACGGCGAATGCAGAGGAATTGTTGGAAGAACGATTAGAACCTTTCTCAGAGGTATCTACATCGGAATTGCCCTAATTTTCGAACAATTGCAACTTTTCTTGAAAACTGAAAAACACATGGTTCTTTTAGATATACGCCCCAGAAAAATATTACCGTTTTGGTATACTTTACTGCACATCCTAATGCATCAGTAAGAGAGGCTGCTGTAAGTTTAGGAGTATGCTTTAAAACAATACATCGTATCCTAGTAAGGCATAAATGGCACGCATTTTCATACACGTTGGTGCAACATTTAGCAGCTGGGGATCCTGAACGACGCATTCAATTTTGTCAGTGGTTCATGCTAATGTCACAGGAAAATGAAAATTTTGTAAAAAACGTAATTTGGACGGAAGAAGAAAAATTTTCAAAAAACGGAGTTTTTAACAGGCACAATTACCATTATTGGGCTGACGAAAATCCACATGTCATTTGGGTAAGAAACTTTCAAGACTATTGGAGTTTTAATGTGTTTTGAGCGATAAAGGACAACATAGTCTTTTGTCTTTAGTTTTATGATAATAATTTAAATGGTGAGAGGTATATGAATATTTTACAACATCTGGTAATTCCCAATACTGAAGAACTACCCTTGCGAGGAGCAATAAATGCATACTACCAGCAAGATGGTGCCCCACCACACAATTTTGATGAAGTTGGAAGGTTATTGGAAGAGCAGTTCCATGGAAAATGGATTGCTAATAACGGTCTTTACCGCTGGCCCCCTCGATCTCCCGATCTAAGCCCCCTTGACAGCTACATTTGGGGAACTATTAAAATCATGATTACAGTGAGCGTTTAACGACAAGGGAAAATTCCGTAGCAAGAGTTCAAGTTGCGTTCGGTAGTTTGAACGCGGACGATATTAGGAGAGCCACTGGATCCAATACTTTACGTCGTGTTCAAATGTGTTTAGACCAAAACGGATCTGTCTTTGAAGACTTATTATAAGAAAAGCATGAGTTGTTCATTGTAATTAATATTGTTCTTCTCGTTAGTTGTTGGTTGTTGTTACTAGTGCTTAGTTTTTTGTTGTGATGTTATAAAAACATGCCTTATTAGCAGATGCACTCCTTTTCTGGGGAGTATGTCGAAGGAATTCATGTCTTTCGCTTCTTTCGAGCAAATATCTAACTGTTCGAGAATTAGGACGAGGCCGATGTAAATATGTTCGAATAAAAGTTCTAGTCGTTCCTTGAATAAGTCCTTCATATTCGCGGTGTACCAACAAAATGTTTAAATAATCTTCGTTATTAAATTCTAAAAGAAAAATAACTGTCATTTAGTATAAATTTGACAAATCAATTGTACAGCCAACTGATTGAAGGTATCATACGACAGGCAGCAAAACAGATTGCAAAGCACAGTATTAATTTACGGCGTATTTACTACATCATCTCCAAGAAAAGTAGAAAAAAAGCAGAAAGACAGGTAATTAAATTCTGCATCGAATGAGAATATAAAAAGAACCCAGTTGCAATTTAAAAAAATGACTCTGACATTTTTAATTTTCTTAACTACTGTTACTCCCGGACTTCCCCTAGAAATAAATTTCAAAACTGTCTAATACTGAAAACATAGTCCAATATCATGTCTAACCGTTGTATAAGTTTCGCTTATCTGCCTTTTATGTTTCATGATATATTAATTTTTCAGTAGATTAAAATTTTCGTTGCTAACGCACGCAATTATTATTTTTCTTAATAATGGTAAAAGATAGGTACGCCAAACCTGGTAGTAGAAGACGTAATATTTTATGCGGAAACCGCAAATAAAATAAAAATTGTGGTATTGTGTTTAAAATAACAAAGTTGGTATCGACATCCGGTATAACCGGAAGTGACACCGTCATGAAAATATTTTCAGTAAGTAGACCATGTTCATTTATATAAAGTCACAAGTTTTCAGCTGAATCGGTTTTTCCGTTCTCATTATTCGTCTAACATGCTACTGTCGAGACACATCCTATATGTATGTGTGTGTATATATATATATATATATATATATATATATATATATATATATATATATATATATATATATATATATATAGGGTGTTTCAGAACTATGGTGACAAAGCGGTATAGATAATAGATTATAGAAAAATAAGTATAGTTTACTTAATAAACAATTGTCCTAAGACCCGCGATTTCTGAGATACAAGGTGTTAAAGTTCAACTTTTTTTTTTTTTTATTTACATGAAAACTACAGCGACCGAAAATCGGTGTACGTATGTTTCTGAATCCGAAAAATTTGATGGACATAATTAGAATTTTACACATTGTAGAGGACGCTAGTTTGGGTATATCATTAGATATTTTCATTCAAAACTTTTTTGAATTTAAATTTAGTGACAAACGAGTTCAAGAATATTAAAGAACGATCAATTCCGCATAAAAAGGTTCTCTTAGTCAAATATCTTAAAGTGAACAGTTGTACAGAAAAATGAGAATTATTGTCATATTGTAGTCAAACGCTTTTTGATAAGAAAGTGTAAGATTTTCTTTAACATTTCTTTTAATACTATCTAATTAAAATAAAATAAATACTAATATTACCACAAATATTCAAAGTGATAACCGCGTGGGGCAATACATAAATTGCACCTTAATAACATGTGATATTCTACTGTTTTATTACACAATCCACTTTACGCGCATGTCAAATCATCAGCACTACTGTCAGTAAATTGACACTTTATAGCAGTTTCAATTAATACAATTTGATGTTCTACCTTTTGACAAGTAATAAACCATTAGAAGCTATATACACAAATACAGGGAACTTTTCTTAAATGTATACATATAGGCAATGTAAACTTAAAAAAAAAACGTGTCAGTACATTGGGAATCTAGATTCTACAGGCAACCAACAATACACGTGACGTGTTTTTATAACTCATCCCTTCAAGCTAATTCCTTTTCTAACCGTGAGAGATATGTTTGTGAATAAAACACAATTATTGCAAAATATCAATATCAACAAAACATAAATAACAACAAGTGTTTGAAATGATTACCTTCCAATTCTAGACAATAAGCTAACCGATGTCGAAAAGCACACACATCGTTCTTGAGAAAGTCAGGGTTCAATTCATTACACTTGGTACATATGCGATCTTTTAATTCGTTTATATTTTCCATCTGAACATTATTATACATTTTTGAATTTAGGTAACCCCACAGGAAAAATTTATTGGGAAATAAGTCTGCAGAACGCGGTACCTAAGGTACAGGGCCGTACCTACCTATTCACCGTCCTGAAAACCTGCAGTTTAAAAAGTTTTTTGGTCCCATGCATTGACGCGTTTTTTAAAGTATACGTAGCCCATATGTATACATTCAAGTAAAATTCATATATATATATATAATTTTGAACGTTGTGAAAGTGAGTGCACGAACGTGTCAATCGCTCCGTACACAAACTCAAAATTTGAGCCTCTACGAGCGAAATTTACACGTAAGTTATTAATTATAAGGACAAGTAACATAAGATTACATAGATAATATTCAAGAAGGAGAATAGGCTTTAACCAAGGCTAGTTGAATACTGATTTGCAAATATTAAACATTAAATACACAATCAACGTCTAGAGATAAGTTTTATCACCTCCGAAAGCTTGACTTAGGTGATAATACTTTACGCTTTACGACGATTAAAAAGCAACTCAAATAACAAATAAATGTCTAAAGGGAACTATATCAAGTAATGTACATTTAAATTAATGAAAAATTAAATTTTAAAAGAGCTAAACCGAAATGAGCGGAACACATAGTTTTTCGAAATGCTACAAATAGAAATAGATAAAGGAGGAAGAAATGTAATTATTATCGGTGATCTGAATGGTAGAGTAGGAAATGACAATGAAGGCGTAGAAAAATACATGGGGCCCTATGGAGAAACAACAAAAAATGGTAATGTAATGAGGCTAATAGGCATATTTATAGCAAATGACTTTATTATATCCAATACAAAATTTATGTACAAGGACATACACAAATGCAATAGAGAAGTTCGCTCCAGGAAAGAAATGTCAATTATTGACTACTTTATTATAAACACGGGTAATTGGAAAAGAGTGAAAGACGTAAAAGTCAAAAGAAACGCAGAAATAGGAAACGACCATTATTCACTAAAAATGGAACTTTGGACGAACATAACGATAAACAGGAAGCAAAAAGGAAGAAAATAATCAAACAAAAAATTAAAAGCTACAAACTAAAAGAGAATGAAATTCAAAAAATCTTCCAGGAAAACCTGGGAAAGAAAATGGAACGAAGTACAAAAGAAAAAAAGGTAAAGAAATAGAAATTATATTGATGCAGTTTAAAGAAAACGTCCTGGAAGCGGCAAGGATTAGCTGCGGAGTAAGCAAAATCCTAAACACATACACAAAGGGAAGAAGATGGTGGACAACGGAAATTCAACAAAAAGTTAATGAAAAGAAAGAAAAATGGAAAAAGTTTATACAAACGGGAACGGAGGAAGGCAATAAACTTTACAAAATAGCGAGAACAGAAACAAAGCAGACTGTAAAAGAAGCCAAGCAAAAATCATGGGAAGAATTCGGAAACAAGATGAATGATACTTACCTAGAAAAATCAAAATCATTCTACAATGCCCTGAAACAGTTAAGACAAAAGAAACCACCCAAGTTAAAAAATATAAAAGACAAGAATGGGAAGGTGATAACCGAAGACAAAGAAATTATGAAAAGATGGAAAGAATATTTTGCAGAACTAACAACTAAAACAAATCAAGAGGAAGGATAAGATATAGAGGAAAAAGAGACAGAACAGAAAGAAGCTCACAAGATACGTAAAATAACGAGGGAAGAAGTCAATGAAGCAATTAAAGCATCAGGAGAAGACGAAATTACAGGGGAAATGTTAAAATATATGGGAAACAAAGCTATAGAAGAATTTCTTGACCTACTAAACTCAGCAATAACCCAAGAAACAATACCCGCGGATTAGAATATAGGAATCATATTGCCACCACATAATAAAGGTGACATAAAGGATTGTACGAACTACAGAGGTATCACACTAACAAGCATACCTTCATTAACCCGAATAATAGAGAAGAGATTGAGGGAGAAAATAGAAAGTTCTTTAGTAGAATCACAGCACGGATTCATAAAAGATAGGAGTACTCAAAATCTAATCTTTATAATTAGACAGCTAGCGGAAAAACTGATAAGAAAGGGAAAGGAAATACTTAACTGTTTTATAGACTTAAAGAAGGCATTCGATAGAGTACAGAGAAAAGACGTCTGGGCAAGTTTGGAAAAAAGAGGAGTAGAAAAGGACTTAGTTGATATCATTAATGTACTGTATAGAAATAATATAAATAAAATAAGAACACACAATGATGAATCAACAGAATTTAAAACGAAAGTAGGTCTTAAACAGGGATGTGTACTTAGCCTACTACTATTTTCAGTACTGATAGACGGCATCATAAAAACGTGTAAACAGAAATGCACCAAAATGGAAGTGGGAAGATGAAGACTAAACCAAATAACACTTCAAGAACTGATATTTCCAGACGATGTTAGTAGCAGAGACAGAGGAAAAGTTACAACAAAATCTTAACATCTACTAAATAGAACTTCGGAAAATAAGCATGGAGATAAACATAGAAAAGATAAAAACTATGATTATATCAAAGAACGACTCGAAGCACAGTATTAACGTAGATGGACACCAATTACAGCAACTAAGAAACTTCAAATATCTGGGTACAATAATTGAAGTTAAGGGGGAAAGAGGAATAACGGAAAAAATAGGAAAGACGGGAAAAATCTATAACGCTCTCAAAAATACGTTCCTTGCAAGAAAAGAAATCCCAATACAAATAAAAGCAGCAGTATACAAAAAAATAGTAAGACCATCTCTAATCTATGGGAGTGAATCGTGGACGACCAATAGAAGAAACGAAAGTAGAATTACCGCCTTTGAGATGAGATTTCTCAGAAAAATTGAAGGAATCACAAGACTAGATAGAGTAAGAAATGAAAGGATAACAGAACAGCTGAAAGTCAAACCAATAAAGGCATTGATAGAAGAGAGAAAATTTGAAAGGTTAGGACACCTGCTCAGAATGGAAGACACAAGGTTAACTAGAAGAATATATGAAGCTAGGTAAGGTGGAAAGAACAAAGTAGGGAGTTCAAAAATGAAGTGGGAAGGACAAGTACGAAAAGCAGCAGAGAACAGGGAGATACAGTGGAGAGAGCTTAAAGACCTAGCTAGGGATAGGAAGTAATGGAAAAATGTCATTAAGAAATGTTAAAAATTAAGTTACATTATGTTATTATGTTTTATTATGCTACATTGTATTAATCTATAGTATTAAGGTACACATATATAGACAAGCACAAGATATATTACATAGAACTATCATAGGTATTGTATTATATCGTAATATAGCAATTTATGTTGTAATCCGACACCTAACGGTAAAAGGATTCTGAGCTTAAATATATATATATATATATATATATATATATATATATATATATATATATATATATATATATATATATATATATATATATATATATATATATATATATATATATATATATATATATATATATATATATATATATATATATATATATAGTGAAACTCGGTTAAAACGAGATCTCTGGGACTGCTAATTTTTGCTCGTTATATCCGTTAAACGTTATATACGAGAAACTCTAAAAATTAAAAAGGATACTACATGTTTAAAAATATTGTTTATTACGTATAAAAATACAATATTTTGCATTAAAAAGCGGAATATCTCTTAAGCATTAGGAGCGTTATTAAAAATTTCCTTTCTTTTTAGCTGACGTTTTGGTTTAAGATCATTGAGACTACCTCTTGAAACACTTATATATTTAAATATTTGCTCACTACTACCATTTTCTTCAAAAAACCGCGTCAATAATACCAATGCGTCGCCTGCTTTAGCGAGTGTAACAGGCATGGGTTTATCACACTCATTACTGTGTACATCACCTTCATCACTTTCAGCTTCCCGTTCTGTAATTTCTTGTATAATTTCTTCGTCAACTTTTAAACCTGAAGTAATCACATCGGCATCAATATCTACGTAGTCATCTAAGGACGCGCAATTTTGAAAATTATTGATCTCTCTACTTTCTAACCAAGTAGATAAAGGAAGATCGTCTTCTTCTTCGAAACTGTCATTTACAGCAGAGACAAAACCAGCTTTTTTGTACCAGTTCTGAATTGTTGTGGGGGTCACATTATTCCACGCATCACTCATTAGGCGAATTGCATCTAACACGCTTATTGTAACATCCTGTTTATTTTCCATTCGATCGATTAACTGTAACACTAATAAGCGACGGTAGAAATTTTTAAAACTCCTGATAATCCCTTGGTCGATGGGTTGAAGGATAGACGTTGTGTTTGGTGGTAAAAAAAATAAGGGTGATGTTGGTTAAATTTTGCAATTCAGGATGCGCTGGGCAACTATCAACCAATAATAAAATCTTTCGATTATTACGTCGTAATTTATCATCCCATTTTCTAATTTCCTCTTCAAAAATTGTAGATGTCATCCAAGCTTTCTTGTTAGAGGTGTAGTCAACTGGTAGGTACTCAACATTTTTAAAACAGCGTGGATTTCGTGATTTTCCGACTACCAACAATTTTTTTTTGGCACTTCCCGTTATATTAGCGCAAATTAAAACAGTGGGTCGATTTTTCAACATTTTTCCACCAATACATTTTTCATTTTTAAATTTTAAAGTGGTATCTGGCGTTAAATTGAAAAATAATCCGGCTTCGTCGGCGTTGTAGATGTTTTCGTCTTTAAATTTTCGTCGTAATTCCGGCCAAACACTTTTTAACCACTCACCTGTAACGTTAGTGTCCACTGATTTCGCTTCACCATTTATTTTTCCATACGCAATGTTATTGCGGTTTTTAAAGCGATCAATCCACCCATTATTACACTTAAAGTCTGTATAATTTAATTGTTCCGCGAACTTCTCAGCCTGCGCTTCAAAAATGGGCCCATTAATGGGTAAACCGGCACTTCTTTGGTTTTTACACCACACAATTAGCGCTTTATCAATATCATCTCTAGTACAGTTTTTTAATTTTTTCACGTCAGTTAAATTGTTTCCGAATGCCGCAAGTGTAGTTTTTCTGTTTTTCCACAACGTTGACAAGGTAGATGATGGTAAACCATATTTTTTACACGTCGCGGAATTGTTTACACCATTTTCTACTTCCCGAATTATCTCAACTTTTTCGCGAATTGAAAGTGTTTTTCGTTTTATTGAAGCCATTTTTCAACCTCACGTCTTGCTGCAAAAGTAACCACTGACCAGAAACTACCTTGCATTCATTTGTAAAACAGGTACAATTGGTAAGCCGGAAGGCATAAGCGAATTCTACGCAGTAGGTAATCTCTTTTAAGTCTTTTACAATGTGTCCGTCTTTTCTGTCAACGTAATTACGGAAATCCGAAAAATTCTTACAAATATTTACTTGAAACGGCTTTTAGTATTTATATAAAAACTACTACAAAATTTGAAATTTTCTCGTCTTTACCGTGAAACGTGAACGTAATAAGCGAGAAAAATTAGTACGTAAACTAATACAATTTCAATCATTTACCTACGAAACGCTCATTATATCCAGAATCTCGTTTTGTTCGTGCTCGTCCTAAGTGAGTTTGACTATATATATATATATATATATATATATATATATATATATATATATATATATATATATATATATATGAACTAAGTTTCTTTTATGCAACGCCGTTTTTAATGAACCACGATTAAAGACATTATCGTTCAACGTTCTAGATTTGTTGATTTGATTTGGTGAATATTAAGTGACGTGTAATTAAGTAATTAAGTCAAAGGACGCATTTAAATATTTGATCGTGTTTTTTTTCCTTGTGTTCAGATTGTACAATTAATTACTGTATTTGCCAGTTATTATTAAATTATTTAAGTAAACAATTTTACGTGGAGGTTTATTACCGTAGATACACATACAGTGAATTTTTGAGTTATAGTTTTCGCATTTTTAGCGGATTTTGAAACAAGCCAAAAATATTACTGAAGTTTAAATGAGCTTTGCATAGGTATTTTTAAAGTAGAATTTCAGATAAGGTGAGTTTGTTTCTTTTCCAGTGAACATTCTGGTTTCCTATTAAGCCATTATTGTACGGTCTGGTTCATGGCGTTTTCTCACTATAAATATATTTAACGACTAGCTCCTTAGTGACATTTTGTTACTGATTTTGACTTAGTTGAGCTGTGTCTAGAGTGTTTTTTTGCATTGATGAGTAAGATCCACGGCTCACCACTGAGCTATGTCGTTACCATGAACTATGCCTTAGCGGTGTGATGTTCTAGCAAATAGTAACTCATAAAAATCGTTTGATAAGATATTGTAACGGATGCTTTATACTAAGTGAAGTATATGGCAGATTCCAAAAATTTTTTGTTTATTTACAAAAAAATATGGACTTTGTTCAGTAATGCGTAAAGACGAAAATACTGATATGCTTGTTGCAGATTGATCACAAATAATAGCACGAACTTCAAGCCTCGCTGTTTGTAATTATTTTATATAGTGAATGATAGTAAAAAAAGGATTTTGATTTTTTACTGGATTGGCTGATAAATAATAACTAACAAGAATTTTCCATTTGGCAAATAAACCTCTGGCCATTAAAACTAATCCTTGAAAGGCGACTAGTTCCCTCCTAAATGTCCTAAATCTTAAAATCCTTTGATAATACCTTGACTGGCGTTGTGTTCAAGACCGTTTTTTATATGCATTTCATTTAGTAACAAGACACACCCTTTTTGTTCGTTACTCATGCTGTTAACTTTAAAATTTGATGAATTCTGAAATGAAATTTTATAGTTTACATTTAAATAATTTATATACACCATTTTTCCTAAGTGGGAAAGCTTGTTGCATTGAATCCAATTAACATTTGCTATTCTATCAGATGTCAGATACGTACCGACATGTAATAAATAAATACTACTCGTATTAATGATGTTCATATTAAAGAGAAAAATAGCATTAAAGCTGCTTTTAGACAATATAATGCTTATATTACTTTTTTACTCGAGAAAAAAATACAGCTTTTGAGCAACCAAAGGAAATACAATATTTGGGAAATTTTTTAGGTTTTATTTTCTGGCCCGTAATTCCTACAATTGCCCTGGAAAATGTTCTATCTCTATGATATCCATATCCGCGTTAATGTTCAGCGAATTCAAAATTTGCCGATTTCTCGTTTTACGGTAAGTTTTTCAGGCCATGTCGGTTTATTGCAGAGTGTTGTGAACTAGTGGATTGTTTTTAATTCATGAATAACTCATCTGAAAAATGCATTACACACACGGTTTTATCACGAAATTGTTCTCGTCTTAAAAGAAAAAGTTTGGAGATCCCACAATTATGTAACCGCTTACCACAACGCGCATTATGAGTAGGGAATCGAAAAAAAAATAATTCTAATTGCGGCGATTTTCCTCGCAATTGATAAACACACAGGGATTAACCATACAAATGTAAACTAAAAATAAAGATAACAACCGACAAAAAGTACGTCGACTTTCTAAGTGTATTGGATTTACTTTAATAGATCCAACAAGTAGACCATGCACCGACTTCATAAATAAGTTGGGTTGTATAAACAATAAAAAAACATTTAAAAGCAAAATTACACGTCATAGGTCTCGCAATAAGACAAATGCTCACAAACGGTGCAATGGATTAAGATCAAATTAATTATACAAAGAGTACGTAACATACATACTTAAAAAAATTACAGAATGTACTTAAATATTAATAACTCAGTAGAAAAAAAGTCAATATCTTAATACAAAACATAAAAAATAAGTTATATTTAGAAAAAAACCGTGACAGAATTGTACATAGCGGGACCACTTACGAGTTAATGTTGGAATGTAATAAATTTAATAATGACATTTTAATAATTAAAGTACCTATTATGCGGATATGCATTCAAACCCTAATTTTTGAGTTATTGAATACATTTTAACTAATTAGGGAAATCCAAGCATTGTAGGCATATTACTGTCATTAAGAAAGCTAAACCTAACAACCTTGCAAATACTTTTAACAGACTTGCCATGAAGAATGATGTAAATTTTCAATGGATGCCAATATTTTAAGGACGTTTACAGGGACGGCTAGTTCTGGCTACGTCCTAGCGGGCCAGTTCTTATCGCCTATACAAATAAATTATAAACCGCTGTTTCTCTTATTGTGGATACTATTTGTTTCTAGTGACTGAATACAATCTGGAAAGGATCCTGCGTGGACTATAACTGAAGCAAATCGCGGACTTACACAACCCGCACCGCTGACGTGCACCTATCTCAACCTAATATTTATTTATTGGAAGAAATGCGAAGAGTTTGAATTTGTTTTATATTTTTAATAAATGTAGAAATCCTCTGCAATAAAAACACAACCACCCAAGGGTTGAATATATTTAAAGCATACCTATTACAACAGTATTACAAATAAAAAACAAAAAATACTAAGGTATTCAGTGGATAATTTAAAAGTGGGAATCTCAATTGATTCATTGATTAACCATTATACGTAAAGTAAATTTTATTGCACAATTGAGTTATTTCTAACAATTTTTAAATAATGTAGATAAATTTAAATTTAATAATCTCGTATGACGATGCGATCGGCATTTTAAAAAACAATCAAGGATTTTCTGGTTAATTGAATTTTAGACCAAAATAATTTAAAACGTTTTCCTGAAACTCGCTCAATTGTATTTGTTCTGAACATCTCATATACGTAGAAAGTAATTCATTATCATTCTCATTCATTATTAAATCTTCTTGAGTTTTTCTATTTTCAAACCTAAGTTGTTCATAAGGTGGTGTGCAGTTATTATGAAAATTAGAACAATTAGCACTTATGCTCGATTGTACAGAATTTCTAAACAATGATTGCCTTAAGGCCCATCGTAATTGCTGCGAATTAGGATTGTTATTGCAACCACCCCCATGCTCTTATACAAGAAAAAAATATTTCTAGGTGGTCTTGGGAGCACGTGTATGCCAAAAATATGTCAGTGCTTCTCCTTTAGCTGAAAACAAATCTTAAGTTAATCCCAATGTACTCTCCATTGATAAAATAAAACCTACAGCAAAGGTTTTTCTGGTGTACGACAATAAATAAATCCCATTGTTAACTTTTAAATTTTTTAAATATGTAGTTGTTTCTAAAAATATATCCCTAATATAATTTAAACTAGTTGGTCTCATTAAGGATTTGAAGCCCTTACTTACCAAAAGGATTTATGCCATTTAGCATGTCGAAGTCCCTATCAATGATTTATATGAATTCCATTGTTGCGCCATTATTTTAAAAATCTTTAATCCAGATTTTATTTAAGCATTGTAATGTGTTAGCTGCGCTACTACTTAGTGTCTGTGCTGCTAAACCAACATTCGTTACTTTGTTCTCATATTTTATGAGGTGCTAATTTGAAGTGTTCCGTATTTTGGATTTGGTCGAGAGCTTTAATAAACTTCCCCAATCGGAGTATAAAATCTGGTCTGGTAGGGTTTGTAACGCAAGGCATATCTCGCTAACATCAATTTTGCAACCGAGGTTATTTAAAGTTGCGATATTTGTCTGCGTATCGTCTGATGTTAGTGATCTAACAGTAATCCAACAAACTGAGTCTACAAGCCCTTACAGTTTCCGTTTCCAAATAAGCATCTCCTTTATTTGTGAGAAAAGAGGTAACAGGACACTAACAATTGTGCCTATAGCTTACGATTTGCACAAAGAGAGATTCAGATGCAGGCATTGCATCGTCTACAAAAACTAGACCCCCATAATTCACATTGCCTGAAAATGACCCCGTGCTATAGTTATATAAAATTTACTTTCTTATAAACATAGCGTCCACGAGTAAGCCTTCTCTTTCACCTTTTCCTTCAGATGTTCTAAAACCTCCCCAAAAATAGCATGTTTACAGTCCAGCTTTGTCACATTGTGTGAAATTTCTTAGAAAAGTTGCGTAAAATACTTATTTTTTCGTTTTGTTGGTTTGCTCGTAATATAGAAATCAATTCAATACATGGATGGGTTTGTACTTAATAATTGCTCGTAGAAATTTTTTTTTTTTGTAAAAATGCCTAAACGCATAGATTGTTTTGGTCTACCGAATTTGATTTTCACACACTGTGACGTTCTGATCTTGGTATATTACATGGGAATGTAGTGTTTTTGTGAATAATGGTCATTCCTAGTTATTTTAAGTATCATTAGAGTTAGTTGGATTAAAAAAAGTTGCGTCATTGGAAAATTACATTCATTGTTAAACTTATTACAGGAAACATAGTTGCAGTTTTAGAAGCTTTTGGAGACAGAACGTCAGTGGTTTTAGATAAATTTTTAGTCTAAAGGCAAAGAGGTTGATCATTATTATACGTCAGTTCAAGGTTCAGTATCGAAAGAGTTTGATTGACGAAAAATATCATGTTACCCTGGAATGTTTTTTATGACGTACTTTGTTACATTCGTTACCTACGCTGCACGATTTAGTAAATTTTTCGACATGTTAAAATCTCTGGATTATTACTGTTTTGCTAGTATTTGCTTGAATATACTATTTTTCTAAAAGCAACGTCATTTCTATAATTTCGTCTCTCTGTAGTTTCTTGAAAATATTACTTTTCTCAAGAAAATAAATTTCGGTATTAAATTGTTAAAATTATCATACGTTGCATTCAGCATAATGTTTTGGAGGCAATGGTTCACAGAGGATTGACATCCGGGTGATGAGTGACCTTCACGCTCTCTTCCTGTTTTGGTTGTTGGCGAAGGAGACATTTTGTATTTGTCTAAAGAGAAATGAAGTTTCTGGGTTTATTTAGCTCATCGAGTTATATCGGTTTTAAAATCATTTTTCTAAATATGTGACATTCTGCAACCGTTTAGTACATACGATTCTGTCGGATTAATAGGAAGTACATGCTACAGCCATCAACATATCTGGGGTTCGATAATTAACTAAAAGGAGATCAAAAATTTATTAACTAAAGGGGTTATACATAACCTCAACAGGTTTTCTATAAGGACAAATTAGTTTTGTAACATAATCGCAAGATAAGGTGTAACTAATTAGATTAACTGTTAGTTTTCTTTTATTCATTTTAGGAGATAATCATATACTATGTTGCCTTTCGAAACAGACACTAGCTGTTCTCGAACTTGTACTTTGGTTAAATTCATTTATTAAAGATTGTATAATCATTCTCCGATTAACTGCCTCATTGAAGATAAGATCTATTTTCAAGCTTTCGTTTTGGGTTGATATATTTCATTTCAGAGGTACGTTGTACATACGGGGATATACGTTGTCTTATACATTGTACATACTTGGATATACGTTGTTTTGTACGTGGTACATACTCTGTGTATAAGTTGGGTATACCTGAATTTTGCGTATTAAGGGCGTTTTACTTCAAACATATTAGCAAAATACCTGATGCAGATTGTGCAACACCTGGTGATGAATAACTGGTAAACATTGGGTCGTTGCGTTGGATCTTCAGGACAGGCTGCCTGGATATTGAAAGCTAAGTTACCGATTACACCTGTTTTTGTATTACTTAAGCTTGATGCTTTAATTGTAGCATTTTGTAATATTGTACAGACATATGTTTATTGAATTGATAAACAGTTAATTGTGTACTTCACTAACTATTCACTTGTACATTAATTTGTTTATTGTGTGTTGGAGTCAATCTTCTCTGTTACGGCAAGTTAGTGGACAAAGTACAAATTTGCACGTAACAAAAGATAGTTTTTCTGGCGCCCAATGTGGAGCCGACTTTTCTGAAGCTATTTTTTGTCCCGATTAAAATTTTCTGCTACATGTATTTGATATGTTCATATTATTATATTGATATATTGGTGAAATTTAAAACTATTTTTTCGATTGAGGTCTTTTATTATTTACTTTAGTTACCACCTTGCGTGTTTAGATTAAATTTGTGCTGTTGTTTTGAAAGTTCTGTACAAATTATTTTCGACTTTGTCACGTTAGGTTTATAAATTTATTTAATTGCTGTGAATAGTATACAAACACTATTTTACGATTAGTACAATTTTTTTAGATAGATTATTCTCTTTTAATACTTAAATTCTTTTGTTCATCATGGCGAGTTGATGGAAAATAGACGTAAATCGCTTACGGAAAAGTGAACTTCAGTATGAATTAACATCGAGAGGAATACCTTCCGATATCCTTGTGGAACATTTACGTAGGGCTGTGCGGAGTGCCTTAGAGTTAGAAACAACTAAATCTCTGGCTGGTTTCGACCATCAAAGACTTTGTGACTGATTTTGTTGCCCTTAGCTTTTGGCGCGTGTTAAAGTTTGAGGTAATGAGTTTGTCTAATTGGTTAATTGGAATGAAAATACAATGTGGCTAAAACTAAAATATGCATGCATCGGTCCTAGTTTAGATGTAGAGATTGTAAGTTGGTTTGTGCGTCTTCGCCGAGCGCGTACGAAATGCTTGAAGGAATTTAACCTTTTTACACGTTTACCGGGGGAGTTAGTTGAAGTGTCCGTTGAAAATCTTTTTCGTTACCACTTTTGGGGATATTTCTGAAACTTCGTTCACCCAGGATTATGATATCGTTTATCGCTGTCAGTGGTGACATTATTGCGTCCATAAAGTATGAATTAGGTGTTTATTGTTAGTGCCGATCCTTAATTATTTTGGATCTTTGTTTCATTTTGTTTGCGGATTATTGCTAAAAAGATACATGTTTGTTAGGTTCGCTCGTACACAGCACACGCCAGTCAAATGAAAGGACTCGCTGTAAATATAACGCTTAAGTAGTTTCGTGTAAATATTATGTTCGTTTCAATAAACGTGTACATATATTAACCTTAACCAGTTGAAAAGTGATGGTAGCATATGCTTTTTGGTTTAAAGATTTTCCGTTAGTGAGGTTTGTGTAAATATAATCTAAGAATTGAGTGGAGATTAAGAAGCAGCTGGTTTTCATTAATCAAATACCAAAAGAAGCTATTGCCGTACCGTTGTAAAAAAGAGAAAAGGAAAGTTTCGGTTGATCATTTTGGTGCATTGTGAAGGTAACTATATTTCTGAGGTTACTTTTGTGGTTTTAATAAAGTGTTTATTTGTCTTTATTTGATAGGATGAGCAACGTTCTTTGTATGACATTTTAAATTAAATCTGCCTTTTTTATAAACGTATTCACCCGCATATAAATACATATGTATTTCAGATTGTGTTTATCTGTATTTTGCTTTGGTTGTGATTTACCAAATTGACGTAATTTGTTAAAATTCTAAATGTTCGACGTTATTGATCATCAGAAAAATGTCATTTAAAGTTAAGGTACTTACTACAAGTTACTACGGGAATCCGGATCTTGCAACCAAAGAACCCGATCATTGTTTAGATTATGTTTTATTGTTTCGACTGAATCAACACACGGAGTGTTGTTTATCCTTTATGTGCAATTTTATCTTAATAGATGAATAGTGTTTATAAATTGGGTATTATTTCTTTAAGTGTACATACTGTGTAACCTTAATCTTTTCTCACAAAGTTATTATTAATTACGTTTGAACGAAATTTTAAAAGATGAGATAATCGGTCTACATTCAAGTTTTTGAGTGATTTATTTTTGTTTTACAGGAATTCTTGATTTACAGTGGCAACTTTTTAAGTGTTTTATTATTATATGAAAGCTTTAACGTAATAATTTGAGGGTGAATTATTTAAGAGATAATTAGTAATTTTGATCTGGTTGTTGTAATTGCAACTGAAGACAAGGTTTAAGATATACCGTAACGTAATTATAAAGTAAATAGGTCGTTGACCGAACAGCTAGCCTATTTACACGCCAGCGTATATTTTGTGAGTAGTCACAAATATTTTTGAAATTTTATAGGACTCATTGATTTACCTGGATTTGCAATAAAGGTAAGCAAGTTTGTTTTGTTTGTTTGGGTGCGTATCTGCGTACTTTTCGCATTAGGTATTATTGCCTACAGATGTATCTGCTAAATTTGCAATTTTCTCTACTAGAGATGACGATTTCGATAATTCGTAAGATAGCATCCCGTTAGCTATATTGCAACATATGATCATTGTTGATAAAGTAAATAAAAAAGTGAAAGTAAGTCATCCAAAATGGATAAATCGAGTAAGGGTAAAGGTTTGAAAGAAGAAAACGAGTACGAGATAAAACTATCAGTCAGAATGGAAATAAAGAAGATGAATGCCGTCGAAATATTTGAGAAGTTACTTGACAAAGAAATTATCAGCTATTAGGTTGAAGAAACAAAAAAATGTGCAGGTCAAAAAAATAATCATTTGTTCATCATCAGTGAATACTGTACAAAAATACTTATTGGAACACTATTCTTTAGCGGGTATCATCATCTACCACGTGAAAGACTTTATTGGTGTTTAGATGAAGATGTGACCACTATCTTAGTTCACAAGAGCATGATCAGAAACAGATACTGTGAAATCAGAAAGTATATAGACATAAATGACAATATGTACAAGATGCGTCCGCTAATGAATAAATTTGAATAAAAAGTTTCTGTAGTGAGCTATATTTCGTCAGAAACTCTTCATCGATGAAGCGATGGTCATATAGTACGGACATAATTCACCCAAACAATTCATTTGTGGAAAGTCAGTTAGATTCGGCTGTAAAGATTGGATGATATGGTAATCAACTTGCTTTTGTCACCGATTTGATACTTACTATGGGGCGAAATCTCACAAACCAGTTAATAACGTAGGTGTACGTCTACCACTGAGTACACGGATAGATCTGGAACTACTCCGAGTTGTTGATCATCCCAGAGGTCACATATTTCCATAATTATTTTAAAAGCGTCAATTTGCTACAAAACTTGAAAGAGTTGGATTTAGAGCAATGGGCACCGTAAGAGAGAACCGGACTGTTCTTTGATAAGTCAATCGGAAATGAACAAAAATAATCGTGGTTATTTTGAGAGCAGGTATGAGAAAACAAATAATCCCCTTTTTAGAAGATAGAAACGTAACAGTGTGGTCATTATGACACTGATTATGACAGCGTAGAATCTTCGCATAAAGTGAAACGTTGGTCCAAAAAGGCGAAACAAATAATTGATGTGTTACAATCACGTTTATTTGCATCCTATAATTCTGGAATACTAGGTGTTGATCTTCTATAGCAATCTGTAAATAATTACCATCCAAGTAAAAAATGGTGGTGGCCCTTGTGGAGCCACATATTGAATGTAGCAGTGGTAAATGCGTGGAGACTTCATCTTTTGGCAAGTAGTAACAAAATGGATTTGCTTGGTTTTCTTCGAAATATTACGCGGCACTATTTGCGTAATTGGAAAAAGGCGTCCATTCAAAATTGGCCGACCGGGAGCGTACCAATTCGCATAGTGGCTGATGAAAAGGGCCACTATCCAAGAAAAATGGACGAACAGCTGAGATGTAGATACTGTGACACAAAAGCACATTAGTCCTGCTTAAAATGCAACGTTACATTATGTTTAGAAGATGATTGTTTTATAAAAATTCACGAGAACTAACATCTATTGTTTTTCTTTCCTAAATAATGAAATAAAAGTTTGGGTTTATCCTTTATTTTCTTAATAATAACGCAGTCATAATCCCATTGTGCCCTAATGTGTACACCTTAGTTTTCAAAACTGTGAAGTGGAAAATTTAAAAAAAGTGTTGAAATGTATCTAACTGTTGTCCGATTAAAAAGTTGAAAAACTTCCGAAAAGTGTGAAAAAATATATCGTAGGCACAAATGGGTTAAGCACGGTTGTATGATATCAATCAATGTGCTATGAATCTGTATATTAATTACAGATAACGGAACCTTTTACACAGCGTTTTCTTTTGTATATTCACATCTGCTTAAGCATAATTTTTACATTACCACTAGACAGGCCAATGTAGGTACGCTCGTAAAATTAAAAGGAAACGCGTAACTGCCTAGTGACTAGAAAAATAAACTAATAAAATAGTCATAGTTCTGCTGTTGTGTGTTTAATTGGTCAATTGACCTACAGAGCATAAAGTATCATTACCTTTTATTACTGTTTTGCTACACCCATAATTAAACACACAGTACAATGTCTCTTTTTATAATTTGTAAAATTCAAAATTGATGTTCCTGTTAAAACATGAAATTAAATGCTAAAACGTTCAAATCTGTAGTATTTGTAATTTTTTGCATGCTTTAATCACCAGATTATCCTTTTTATTGTATACAGTTTGCCATTTTTACGGCTTCTTTCAATTTGTTCAAAAAACATTGGCTTCGATTATACATATCACATGAACAAAGACTTACTGGATATAAATTTTAGTATTTACACTTGTTATTTAAAGGAATTTCTTAGCATTACAATTCATTACGGAGAATTACGATATATTTTATGTAACTATATTTTGTGTAAAATGTTTGGAATCGCTACGTTATTTTCTTTTAATACAGAATTTAACACTTATGTGCTTTATTTAGAAAGTAAATGAATTTAAATTAATAAAACAAGTTTAATTTCATTAATTAATGTACTCGACACTTCCCAAATAAAACATGCGCGTACTAAGGATAAATACAACTTTAGAAATACCACGCGGAAGTAAAGCAACACTTCGCCCATTCTCTCTAATTCTGCAGGTTTGGGTAAGATAGAATTGTAGTTTGTTAAAAGCTGTGCCATGCTTTTATTAACAGCATTAAGTCAAGTTCACTTTTTTCAGTAACGGTTCTCAAACGCCAAAAGTCAACAATCAAGCCATTAATAAAGAAGTGTTATTATTATTCGTTGCACTGTAAACATTTTAAATGTACATTACTTTAAACTAAAATAAAAACTAAAGCACTACATTAAATATTTACTTTAAAATTCTTTTGTTATTGGTGGTATAGACAATATTCTTCAATTAATGATAAAGAAATCTATAATTTTCTGTAAATCCCCTTGTCATATTTTATTTACGTAATCTGCATGAAGTTAACTTTTGAAAGTACTACAATTACAATACCTATCAGATATTTATAAATCAATGGTCGATGAAATTTCACTAGTTTCACAAGTATAATGAATTATGTTGACGCCCGTTCTTTATACACTTCAATTGAATTATTTATGAGCGCCTATTTCCATTTAAATGCTTCATTATCTTTTGTCCTCTTTTAATTTGTTACGGGTGAAAATGGCAGCAGAAACAGGTGTAACAAATAAGGGGATAAATGCTGACAGCTCAGTGGTTGGAGGTGGGGTTTAACGGTGTATAAAATAACATAGGTCACAATGAGGAAAGTCATAATCAATGGATGCCAGTTTGTTTAAAATCAAAGTGATTAATTAGTACACAAATAAATGGCAGTACTCCACACCAATGTTCAAAACAAACAGAAAACGTTCTTACCTTTCCAAGCGTCATCCAGGTAAATCAGCAAAAAAACTACAACTATTCGTACGCAATCAAAACAAAATAGCGTCCGACTAGACCAATTGTAAAGGTATTTAGTGAAATTCTACTTTACGTTAATTTTATCAAGGAAATTCTGTTTCCAAAAATTTTAATCTTAATAAAAAAATAGCAAAAAAACAGACAATAAAATCTCTCATTAGCTGATCAACGTTAAAAGTTTTCGTCAAAATTGTAAGCAGAAACAATGAAATCGTCAAATGCCCAAAATTATCATTAAAATGATTAGCAACAAGAACGCAATCACAGCTATTATTGTCTGCTAATTTAATTAAAATTACATATAATATTACACACATCAATAAAATAATAGACTTAAAGTTCATTAAAATTAAATATATTGTAATATTAAAAAAATATATATGAACAATTATTAAAAAAAACAAGAAAATAAATTCGCTTCCGAAGGGAAGTGATGCGCAATCTTTCTTATCTAAAATTTCAATAATAAATGTAATTAATGGGCCGAATCTTGCAAGTTCAAAATTCCCAGAACTAAGTATTGGCAAATTTTACAATGTAAATATCAGTGCATAATGCAAAAAAAAACAGTGATAAGAGAATAGCGTAAGAATAACAAAATAACACAATATATTAGTAACTTTACTTATAGCAATTTATTGTCTATCTTTGAACAGCCTATGGGTATAATGAAATGCCCTCTAGGGTAAAATTTATTTCAATTCACTTAAAGCGCAAAATTTACTTCCAAAAGCTAAGAAAGCACTGAATTCGCAAGCGGTAAAAAGGGGTTAACTCCCTTAAGATATCTTCAGCTAACACCGGGTAAAATGTAGGTAAACTTTGCGCTCCCATTAATTACATTACTCGCCCCCAGCTTCAGGAATGCCCTCTTCACAGCCTAACCCTCACTAACGAATCAAAAAACAAAACCCTTTACCGCGCTAAAATAACGTCATCTTTTTAACCGCCACTCTACAAAGTCTTCCATACTAAAACTGCACAATGGACATTTTCCAGGAAAGAAAAACCTGACACCTACACTTGAGACACAAACGTCCTGTTTGTCAATAAGAAACTCTAATCAACTCTATCAAATAAATCTATAATTTTCGCATTAACAACTTAATCCATAAATGAAATGGTAAGCTCGAAAGCGCACAGAACAAAAATAAACTTAAGCCCACACGTGCTTTTCTTGAAATTCTCTATAACCATAATGAAATTTAATTACTTTTAACGAAACTGCGATAACAAACAAAAAAACATCACAGTAATCCAAAATTAATTTAATAATATATGATATCCAAATATACTAATATTTAAACAAAGTTTACGTCAACTTCATCCGCACGTGACGTATTTACGTATTTTCTGCCAATGTTCGAGATAAAGACCTAAGTTTTTACATCGTAAATAAAACTGCCTTGTAAACAGTGTTGCATGACATAACATACTCACTTTCTAATTAATTTACTTGAGTTTTGGACATAAAATCGTATATTTTTTAATTATCGCTTATATATAAATTTAAACGTTTCGATAACTAGCATAGTTATTGTCCTCAGTATATGGTAATATCTTTAGGAATTACTTCAAATTGGTTTTAACAGCTCAAGTAATTCTTAAGTATACTGAGGACGATAAATGTAATTGTTATCGAAACGTTTAAATTTATATAAAAGATAAATAAAAATACAGGATTTAGTTACCCAAAATATAAGTATTTTAACAATAAATGGTAGTTTTATACTCTGCCTTAGTTACTATAACTTTTTTCAAATATTGGTTGAACGAACATGTTATTTTATACTCATTGTTATATACCCATATTCTTGTTCTTTTCTTTTAGGTGTTTGAATGTAACTTGAGAATTCCTTGCTTAATCAGTTTTCGAGCATGGAAGGAATTATATAGCTAGTAGGATAACGTTCTGTGTCGGTGCGTGTTTCAACTGTGGGTGATGCTATTGTTAACTTGCAATTCCAAAATGTTGTACTAATTTTGTATTATAATTGTACTAATTTTTATATACATGTCCATTCTTCGGTTTAGTGAAAAGCGCTGATATGATTTTTATGCGTTTTAATTTCGAATAAAATCTCTCGGCTTCAGTAGGTTTTACGGGAATAGTTATAATTATTTCCAGTAAATACAGGCATTCTTCAAAGACTGTTTTCAGATTATGTGCTTTGAAAAAGAAATAAATTGTTAAAAGGCCGTTGAAATTCATCCCTTACTTGTGATTGCTATCACTTGGTTTTTCATGGAGAGTTTCATATATGATACGCGAATTGGCGCAACGCACTGCTGCTATTTTGTACAACATTTCCAAAGGCCATATCCTTGTCCTTCTGTGCTCGGGAATTTTCTGATCAAGGGTCCAGATTTTGTGGAATAATAAAATTCTGGATTGTTATTTTTGATGTCTGTATCCTGTGAGTGATGCTTGGATAACTTTGGTAAGTTTACTTTACACTATTTGGGAATGAATGATAAAAAAGTAAAATCATTTGTTGAACAAAATATTCAGTTTGTTCCTTTTTACAGTTCCAACCAGTGAGGCCGCTTACCTTCACTTCTTTAAGTAGTTCAATCGAAAAAACCAATTGCCAACAGTGATATTTCGATCCGTATTAACTACTGTCCTTACTAGACGGAGACCTACCTGTGAAGGTATATTACATTCTTGCCCATCCACAGATGAAGTTGCACCCGCAGTCTTCTGTCTCGTATCTAAATGTGCATTATGAAGGTATTATCCTAGCTTATTTGGCGTATACATCTTAAACGGACATCTGTCTCTAAACGACAACAAGGTTTAATCTATACAAGTATTATTAGAAGCTGCATGATTATTTTGACAGTTCGCAATAAATTTGTCAAAAATGAACGGTATGGCAGAGGCAGGATTAATTTCTTTTCGAACTTGTCATCAAAGCGTAGTAACTGGCAACGATTCAAAGCCATTATCCCTCAAAATATTGGACGACCAGCTAGGTCAGTCCTTGGTTTGAAAATGAAACGCATCAGTGAACCTATCGGAGCCTCAGTTTCCACAGAATCTATACCCTGGCAGTTTGGTGACTGTTACTTCAATTTTATTCGCTTGCAATTTATAATTAATATGTCGGAACTATTATGATTACTTTATCAAAAAATAATCTCCCTACATCTGCCGGTGAACCGTCCTTTGGTATACATCGCTCTCCCTGGAAAAGTGGGTAGCTTTGTTCAAGTAATATGAATGGAATTTTTTTTGGGATTTGTGGGTTGAAAACTAGTCTATGTGAAAAATCGATCCTTCCCAAAGTAGTGCAACTGTAAGTTACCATCTTCGTCGCTTTCCTTTACAAACTGGTCAACCATATGTTTTTCTTAAATTTTTATTTGTGTTTCTGTTTCATTTCCGTTTCTAGTGCTTACTATATACTGTGGTATTTCAATATTCAGTAACTCATCGTCGTCCAAAATCCGAAAAACTATGAGAATTTTGATTACGTTCTATACAGAAATATGTCTTTCAGTAGACTGTCCTCAGAAAAATATTCTTCGTCACCTGCTTCATTTTCACACGATGAGGGTAGTAAAGACATAGCTTTATGTATCCTCACAGAACATGAAGCAGCCATTAAACCTGATTTAGATTTGAAAGCTTATTATATATGATATAAGTCTTGCCTTATTCTGTATCACTTTGTTGTTTCAACAAAGTGCAATCACAGTAACAACGAGTTAAGAAGCGGGGAAGTAATGTTCTCTTTTTGGTAACACGTCCGGCAGACGTATTAAAAAATATTGTTCTTAGTAACATCCGTCTTATAGACGTATATTATTCGACGCTTGTAAGACCGACCCTAGACTATAGCATATGTATTCGGTCGTACGATGATTTACCAATATTTAGCATCAACATAAAGTTCGTTATCCGCATGCAAGTCGGATGTTAATACTAATACTGCTTCTCACGTTACTAACCGCCTTATAATATAACGCATGTTTTTGTATACACGGGATTAGTTTCGTGTTTCTGCAACTGACTATAGAACATACCCACGTGAAGCACGATTTTATGAAATAAATTCAAACAGAATAAGAATTTCCCGTCGGTTAAGGTTCCTTTAAGTCAGAATGCCTGTTCAATAGTTGCTGCGCTCTGTTCTGTCAGTTGTTTCGGTTTCTTCCATACACCTTATCAAATCGTCTTCATACCCAAACATAGTGTTTACACATCTTACATGAAAATCGTGTATAGGTAGTGTAGAGCGTGGTAATCGTTTTGCAATAATTGCATCAAGAAATGATGTTCGCTGAGAAGAAACCGAAGAGAAATCAGCCAAACTTGCAAAATATACTTACATTTCGATTAATGGAGCCGGCGTTGGACACAACTAAACTTAACTGATGTGCAAAGCCATTAATACTGCTAATACTGCTTGAACTCCATTAGATGATTCACCCATAACGTTATAGGTTTGAGGTATAAGCCTCTATGGATTCTTTTCGATGTGAGGATGTAACTCACAGTTTGTTATTTGCAAGGGTCTGGACATCGTATTTAACTAGAATTTGGAAGATCCTTTAAAGATAGTTAATTTTTTTAGAAGCGTTCGCATAGCTTGGTCTAATTCTGCACTGACATTTATTAGTCCACAAAACACACCTGGATTGGAAGGATTCCTTGATTAGTGAGGGTCTCTCAGTCCGGAAACCACCATAAAAACGAATGGAGTTTATAATTATGTTTAACACGTATCTATTTTTGGAAAGTTTTCATTATATTGCTCGATGGATCTTCTGTTTTCAGAATCTAACGTAATGGCAATATTTGTCATTCCCAGCATTGAACCTTTTTAGTTGTTCCTTGATATGACTTAAATAAGACACTCCCGTTTTCGGCCATGATCCTTCTTCATCGTGTCACAACAAGGCATTAATTACGTCACACCCGCACAGCCAAATGGGTATTTACTAAATGTACGTACAACTTGTATTCGTTTGGATTTAAGCTCCTCTGTGATATTAACAATCGCACTAGACCTACTTAGTCGCTTCATTTCTATTTTCTCTTCCAGTTTCAAGCTGGAAAACGGATTTCCTAAAAGGACTGCACAGAGTTTATTTTGATGTATCTTACAGTTAACAGTTTTCTAGTCTAGTGTAGCTGCGGCTGTACTAAAACGTTTACAAAGTTATCCACTAAGAAGCACAGAGTTACTAATTAAAACGATCATTAAATCTAAATGAATTTTGTAAGCTTTATATTTCAGTTGAACTGCACTAAAGTCTGTATGTTTATTGATAGTTTCACTAAAAAGACGTATCATTGCTAACGTACTGAACTGAGTAAAATTAAAGCAATAAGTAATTTTTTGAAAACAACATGAAATAAAGCGCTAAACGTGTGTCATCGTTTTTGTTTACTTATTTTTAGGGATTACAGTAGTCCGACACTGGTCACTGTAAATGGCGCACTGTGGTGCTCCTTTTGCAATGGTTGTTCGCAAACCGTTCAATAACCGCCTCTATAGTGCTGTCGTGCGCGAGCATTTAAAATGAAAATAAATAAATAAGTGAAATGTAAAAATAAAAAGAACTCGAAAAATCGTTTGATCCAGAGCAGTCCATAGGAAACCGGGCTCCATCGTAGACTTCCGTTGAATAAGTCATTAACTAAGACACTATTCTTCTGTAATGTCACAGTTGTTCAAATTTATTGTTATCGATGCAGAGCCAATCAATATAATAATATTTTTTTTTTATATTTATTCGTTTATATTATAAAAATATTTAGTTATATATTTTCTTTTGAATTTTTTCAAAAGTTATAATATGGTGCGTGTGTGTACCATTGGAATATAGTATAAACTAAATCAGTAAAATTTAACTATACTAGAGATAAACTTAGCTGTATGGAATTATAATATGTTTCGAATCATTCTGAGTGAACAAGGTTTTGCCCGCGACAGACAAAGGATTCATGACTATTTGACCATCAGGTCCAAGCGGAAACGTTTCCTTTTCAGCATTTGGTCCACCATATGGTATAAAGCTGATTAAATACCCACCCAAAGAGCAGAGACACCACAGCTTCAACCCAAACCTAACAGGCTTTCCTTTGATAAACATTTTGCACGAGTGACGACGACCGAAATAAGGCACATTTTGCTCATTAAGCGAGAGGTTGTGTGCAAAAATCCCAAAATGCTTGTTTCTAATGTTTGTTGTATTAACAAAGGCCGCAGTTTGGTAAAACTTGTCAGGTTTGACCGAGTTTACATTATCCGACGAATGTAAATTGCTTTTTAAATCTATTTCGACTCACAGTTCCGCAGAATTCGTACACCCTTGTCGTCTTCTTTGCTCTAATACATATCAGTCTGTGGTAAAACGCGGTAGTCAGACAGCATAAGAATTCCTAAGAATTTTTAGGTTTGTCACATCTAAATTAAAATCTGCAGGGCTATTGTCATGAACATATATTAATGCAAATTTACTATCATGGTAAGTAGCTCGTCATTGAAAAACGTAAAAAACAAATCCAGGTGGTTCTAAAACTTCCTTCATGTTTTCGATCCTGTTACGTTCATTACGTATAGATAAGGTCTTATACACATCTTTTTTTGCCATTCAGTTTCATTTACTTTTACTTGCTTCACCAACAAAACCTTTCTACATTTCTCTAAAAGCGGCTCCTTATCTGATTCAGTATAACCATCGTTATCAATGTCAATCTTAACATCTATCTCATCTATCCCGGCGAGTTCTGTATCAAATGATTCTTTATTTACAACCTAACTGTAATCAATGTTTTCCTTGTCTGCCAATTCGTCAACGTCTGATGGAATGTACACTGCATTTATTGGACCTAGTAAACACCTTACATAAACTACATACACAAAATACACAAATAAACAAAAACCTTTCCTCCGCTATTTCATTGATGATATCTTCTAACGTTTCCAGTAATTAATTGTGCGTTAAAAATTGTCAATTACCATCATTGTTTAAAATTTTGTTTATTGCGTTTTTACGGTCACCCACTTAAATGCATTATAAAGACAGAGAACATCAGGATACTCTTCACTAAATGGTAAACACAAGACAATAACGAATATGGCGATATAAAAGTGAGCCCAAGCGGAAAAAATTGAAATGGAAATACTAGTCTAATTATACAATGAAAATAATAACGGTGCACCATCAAATGTTGTCAAGGGCATACAACTGTTGTGGATCATGTAGATACGAATAATTCTTTAGTGCTCTGTGAATTTTGATGAACAAAAATTGCCACATGTGGTTAAAATCTTCCCAGGATTCTTTCCTTCGAACTATAGGGTATTTAAAATGTTATATGTAGAAGTTGGAGGAGGAAATACTGTGCTTTGTCGTTTCAGAAAATTGAAAATTTGTGTATATTCGAGTATAATTTTTAGAAGCACTATTTTAGTTACAAATTAGTGCTTTGAAGATATCTGGATTTATTACAAATTGGAGACCAAGTCCTGTGAATAGGCTATAGATTTTTCGGTTTGTTTGTTGTTAATAGATTGAAGTTTTAAATCATGGTTAGGTTCCACGCGTTGACAATTGTATATTAATAAAAAGAATCTTATATGGGAGTAATGACGAGTAATGTATAATTATATTTTTAAGCTTTGTTAATTATGGTTTAGTTTGATAATTTATTTTAAAAAGACAAAGAGTGTGGTTTTATAATAAGTGGGTTTAGAGTCGATTGTGCAAAGTTTTTAGGCGAAGAAAACAGATCCTTTTTACATTATATTTTGCAAGAGTAGAGTAGTAGATTGTTACTAGTGACGGAATTTTTTTAATTCGGGTCCCGAAATCCATCTGTTTTTATCGCGGGCATACGATTTGAAGAAATGTTTTTTTATGATTGGCGAATTAACGTGAGATTTATGATGGCGAAATCATTTAAATTGGTGAAGAGGTAGAAAGACGTAGAAGAAGCAGGTTGTGGCGCCGCACGCGCGACGTGGTTTGAGTACGGATTGAACTTACGTTCTACCGGGGTTATTTAAATTTTTCGTAGGGAGAGTCGTCCCGTTCACTCTCTTTTGGGGATCTTGAACAATTCTCAGTCACCCCGATAATCTTGTTGTGTGGTATATAGATTATCAGAAGTGATACTTTTAAGGGTCCATTGAAGAGGAATTGGTGTTTAATGGTAGTGCTGTTCCTCATTTTTTTATTATAATTGCATTTTTTTGCGGATTTGTTTTTCATAACGTAACTTCAGTAGTGTCAAAATCTGCCAAATCTATTTGTCTTTAGTTTACAGAGACTGAAACAGAAACGAGGTCTTATCCTATGTACTAGTTGACACTGATTTCAATTACATTGATATTGTAAAACGTATTTGTAAGGCTCAAAAGTTATTTGATATTGAAAAATGGAGATGGCCAGTTTTATAACTGAGTTGTGGATATGGCAGCTTTTAAAAATCACAGTTTTTTATGGGATATTAAAAAAATAATACTATAAAGTGCTCAAAAACTTTATTCAACATATTAGTGTATATTTCAAAAACAAAATGGATAAGCAACGGTTAAGTTAAAAAGTAATAATATATCTTACTAGATTACGGTATCACAAGTGTCTACCTGCTGCGAACAGATTGTTATATTAATATCCTCGTTATCTTGCTCCTCCTCATGCTCAGCGT
Source organism: Vesta saturnalis (assembly GCA_036346205.1). Taxonomy (NCBI): domain Eukaryota; kingdom Metazoa; phylum Arthropoda; class Insecta; order Coleoptera; family Lampyridae; genus Vesta; species Vesta saturnalis. The sequence continues at coordinate 2,151,312 of JARFJB010001308.1, forward strand.
CGTAATACTTATCCAGAACATTTTTGTAGAAGTGTGTTCCAAAATATACCATAGTGTTTCGATAATAATACGTTTACATATCGCAGTTTTAGTTGCTTCGTTTGAAGTCCTTGGAGTAGCTCTTTCCTCTGCAAATATTTTTAGCCATACCATTTTCAGATTTATACATCTGTTCGCCCTGTGCAAAAACAGTTTGTTTTGCCTGGTTTAAAATAGATCTCTTTGCTAACTAAAACTGAAAATGCCATTGTCCCGGACAAAAAGTTCTACACTGTTGTGGTAGCGTGGGAATAGAGCCATTTATAACACATTCCAGGACCAATGGTATTCTTATTTTGTCCGCCACATCCATCGGCTACTAGGCGAACGGTATGAATTTCTTCCAGTTCAAGCGAGTAAAGTCTGTGAAAAACGCACGAATCAATCTCATTTGAGCCTTTTAGATGTGTTTCTTCTGTCCAAATATAAATATATACATTTTCCTTGGTTAACTTGGATTTTGAAGATCTTGTTACTATTGTAAAATTATACTCGTGGAGCAGTCGCGAATAATAAGTTGCTTGATCAGGGAATTTTGGTAATTGCTGATTTTTCTGGCAGTCAAATAATAATATTATAAAGCCTTCTTTTTCTTCTTTCAGCAAGGAAAAGAATTCCTTTGCTCGTAATTTGTGCATCTTGATTTCAGTCTGTAACTTAGCTTTCTTATTTGCACCTTTCTCGACCTTTATTTTCTCTGTCAGCTGTAAACAGGTTGAACATACGTCTGTTCTTGGTGTACCAAAACTTAAATTAAAGTTTGTGTTGAAGATTGTTCTAAAGTAAGACAGTTTTACTTTAATGTTAGATTGTGCATTGTGGTCATACATTTTCCACATTTTCGTAATATTGAGATCTGAAGATAAGTACATTCAAGTACATTCGGTTACTATTATGTCGACAATAATGTGATTCAAGGGGTTTAAACATTTTGATGAAATTAATTACCCCTCTTTGCTTTTCTGCAAATTTTTCGGAGTAGCGACCTCCCCCTCGCATTTCAGAAGCAACTTCTCCTGTACCAAAATGTCTTGTAAGAACTCCAATAACCCTGCTCTTTTTTATTAATAAAACATTGAGGAATGTTATTCTGCATACCGGAATAAGTTCTGAAGTGTTCTTACGGCGAACATGATATTTAACTGCGATATTTTTAGATGATCGGTGTCCAGTAGTGGGGCGTCTTCATTTTCTTTTTAAAACACTGCAGTACTTTAAAATATAATTGTCCTGTTAAATTTTGTCAATAAAAGCGTAAAATGCCCTATGAAATTCATAAATATCAGCCATAGAAAGGGATCTGCATTTTTAACGATCTGAATTATGTTTACAGTCGGGGAACACAGGTAAAGATCTGGGTGAGTATCTAAATTTACCGAACCAAATGGTGCAATTCAGCGATTTGGGGAACGGTTTTCTAAGTAATTCCTCACTGCCAAAGCATATTGGGCTGGGGCACCGTCTTGTTGAAAAGAAAATATTTTGAATGTGTTTTTCGGGAATGTCTGTATTTATATTTTTGAAAAGTTAAGAAAGAACTACAGATGATGGTTGCCAAGCCAACTACGATTACCATATGAAAAAATGCAAGTTTGTATTACTACTCAAAAACCGCAACCCATAGAAAAACTCTAAGCACGCCACTGAATTCGTCAATTCGCAATATACCGATGACGAAAATCAGTATAATAATATTAAGCCAGGTATAAAACCTTGTAAAAATTGTGGAAATATTTGCTATGAAATATAGGTCAAAAATAAGGTGAATATAAAAAACTGCAAACTTCTATCTTTGATAAAAACAAAGTTATCTTTAAAAAACAACGTTTAAGTGTAAGATAGTGTCGGGTTGTGGCTTACACTGCATAATCTGGATCGTTTAAGTGTAAGATAGTGACGGGTCGTGGGTTACCAAAAGAAGTATGAACATGATTTTAGGGAGCAGAATATAAAGATTATATGGTATGAATTACTGTACGGATCCTATCGGAAAAACAGTTTGTATGTGTAATGGGTGACTTTTGGCGAGTATGATAAGCAATTGATTTGGACAAATTGGTATATCTTTATTTCAATTAAGTCATCAGACTATATATTAAAGAAAATAATATAGTGTTTTTTATAAAAGGATGTCCGGAAGTCACTACCATACCGGGGAAGAAAGCTATTCTTTTTTTGATAAAACAGTGTACTTCGGTTTAACGCACGGATGGGAAGTGATATGACTGTGGTTGTTAAATGGTTTGAAAAATGAAATTCCTAAACACGCTTTAACAGACTAAGGCTAACAATGAAAAATAACACAGTTAAGAAACAAATTCGACAAAGCTTAATCACAATACAATGTCGGTGTAAAGTTGTGAAAAACTTAAATTTAAAAATAACACAAGCATTCTAACCTAAAACTTAGCATAAAGATTATATATCTAGTCAAACTATAACAAATTCAACAAAGAATTCATCTGAAAAATTGTAATCCTTATGATACGTGGATTTATACATTTAATATAACCTTAACTTTAACTATAGATGTTAAATTATTGTAATGTTGTGATACTAAACATTTAATTCATAATGCATTTACTTCGAGGTCTAGAAAATAAATCGGCAAATAGCCTAGACATACCAAAAATTAAGATTGAGACATACTCACATCATGTCATTAAATTTTGTTAGAGTATAAGCTGCACCCGATTTTCCAACAAGACAGCTACCTTACGCGTATGTGCCGCACTGAAATTTTACATACAACTAGTCTATCCATTATCATTATCTATTAAAATGCGTAATCTAGAAAGAACTACTTTACCTGTAAGAACCGGAAATTTAACATTGATATCACATAATACGTTGTTTATTCTGACCATATAAAGAATATATCTTCTAAAGCATATACGAATTATGTGGATACTAAACCAAGTGAACTGATATAAAAAATATATTTAAATTTTGGTCGTACGTAACAATAGATGTGTGTATTTAATCGAAAGAATCTGTAGGATGCCTAAATAAAAAAAAAACATTAGGACTCTATTAATAAAACTATGCGAATTACATGGAAAAAAATAACGCCAGGTTCTCTTACAACTCGTTATAACAGTTCCTGAAATGGGACATTCACGTAATTAGTAAGAGTTGGAAGAATCAGACTATGACAAAACCCATTCTGGCTTTCGAAAGATTGATTGCTTTGTTCTGGTGAAGATTAATTATTATGGAATTTTTACTGTGAGAGTTTAAATTAAGTTTCGCCTACGATCATTTTCTGTATTTGTTAGCACAAATTACTACGACGCGTATAAAATTATCTAACTCTTTTATGTGCGCATTTTTATTGCGAAACGATTTACAAAATAAATGAATAATTTTTATGTGACCTAAATGATAAGAATTACAGAGTGACTTGGTCAAATAAAAAATCTTTGATAAAATGGTTAGAACTTTTTGCAAGTTCCTTTCCACTGTTTATTTTACTAAATGTTAGGGATGTTCTTAAAATATTTTTATAAAAGGTAAAATGCTTGTTAAAAATGCTTTTAAGCTTCTTTAAGAACAAATAATTTAACCGTCAGTAAGTTTCAAAGCGTTAGTAAACAATTTATGTAGATACTCATATTTAGAATTTAGTGAGTTTATTTATAACGCATAATGAGCAAATATAACGAGTTTGCTCCTATTGTATTCCTCCCCTTTTGTATCCCTTGTAAAATGTTACATACGTTTCAGGTAATTACGACAACATTGGTTATATTCCTCGTTATTTTCAGTTTTGTGTCACAATTTGGTATTATTACCTTTATATTCTTTTGCTAGTGGATATTGTTACAAAGCGAGTGTCACATTTCAATTATGGGATATAAAAATGCATCATATGCATTTAATGGAATTGTAATTTGCGGCGGAAATAAAGCTGACCATTATTTGCATATAAAAGCACCTTTTATCGACAATCCTACATATGGGTAAAATTTTATTGCAATTAAAGCTGCACTTTCAAACTTAATTGTCCAAACTTTCTGGTTTGTAAATTTTGTTTATGTAATTATGGTGTAGTAAATGAATCTATACAAGTAAACTACAATTATTTTAATACACATAATTTATGTTCAGTGCACTAATGTAATGTTTCATTAATATCATCTTTTATCAGTGATAAACCCCTATCTAACAAAATACTATTGTTGCCACACTGTAACAAACGCAATGTGACTTTCATGCTTTACCCGCTTCTATTCTCACACAATGGATGAAGGTCGTAGATGTAATAATGTCAAAAGAATATTAAAGAGTTTCTATTATTATAGTTCTTTAGTGAAAAATTAATGAATAATTAGACTTTGATTTTTTGTCTGCATTACATTGATTTGCCATTCGTTTTTTGATTGTTTGCCATTTAATGGTATATGTTTTGTAATATGTTACGTTTAGGATATCTTGAGTTAGGGTTCTTAATTCATATGCTAATTGTTTAATATTACGTTGAATGGTATTATTATTGACTACATAATGATAGTTTTACTCGATCGATAATTGGCGTCAACCCCCAATACTTCCATTCGTGTAATGTTAATCTATTAGAAAACCCATGATAAAGATAAGCTCACGCGCAAGATATCTTCTGTCTCACTTTCTACTCTGACGTCAGCGCGTGACAAATTTTGAGCGGGTGAGATTATTTTCAGGTTTTCAGACAATATTATTGACTGGATGTTTACATTTTAGTTTGTTTGATGTGATCGAGAAATTTTAATTATTTTGTGGTTCTGTTTTAACGCATGTTTTATTTTAAATACATACTTTAAACAATGGTGTATTGTGCGGTTGTGGGTTGCACCAATAACAATAATAAAAAAAGTAAAAACTATTCGACTACCTTCCGATACTTTAGCTTTCCAACTGCTAAGGAAGTCCGCAGTTTATGGGTGCAAAAGTGTTATCAAAAACACAATTTTAAAACTGAAAATGCTAGGATATGTTCAAATCATTTTTCGGATGATGATTTTTGTGCCAAAGAAAAACTTTTGCAACAACCTAGAAATAAGTGGAAGTTAAAAGAAGATGCTTCACTTAACCTGGCAAAAACTCCAAAAGTTGAAACATCTAAGCAAAAAGATCGAGAGGAAAGAGCGAAGAAAAGAAATTTAATTGAAAATATGCATAACATGTAAGTAGGTGTTTCCTTCTAATAATATTTATAATTTGTATGTAATTGTGTGAGTGATATTGTGGGAACTATACCAAGGTGGGGCTAACTAGGAGGAAGTTTAACAATAGGGAATATAATTATATATTTGTAATAAGCAGTACCTACCTGGGAAAGTAGTAACATTAAAACTTTAAATTAGTGTTTATTCCAAGTATATACCTAATTGTTGTAAAATCTGACATAAAAAATAAATTTGCAGCCAAGAAAAGCACGACTTAACATTAACGAGTAGTGGTGAAGGTGAAGTATCGGTGAACAGTACTAGGGATGTAAGGGAGGTAGACATTTCAAGTATTAACAAGATTAGAGACATTGCTACGCAATCAATGTGCTAAAATAGCAAATAAATAACTATTTTTGTTAAACCTTTTAATATCATTTTTAGTTCACAAGAAGAATCTGATCATTTGAAGAAAATAATAAGTAATCTTCAAAAGGAAAATTCACACTTAAAAGGACTGCTCGAAAAAGAAAGACAAGAAACAAAGTCAGTTGTGAAAATTTTCACAGAGGGACAGCTTCGTAAGCCACAAACTGGAAAGCAAATCCATTGGATCATTGAATATATTAATTCAGCAATATCTTTATATGCTGGGGGACCAAGATCATATCGCCTGTTAAAGAAAAGGAGCTATCTCTTGCCTACAATCTCAAGTTTAAGAAGATGGGCAGGAAAAATAAATATACAGCCAGGTTATTTTTTTTTAACTTATTGTCTTATTGCACGATCTTTTAGTTTGCTACATAATAAGCAATATTTTCTAGTTATAAAATAATTGTATTACCTTTTTATTTGCAGGTATTCTGAGCATAGTCCTTAAGTTAATGCAAACGCAAAACACAACTTTAACTAAAATGGAAAGATCATGTGTATTACTTTTCGATGATGTATTACTTTTCGATGAAATGAAAGCACAAAATATTTATGATTATGACAAAAAAAATGATACAACTATGGCTCCAACCAAATATGTGCAAGTAATTATCGCGCGAGGGATATGTGCAAACTGGAAGCAACCAATATTCTATGACTATGATCGTAAAATGACAAAAAATCTCATTTTTAAAATTATTACAAAGTTGGAGAATATTGGATACTCTGTATATGCTCTTAATTGTGATCTGGGTGGAAATAACAGGTGACTTTGGAATTCTTTAAATATTTCTGAAGAAAATACTAGTTTTGAGAACCCAGTCAGCCACAAAGCAGTTCAAGTATTTGCAGACACACCACATATGATTAAACTTTTACGAAATCATTTTCTTGACAGTGGTTACTTTTTAGATGGAAAAATTATTAATTCAAAACCAATTGTGGATTTATTGCAAAACACCCAAAAGTTAGGCTTGAAAATTGGTCATAAGCTTAGTGCAGAGTTATTAACCGTGAAAGGTAAATTAGAATAGAGATTATGTTTGCGTATAATAATAATTATTATTAACTCTAAAATATTTCTATTTCTAGGTGCTCAGCGCCAAAAAGTAAAATATGCTACCTAGTTATTTTCCCATACAATTTCAAAGGCAATTTCTATATTGGGTATGCTTGGCCTTTACGTAACAGAGAACAACTGGTCTGAGTGTTCAGAGTTTGTGAAAATTGTAAATGACTGGTTTGATGTTTTCAATACTCTAATTCCACATCCAGATTCTAGGAATCGAGTGAAAGGTTCGAGACTCAAATTTAACTTAAATTATTCTAAAGTAATATTGAAATAAATTTCTTAGGTTATGGTTTGGCATTAACAGAACAAAATGAAATTTTGTAAAAAATGATGGATATGGTGAAAAATATGAGAAAAATTGGGTCTAATACATTTCTACCAATTCAAAAGGGTATTATTATTAGCATAAAGTCTGTACAAACACTTTTTTTGGATCTAAAAGAAGACTTCAACATAAAATACTTATTAACATATAACCTAAATCAGGATCCTCTAGAAGGTTTATTTTCAATAATAAGAGCAATTGGAGGTTATCACGACCATCCAAGTGCACTTCAATTTAAATATCGGCTACGCAATTATTTAGTGAGTCGAAATGATGAGATTATATCGAAGTCTGCTAACATACAAGAACAAGCTAACATCACAACTAACCAACCAAGTACTTCTGCAACTATTCTATATGAGCCCAAAAATTTACAATTACAGGTAGAATTACGGCAAATATTTATTCAATTTATATGTACATAACTAATTTAAATTGTTAGGTTTTTACTGGAGAAATATTTAGTGCATTAAATTTTCCGAAGGACGATCATGAGGGTGAGGATGAAAAATTTGAAAAATTGGAAAAGTTACGATGGGACGGTTTGCAAATTTTGGCGGGTTTTATTGCATTTAAACTGAGAAATAAGGAGAAGCTTGGTTCTATCCCTGACTGTAATGAGCCTTCTTTTTCTTGGGTTAATCAATTGACCGAGAGTGGTTTGCAAAAACCTACTGATGAGTTTTTAGTAAAATGCAATGAGCTTGACCATATATTTACCAATTATAATGAAGATTCCCTAAAAATTGAAAAAAACTACATTAAAAATTTAAACAGATTAGCCGAAAGTGTAGATTTAAGTGATGAAGTAAAGCATCTATTTTTTAGATGCAAGATGTATTTTAGAATAAGAATTCTCAATAGGAGTATCAAAGAAGCCTGTAGCATGAGAAAACGCAAAATAACAAAAACTATAAAATAAATATGAAACTCTAAAATTTGTATTGCCTTCATGTGTTATTGTATCTTAAAAAATGTATGTTCTATACATTTTATTTTTCAAAAAGTGTATGTTCTGTATCTTTGGAATATCTATTTGAAGGGTTCTGAAGAAGAAAATAAACTTGCAGAAATGTCGGCAGTTTTTATTACTCCCTGCATCATGATATCCAAAAGTAAAAATCATCAGCTTAGAATATAACTTATTATTTAAAAAAGTCACTTTTCAAATAATTTCATTTATTTACTGCCATTAATTCAAATACTTTTTAATTTTATACTGTGTAAAAAAGTTATAATAAGATATGTGCATAAATCATACTGTGTATACTTATACTGTTTTTTCTTTTTGTATGCTTCATTAATAATTAATCTTTTTTCATTTTGTATACTTGATTAATAATTAATCTAATAAATTCCCAAAACATTTATAATAACAGGAGATGAAGTCAAATTACATGAAAAGCCATGCTTTGCTATTGCCTACGTGTACATTTTTGTCACGGAATGACGTCATGCGCGTTTCTGCTCGAAATTCCTTCAGCAAGTGATCATATCTTTAGAGTCGTAGTATCATGTAGAAAAGCATTCCGATCCCTGGTGGCAATGTTTATTCTGCGTGATTGCTTTTATTCTATTCTTTATTATCTCCAGAGAGGTTTACAAAGTTTCTTAAATCTAACACTTATTACACTACACCCTTTCCCCTACAGGAAATAATAATAATTATAATAAATTTATTGTCCAACATAAAGAAAACTCCAATTACAGAACAATTACATTAACTAAAACTAACACATAATCCATAGTGTATTACATGATAAATTAGAAAAAAAGTATAAAAAAGTAAATACATTAATATACTACTAATAATATAATTACAGGTCAACAAATTTGTCTATCCATAACAGTGACAAAAAGTAATAAAAAAAATCAATGCTCTATTGAATTCAAAATATCTTTTAATGAGTTATAATTAACATCGATCGAAATTTGCAAATTATTAAAATAGCGGATGCAGCTAAAGATCGGAAACCTGTATAGCATATTTGTTTTTGGTGTTAAACAATGAAACGTTTTGCAGTGACGTGAAAAGTAGGAAGGAACGTGAAAATTAATGAACGATAACAAATCAGAACAACCTATCATATTGTGCAATATTTTATAAAGCAAAGTGGTACTAATTTCACATCGTCTACGTTCTAAGGAACAAAAGCCAAATTGTTGAAGGAGTAGGTCGTGTTGATAGCCCCTAGGAGGATATATATTATCCACTTTAAAAACTAAAAACTTTAAAAATTTTCTTTGGCCACCTTCAAGGAGATACTTTTGGTTTTCGTAAATAGGATTCCAAATAACTGCACAGTACTCCAGTTTAGTGCGTTCTAGTGAGTAAAATAAGCACAGTAAGGCAGTTATATTAGAAAAGCGTTTACAATTTCGCACAATAAAGCCAAGAGTTGAAAGTGAAGATCTTGCCATTGTGTTGAGATGATGATTAAAATTCAACTCACTATCGAAGCATATGCCGAAATCTTTAACAATGTTAGTTCTGGTAAGCACAACTGAGTCAATGGTGTAACAACATTATATCAATTTGGTTTTGCGTGTATAAGTTACTACTTCACATATAGATATATTTAAAAACAAACAGTTAACATTGCACCAGTCTTGAAGAAGATAAAGCTCGTGTTGAATGAGATTGCAGTCATGAATGGGTGAAAAAGATGAGTAGAGTTTAAAATCATCCGCAAAAAGCAGTTTATTGCGCCCAATTTGAGATGGTAAGTCGTTAATGAAAAATAAAAGTAACAGTGGTCCTAAATTTGACTCCTGGGGTACTCCAGAAGTTACGTTAATAGGAGAGGAAGTGTAACAATTGAAAGTGATTCATTGTTTACGATTAGCCCAGTAGGATGCAAACAATGACTGTAATGATTGACTGAAACCAAAGTTGGCTAATTTAGCTAAGCAATCAAATGCTTCGGCAAAGTCAGTATATATGACATCAACTTGGCCATGATTGTCAAGTGTAGTGGTTATAAATAGGCACGCTAAGTTTGTGCCTGTTGACCTAGTCTCCATGAATCCTTGTTGAAAAGGAGAAATGTATCGATTAACTAAAGGATAAATTTTGGAGTACAGCACAATTTCAAACACTTTACTGAAGTTATTTAAAATGCTGATCGGTCGATAATTTGTAACATCGTTAGAATCACCGCTTTTTAAGATTGGACAAATGTTAGCTATCTTCCAAATATTAGGAAATATGTTGTCGTTAATAGACATGTTAAATATATGCAATAATGGTTCGGCAAAAATATTTATGCAGTCCATCACTAAAAAGCCAGGAGTTTGGTCGCAACCCGCCGTATTTGAGTTTTTCAATTTACGTAAGGTGCTTAAAACATCGTCGATAGTTATTTTCTCGATGCTTATGGTAGGTATATTAGTATCTGTATAAAAATGAAAAAGATTCTTTGTAGTGTAAAAGAATAAACAGAACCAAAATAATCTTTGAAAACATTAACGATTGCTTGGGGGTCAGTAAAAACCTTATCCAAGTACTTAACACTACCCGGAATACGGGAGACGCCACGCTTACAGTTAATAAAGGACCAAAAGCACTTAGGGTTACATCTGACAGAAAGTTCAACTTGAGCAATATAATTCCTATAAGCAGTCTTAATTTGAGACTTGATAACTTTCCTCAGTGGTTTGTATTCAAATAAATGGTAGTTCAGTAGCGACTTGCACTTTTTAAAAAAATTAGTTTTGAGCCGTATGTTATGTTTAATTTCTTTTGTGAACCATTTTGTATAGTTGGATAACCTATTCTTGTAAACTGGAACAGACAAACCAAACAGTGTATAAATAACGTAAAATTCTATAAGAGCTGCATTGGGATCTAAAATAGTTTTCAAAAAGGTTGAATCTATCATTCAGAAAGGCATTGTATAAATTGAAATAATCAGCGTTTGAAATATTGTTTTACATTTTTGTTAATAGAAAACGGAATCGACGGTTTATTTATGCAGTTAAAGTCGATATTTAAAGCTGGATGAAATGAATCTTTATCAACGATAGGAGTATCCTCATGATGCACAGAACAATCAAAATTGGGCAAATTAAATATAGAAGGCGATTTTGCTTATTAACAGTACCGTTGCATTGTTTAAAATTCGATAAACTTAAAAAGTTGAACATCACAGTTGATTTGTTGTCAATATCAAATTCGGAATGTTAAAGTCACCTAAAATAATAATCTTGCTTAAACAGTAATCAGTTTGTTCAAGGAGAGCAAACAGTAATTTAAAATTAATAAATGTTGTAGACGCAGGTACGTAAACCACCATAATGTATAAAACCCTAAAACCAAATGTATATTAAATGCCAACAATGTCAATGGTAGGAATCGCGTTGATAATAAACGACATATCTAATTGTTCACTTTTTTTTTTAGTTACTTACCTTATATATCCATCCTATTTGTGGACTGTTCAGGAGCCCTTCTCCTCTTCAGCCCTGGTCATTCCTGGTTGTTGGTGTTGCGAAGTTTCAGTGGTATTGTATAGTGTACAATCATGTGGTGTGATTATTTTTGGTGTTAAAAAGAAAAAAAATGAAAAATTTATGTTACTTGAGTTTTGAATATGAATATGTGTGTTGTTTAAGCGGGGTGTAGCGTGATTAGTGTGGTTAATCCTTACTCGTTGGCCGGTATCTTTCTAGGTCGTCATCGAATAGACGGGGTAATGCGGAGGGCATATGGGATATTATCAAGGAATTCTTCTACCTCCACGCGGAGGTCGTCGTGGAGTTGCGTAAGGATCGCGGGAGGGTGTTTGAATTTTTCTTCGAGGGAATTGGGGAAAGCGGTAGTTGTAAGGTGTGGTAAGGATTTCTTTGACTGCGATACTGTCGCCGAATATTCTTTTCTGAGCAAAGTTTTTCCGCAGTGTTTGAATTCTTTGAGTGATTGGTGGAATGTTCGCATGTTGTAGAGTGAGGTCACTAGGGTACCTGAAGGGTAACCTGTGTATCCGTCTGAGGATTCGGCGTTCACAGGAGGCGATAGAGGAAAGGTGATTGGGGTTTATATTGTTGTATATTGGTGATCGGAAATCCACAACAGGGCGGATGTATGTTTTATAAGTGTGTAGAAGTGTTTTGGGATGTCAACCTCTGATTCTACCCCAGAGGGCGCCCAGTAGGTTTGCGCGGTTCCTAATCCTATTGAGCGTTTTTTTAACATAGGGGAGCCAATTGAGGGTTCTAGTAAAGAGGATTCCTAGGTAGGTGATTTCATCTTAGAGTGGGAGTCTTTCTTGATTTAGGATGAGGGAAAAATTTTTGGAGGCTAGCTGTGGGAATTTATCTTCAGCGTAATTAGGATGGCGGAAGATGATAGTTTGGATTTTGGTGGGATTGACGGAGACTCTCCACTGGTTAGCCCAGTTGTAGAAGTTCTGCAGGGTTTTCGATATGAGGCGGGAGGCCGTTTCGCTATTTCGATTAACCGCCCAGAAGGCGGTGTCATCCGCAAACTGCGCAACGACTACTTCGGGTTGTGTGACTTCGGGAATGTCGGATGCGAAGATAGTGTATAGGATCGGGGCTAAGGCAGAGCCTTCTGAAGGTTGAAAAGGATCGGAGAAGGTTTTCCCTACTTTGACTCGAACTGACCGATTGGTCAGGTATGAGAGTAAGAGTTCGGAGAAGGGGTCGGGTATATTGAGGTTACGGATCTTGTACAGGAGACCGGCGTGCCACACCCTGTCGAATGCTTGCTCAATGTCCAGAAACACACCGAGATTGCATTGTTTGTGATTGAATGTCCTGGTGATCTCTGTGAGCAGCTTCAACAAGTGATCGTGGCACATTCGGTTGGGACGGAAGCCGAATTAGCGGTTGGGAAGAAGGTCGTTGAATTCTAGGTTGTCCCTGAGTCGCATGGCTAGAATCTGCTCGAATCATTTTCATAGGCAACACAGGTCAGCGTGGTGTTTTGGTATCATGACGGTGGAGACCGATTTCCGGTTCGTCGGGAAGTGAGAGGGGGTTAAGCATTTGTTATAAATATCGGAAAGTATACGGAGGGCTGGGTCAGGTGGGTGCCGGAGGATTTTCCTATTTAGGCCGTTATGCCTTGGGGCTGAATTTTTCCCTTTTTTGAAATATGTTTGGACTTGGTCGGGCGTGATAGGGGCATAAAAAGGAATCTCGTTATCGAGTTGGGTTTCAGCAAGGTTAAGGTTGCGGAATTCAAGGCGACCCTCGAGAAGTGCCTTGAACCGGTTACCGAACTGGGGATCATCTGAGGATTAAAACATGGATTGAAGGTGGTGACCAAAGAAGTCGGCCTTTTCTTGGTCGGAGGAGATTATGTTGCCCTGAAGGTCGGTTAAGTGGGATTTTGGGTTTACTTTTCTTCTGGTCAGTCTATCGAACTGTTGCCAGAAGAGTTTACCATTTCTATAATCTGGCTGGGAAGTGGCTTTGGTCCAGGAATCTTCAGCGTGTTTATTGGTTTCTCGCCTGATTAAGGCGTTAATGCGATTGTATTCGGTTTTGAGACCCGGATCCCTGGATCGCAAGAATTGACGATATATTCGTCTTTTCTCTTTGATCCAGTTCACAATGTGCTGTGAGCGGCTTGCGGGAGATGTCGATGTTTTTTAATGGCACTGAGATTTCGACCGCTTCCGTAATTACGGAATTTAGGTCACTAATGGCTCTCTCGAGATCTTGGGTCGTTTGAAGATTTCGTGCAGGAAGGTTGTTGGAGATGTGTTCGGAGAACACATTCCAGTCCGCTCTAGAAAAATCTTTAATTACAGTGTATTGAGGTGTAGGGGGAGCTGGACAAAATGAAGTTTTGACCAGTAGTGTTATGTGATCAGATGTGATCGTGGTGCCTGGAAAGCACTCACGATCGAAATAGTGGGCTATGGGTTCGGAAACTATGATATGGTCTACTATAGAGGAACCTAAATGTTCGAAATAGGTTTTTTGAGTGCTGCAGATTCGCAGGAGCGGCAACTTCAACAGAGCGGTTGATAGCCTGTTACCTTTGCCATTCGTTGCGGTGTCTCCGAATTGGGCGTGGCGGTCATTGAAGTCAGCTAGGGTAACAGAATTAGGGAGGCTAGAGGCGTAGATTAAAAGGTCATATGATAGTGTGTTGTGACCTGGCGGGTTTTAATAGGAAATAAATACTATAGGAATGGGAAAGTGCACCGTTGCAGCAACGCATTCGAGATGCAGTAGGTGCGCCGGGAATTGAAAAGGAGTGGAGGGTAAGCAGTTCTTCATTAAGAGGGCGGTTCCATGTTGGCTATTGTTTCAATAAGTGTGAAAGGTGTTGAAATTAAGAGTGTATCTGGGTGTAAGCTTTTTTTTGGTGATGGAGAGGATGTGAATATTGTGAGAGTGTAAAAAGTGTTTGATTAAGAGGCGTTTCCCACGCACGACCTTGGCATTAACGATCCCTGCTATGATAACCATTGGGAAGGAGTTAAGGATTGGGTTGGCAGGTTACGGCTACCTTCATCCGCGTACCTGATAGGCAGGCGTTGATACGCAGTTGGAAAAGGTTTTGGGAGAGGGAGTCTAGGGAGCGAAGAACCATATCCTGTCGGTCAGGGAACATGCGGAAAAGGGAGTGTGTAAGGACTTGCAGGAAGTCCTTAATGGAAAAGGGGTCGGTAACGGGAGTGGGTTTGAGGTGGGCGGTGTCTTCCGAGTCGGACTCTTCGCAAGACAAGATGGGTTCAGGGGATGCCATCTTCGATGGGGAACTGTGAGCTTCCCGCCACTTAAAGAAATAGGTGGGGTGAGCATCCCCGCAGTTATTACACATTGGGTTTGTCAAGGATTTGCAGTCGGAGGATCTGTGCCTTTTGTCACAGTTTGGACAGCGGATCGCGCGGGATGGACACTCTTCCGCGGTATGTCCCACCTGCATGCAGGTACAACAATACTTTGGGAGAGGTTGTGGGATAAGGGAAGGTTCGCAACCGTAGTGTCGCCTGAACATGATGACACCGCGTGCGAGGAGATATTCTAGGGTGGCTTGGGAAGGAGTTATGATACGGACAAGGGAAGTTGGGGTGTTCGTGACCTTCGAGGTGATGCGAACGGCCTTCTTCACGTGTGGAAAATCGATCGCATCCAGGATCTCTTGGGATGGATGTCCTTATCTACGTGACGAACCACGCAAGAGAAGGAGGGAGCTCTAGGAGTGGAGTTGGGTAAACGGGGACCGGAGAGTTGGGTGAGGGCGACGGAAGGGTCACCGATATGGTGTCGCAGCCTAAGCTGCGCACTATCCGACAAGGGAGAGGCCGTCTCTAAGAGACAGGTATGGTTATGGTTGAATGTTAAGTTCAACTAGGGATGGTTAAGGGATTTTAAGGAATTAAAAAGGGATTTCTGGGTTGTAATGTATTTTGGGATATTGCGGATGCAATACCTCGAGGATTGGGAACCGGTGGGTTCAGGATTGGGGAAGCGGGTGTAGGAATCACGGCAGGTACAGGTGGCTGGGTGGGTGTGAGTAAGAGAGCGGCTTTGTGTGTGTGTGTGTGTGTGTGTGTGTGACGGTTTGTGTGTGTGTGTGTGTGTGTGTGTGTGTGTGTGTGTGTGTGTGTGTGGGTGTGTGTGTGCGGGTTTGTGTGGTTTTGTGGAGGCGGTGGAATGTGTGGAAATGTAGGAGTGTGTGGATGAGGTAGATATGGATGAGGTGTTAGAATGGGATCGTGTACGTGAGGATGGTGGCGGCGAGGCGAGGGTGTGTGCATAAGTGTCTTCTGTGAGTGTAGGTGAAGGTGGACGGGTGGCGTCGGGGGAAGGGATTGTTGTTAGTAAAGGTTTAGAAAAAAAAATGAAGAAAGAAATTGTTTTACAGAAAGGCCGGGTCTCCGCCGAGATGCAGTCTCACACCACGAGGAAATCAGAGACCCAAATAGAAAAACGAGGAAACAAGTGTTAAAATAAAACAATAGAATAAAATTAATTAAAAAATATTTTTTATTAAACGGTAACTATTGTCTTACCCGACGTCGATCTAGTAGTTGGCGGTGGCGGTGTCTTGGATGCTTCTTTATTTAGGTTCTTTGCTCCTGCTGTATTCCGTCGGCTCTTGCTTGCTGCTAGGCTGTGGCTCCTCTACTGATGACCGCTTCTTCGTATTATCTGTATGCAAGCAGTGACAGATCTAACTCCGAAGCGGCGAAAATCACGATGCCGGAACGATGAGCGTAAAAACGCTAAGTTCTTTTTTGGAAATTAAGAGATTGTAATAAATATCACAAAACTCTTACGCGTGAAGGGGCTTACGTTCGATACCGAGATTCGGACTGCCCTCATCCCTAATTGTTCACAAGGGTATTTGTCTTTTGAGGCAATCAAAGCTCCCCCCCCCACTTTTTCTTAGTCAATCAAGCTTAGTTGTTAACCCACGCACATTTTAAAAATAAAATGGAAGAGAAAGCTTGACCTTGTGTTTTTGCATTAGGTCCTTAAGAGTTTGCCTTATTGTTGTAACAACGCCAATACATTCAATAAATACAAGAAATTTAATGAATACTTTTAATGATCTCATATACTCTATAAGTACAATAATTCAATACTTTCATCATATTCTATACATAAAATTATTTATTTTCTTTCTATATAACTCTTAAAACTACCAAATCGTTATACATAGTTATAGAACCTATTCTTTACCTTTTAAGATACCATTTGTTACTAAAGAGTTCTCACTTGCTAACTTTTTGTAAATATAATTTACTCCTTAATTCTATGTAATTTTAATGAATTTGTATGAGAGTGATCAATTTGTATGCAAAAATATTTACTAAAGCTCTCTTTTTGTTTCAACTACCAATTTCCATACTGATAACCTACTAAATGGGTTACTTTATTGGGTTTTTTATAATTAATTTGAAATCTTATTTATCTTACGATTCTTATCATCTTTACGTCTAAATAATTTACTCTTGACAGAAGTTTCTGTTTATCAACATATTTTCTGCTAGTGTTTCATATACAGTGAATTCTTTTTTCAAGTATACATAGGCCCTACGTATACTTTTAAAACGGACAAATCAATGCATTGAAAATAGAGTGTAGGAGTAATCATAAATTCTATGATTTTTAGCACCTTTATTAACATTTAATATTTCATAATAAATGTTCGGAGTGGCCATCTTGTAATTCCAAACAGTTACCGAACCACGTACAGCATTCAGAAGAAATTTAGGATCTATTAAATTACATTCGGTGCGTATACGATTTTTTAATTCGTCAATACTGTGCATTGGTATATACATTTTTGATTTTAGATATCCCCAGACAAAAAAATCGTTTGGTGACAAATTAGGTGAACGGGCGGTCCACTTAAAGAGACTTAATCTTCCAATCCGTGGTCCAGGGAACACATCGTTTAAAAAGATTTCCATCTATCTCTAACCATACATTAACTTTTGCAGGATACTGGGTTCGTGTTAAATTTTGTAAATGACGATTAGTGCGGGACCAATGCCTAAATAGAAAATGAGGTTAGGAAGAAAATGGATAACGAGGAATAAGATTCGTACCAAAAGTTTTGGGAATTAACTTCTCCATTTATTGTAAATGTAGCTTCATCACTAAAAACTATCTTATTTAAAATTTCTTCATTTTCGTTAATTAAATTAAATATTGTTTCACAAATTGTTGTTCTATTTCCTTATCTTCTTCCAAACTTATAAGATTTGTATTTAAAACATTTTAGTGTTTTAAATACCTATGTTTTAGATACATTAAAGTATGCCGCTACTTTTCGTACAGATACCACTGGATTTTATTCAACATAGCATGTTTAACTTTATTTCCTCAGTTAATACATGATTAAGTTTAGTTTTTTATGCGAAATTTTTATGCAACCTTCCGACTTAAACTTGCTAACAATATTTTGTATAGTTTTTATACAAGGAATAGCCCTTTCAGGATATTTTGCACAAAATAGATCTATCACATTCCTTAAACTATATCCAGCTTGATACCACATCACAATTTCAATTCTTTGCTGTCAATTTTGAATACAATAGTGAGCCCAGAAATTTGAAATATTTCATGGACACTTGACGTTTTAAGAATTGTCTTTTTTTTATTTTCATAGTACGCTATTAATGTAAATCACAATGTATTGACTTGTGCTTTTAAAAGTATGCATAGGGCCTATGTATACTTAAAAAAGAATTCACTGTACATATCGTACCCTCAATTCAATACCGCCACAACTGAAAATTGTTAAAATGTTCAAGAGACGCAAAAAAAAAGTTTACAAACAAAACATTTTTGTTAATATCTTAACCGCTTTTAGAGATATATAAAAAAAAATTTACAACAGTTTTTCTGATGGAATATGCAAAATGATGATAAATGATAAATTTTATTTAATTGTCAACAAATCAAGTTATGTGAGATACGGCAGTATTG
This sequence comes from Vesta saturnalis, assembly GCA_036346205.1. Lineage (NCBI taxonomy): Eukaryota > Metazoa > Arthropoda > Insecta > Coleoptera > Lampyridae > Vesta > Vesta saturnalis. The sequence continues at coordinate 2,169,751 of JARFJB010001308.1, forward strand.
CACTAACTTAGAATTGAAGCTAAGTGCCATATTTGTAAAAGTGGCTATAGGGAAGTAAGTTTTCAAAGCAATAATGCCATATTTGTAGAAAATGGTTTAAGAATAAAAGTAAAAAATATTTTTATAAAATTTATTACAAAACGATCTTAAACGGAATTGAAAGGAAACTTATACAAACAATATTAATAGGTACTAAATCTACGAGTTATTAATAAAATGAAAATAAAAAGGTTGGTGTAATTTTGTGATTAAATTTTTATTGCAGAGTTCAAGAAGATGTTCTCTTGTTTTCTCTCCCAAAACTGGAGGTATAGTGTACGCTTTTTCCAAGGTATAATTTTTAACGTCAAATGGACGACGCATGGTTAAGTCTGACTATATTCAGTTTCATTAAAATTAGTTTTATAAAATATTATATTAGGACATTTTTTGTCCAGTTTAAATACTTGAATATCATTCCAAACAACTTTTTCGTTTATTGAGTTTTTGGTGAATTTTGTTCCGAATAATTGTGACAATTGTTTAAAATTCTTAAATTCTTCTGTGGCTAACTCGTATACTTTATAGGGTTTTCCATCTTTTTTTGCAGTTCGAATCAAAGATGGCCACTGGGTAGGAACATAGATAGGATCGCTTTTTAATGCCCGTTTTTTGGCTTTTTCTACGACTGAATCGCTGAATGGCATCGCCTTCGTTTTGCGTATGTCCAACTGTCAAAAATTTGTGTGTTATGGTATTTATCTCACTATGAGCTAATGCAAACAAATACATTGACACAATTATTTTGTTTTTGTTTTGACCCACGCAGTTGTCAGAAAAGAAAATTACGTCTTTTCCAGGTGGAAGATTAGTCAAATAGTCTAGAAGGCATGTGGCAATTTCATTCGCTCCCCTTAAAGCAATTCCTTCGTGCCAAAAATAGCAAAATCCATTTTTGCTTGATATTTAAAAGATCGTAAAACTCAGGCAGTTCAGTCGGCACTTATAAAAAAAGGTCGAAATATCCCCACAAGGTGTTGGTAGAACTGCCTGAAGATCAAAGCAGACTACTGCAATATTCGGGTCTTCTTTACTTTTAGCAACATCGTTTTCTTTTTCTTTCCTGCTTCGAATTTTATTATCCTGATGTCGTTGGTACTCTGCTTGTTTTTCCTCTTTTTCATTTTGAGTACTGTTTTTATAGGCCTCGCAGATTCCGCACTGATCTTTTTTCGGTTGAAAAAATGAAAGGTTGAATTCTGAATTAAAGATTTTCTCATATGTACATTTTTTGGCAATAGGCAATTTTTCTTCCTCTTGATATTCTTTATAATATCTATACATTTGCGCAATAGTAAGAGATCCATCGAGGTATTGTCTTGTTGTTTGAGCTCTTAAATAATGTGATTCTATTTTTGGAAAACTTCGAATATGCTCTCTTATTGACTCTTTTATCGAATTTTCAATGCTTTCGTGCTTTTTAAGTTTCCCTCTCTTGTCTTTTTCAACGATATTACAATTTTTAGCTTTGGTCCAAGATGTTCTTATAAACCTGTCGCCAATATTAGGGGTATTCATAAAGAATGTTTTGCAGACTTTTCTGCGCTCTTCTTCTCTTGTAAAGGAATATACAATATTATAGTCTCTTGTACTATTTTCTATAGTTCGTCTATATTTAGGCTTTAAAGATTCCATATGGGATGCAATAAATTGTCTCTGCAGTGCCTTATCAGCAAGTGCCCAAAACTTTACAAAAATTGTATTTCTGATAGGTTCCTCAATGGTGTAACATTTTAATTTGCATTGACCTTTACACGCAGGTTTAATTTGTTTTGCAGAAATGTGTCTGTTACCCTCAGAAATGTAACTTTCTCCAGAATTTACCTTTTTCTTCTTAATATTTCGTGTCCAAGTTTGTGGTCTTCTCATTCTTTCGCGCGAATTTAATTTTTCAACTGCATTTGCTTCATTTTTATCTTCCTCATTATTTTCCATGTTTGCTTCATTTTTCTCTTCTTCAGTATCTTGCTTGCTTGTTCTATTTTTAACTTCCTCATTCTCTTGTTTATTTGCTTTAAAATTATCGTTTTCGGTGTCTTGTGTTTCAATAATGTTCCCTTTTTCATAATTTATATTTCTTTCTTCATCTTCACTCAAACCTTCACTTTCAGTTTCGTCACATGATACATATGGAAGGTAATCCACATCATTTATAGAATCGTCGTCATCTTCGGCATAATGGACACTCTTTCCCTGTTCAATAACAAAATTTTCTGTAAAATTTGCTGTTGGATAGTCGTTGGTTCCTGTCTCTTCTGCTTCATTAAAAAAAATAGCGTTTTGAAGTTTGACGTGATCATTATTTTCCTAAAACAATTAAAATGTGTTTCAAACACACAAAAGATTCACCTATTGAGATAATTGGTGACCTAATTATTGCTAGTGTAATTACCTATGTGTTGGTAACATCTTTATCTCTATTATTTACAGTCTCCACCCAAGATTTGACAAACTCTAATTTTGACTGTGGACAATAATATGGTAAAATTTCTGACCCAGTCGCAACTTGCTTTAATCTGTTTTCATCCGATGAAGAAGTCTAAAAAAACGTTTTCATTAAAATTTTAATTTGGATACTAGGGTGACTTTCCAGACACACAAACACAAAAAAATCAAAAAATTGTTTATATTTTGTTCTAGGAGTAAGTTATTCTGCGTTTTCGTAAAAAAAGCAATGTACCTAATATGTCTGTGTGTGTCTGCCGTACTTCCGCTTTCGGTTATGGAAAAGTAATAATTTTTCGTAATTATTATATAAACTGTTTAAAAATAGTGTTCTTAACAAAAACATGCTTCTCTTATTCAGTAAATTATTTATAAATACCCACTTACCACTTCATTTATAAAGTCGGCACTGGTACTATTTGTTTGATTTATTATTTGTTGATGTTTATAACCTAACGATAGAGCACGTTCGACTATTAGTTTGGTTCTTGAATTCATTTTCACTTAACTTCTGCCTAATCAATTATTACACAATAACCTTACTTTCGGGACAAAACAAAAAATAAGTAAGTGGATTTAACTTTCGCACACAATAAAACGCTTTATACAGTTTGGGGTCTGTTGTTAAAATGCAATTCTTTGGTCTGCCACTAGTATCACTGATGACTTGTGGCGGTATTGCACAGAAACTAAAAGCATACCTAAAACAATAGCGCCGTAAATGATATTTAAGGTACTATTACACTATTAACGGAATAAAATTTCATTTAGCCGTATGTTACAAAAATATGCCTAAAATGACCTTTAAAATATCTGGCTATATTGCACTGTGTAGAGGATTATATTAAAAATGGTATAGAGCCATATCTCAAAAATTAAAAAAATTGCAGTTATGGCGGTATTGAACTGGAGGTACGATATATCAATACAATGACATTTTATATTATTAATTACACTGTCTTTTAAAATGAAATGTTTCATTTCCTAACTTTATACTTGTGGTAAACGTAAGTTCACTTAAATTAAAATCTTTCTATATTTGCAATTTTTACACTTTAAACTGTATCTATTATGAAAATTTTCAGGATTACCTTTAACCGTTACGCAGTTATAACTTATTAAATGTTTCTTTCCTGAATCTCTTACAATGACAACGTTTACTGAACATTATTCTTTAATAGTCGCATAACTCTTAAACTTCGTCACGTTAGTTCCTTACAAAGTACTAGCGTCACCATATGTTTTGGCACCTTTACTATAACAGTTTTTTTCTTGCTTAAAATGATAAACACTTCCAAATCCTACATGAAACTATTACGTGTGATTATAAAATTGAAAACTTCGAACTGGAATGGTTAATGCAAGCGGTTTAGATTAATTTAATACATTTATCAATATTTAAACAAGTTAATATTGTGTTACAAATAATTCATTCATATAGAATTGTCATCAGTTCATCCAAGTATAATGTTTCCTAATACTTCAAGATAGTTAATAATAAAAAGTTCCACAAAAACTTTATTACGGAACTCAAAGGCAAGTGAAAATAATACTGGGTGGCTAGAAAAAAACGAATCCTGTTTAAGTTCGCACATCTCCGGAACGCTTTCAGATATGAATTTCAGTTTTATTTTCTAAGACACAGTGAACTTAAAAGTATACTTGCCAAATTACAAACGTTTATTTCAAAACATAAAGGAATAACGAATTTTTAAATATCAACTAAAAAATGTCAATTACACGTGACGTCTGCATAAGCAACTTAAATCGAAATACCCTTTTGTTAGTTATGAGTGATACTTGCAGTAAGTTGTTCGTTTACAATCCGTTAAGTGACATTTCGGGCAAATTGAGTTAATTTTTCTTCATAATGGCACCTCATTTGACAAAGTCTGATTTGGAGTTAATCGAAATGTGTTATCGCGAAAAAAATTGGCGCGGAGAAAGAATTGCTGGAGAGTTTCTAGGGCTACCTTCTAGCATAAATCGTGCTTTTCGACGGCTGGAGAAAACTGGATCTGTTTACAGGAAACCCGGAAGTGGAAGACCAGTAACTGCAAGAAGTAATTAAAATACAGAAATTGTACGTGAATTGTCATTGTCACAGGAAAATCAACCAGGAACCCATTTGTCTCAGCGTCAGATAGCAGCCAGGCTAAGAATCAGTTGCAGATCTGCACAAGTTATTCAAAAACGTGTAGGTGTTAAATGTTACAAAAGGTTGCAAACCCCAGCAATTACACTTAACGCAAAAATCCGTCGATCATCAATAAGTTTTAGGTCTATATAGGATGTTTTCGAATGCTGACCTAAAACGCTTAATTTTTCAAGACGAAAAGGATTTTACGCTACAAGTTACTCAAAACAGACGGAATAGTAGGGTATATTCGGCAACCAAGAAGAACGCTATTGAACCAGAACGTATGTACCATAGAAAGTCGCGGTTTTCTAAGAAGCTGATGGTGTCATCCGTCATATCCTGGAATGGAAAAAGTAGCCTATTTTGCACTGATCCTCAGTTAACAAAAACAAACGCAGATTCCTACATACGGCATTTACGTGACGATTTATTACCAGAAATGCTTCGATTATACCCGAATAACGATTACATTTGTATCCAGGACAGTGCTCCACCCCACAGAGCAGCAAGGACACTTAGAAGAAAACATGGCATCTTCCATTCGAGCAAATCAATGGCCGCCTAATTCTCCAGGCTGTAATACTTTAGACTACTCAGTGTGGAATACATTGCAAGAAAAAGTGTATGCTCAAAGACGCGAACCATTTGCAAACTTAGAAAACCTTCGCCGACGATTAGAAGAAGTGCGGCCAGAAGTGTCGATAAATTTGATCAGAAGAGCAATTTTACAATTTAAACATAGACTAAGAACTGTACATTTGCTAAATGGCGGTCCACATTTATAAGTAGGATATACTATACAAGATGTTTATTGGTAGAATTTTGAAGTATATCACTAATGTATAAATGATATTTAAAAATTCGTTATTCTTTTAGGTTTTAAAATACACGTTTGTAATTTGGCAGGGATAATTTTCAGTTCACTGTGAAAATAAAAACTGAAATCCATATCTGAAAGCGTTCCAAAGATGTGCGAACTTAAACAAGATTCGTTTTTTTCTAGCCAGTCGGTATAAACATAACTTGACTATAAGCTGAAAACGCAACACAGCTCGATTCGATTCAAACATTTGTGTACATGTATACATGTATATATATTACAGGAAATGTGTAGCCACGGCATTCCACCATATGCGTTCAGTTACAAAGGTACTAACAGTTACGTACCATACCGTTCTATTTTATTTTATAACTGTATCTAATCATTTTAAAGGTAATAAATAGCCGGCAGTTAAGGATGATCTGTCAAGTAAGAATACAGTTTGTGTAATAACTTCCATAATGCGGGCCTGGTTCATGCATTCCCTATAAAAACCGTTGTCAAATCTGTTAATGTTTACCTAGCTGGTAGAGTAGTGGTGACACGATATGCTTAGCACTCAGGAGGTAATGGGTTCTATTCCCGTTATAGCCTACCCTGTAGGAGGTTTTTCAGGAGGCTTTCCTCATACACATGTAGTGGCATGGTCACTGCGTATACGTACGTCAAGTGCGGCTACTTATGCGAATGGTGGGGCAGTATTTCCCCCCTCTGAGCCCTAACTCCGTTCCTGCCGAACCTATTCTGACCACACCCGTCCTTAATCCTACCATGCATATATACGTAATGTATGTATGTATGCTGGGAATCCATGATTGTGACTGAAGAAGCTTAGAAAGCTAAAACAGCCCGCCCTTCCCGTTGGGGTGGGAATGAAATACGTGGCCTTTTCCTTTTCCCTTTGTTGATGTTTTTGGGTAAGTTGCGTATTTGTAACTAACACATTAAACTAACAGGTAATCTAGCTATAATGGAAATTTCGAAGTATAGTAACCTAACTGATACTGATTGTTAAAGTAACCGGACGTATTTCAACGATGTTCTCTATACTAAAATAAAAAACAGTATGACGAAACTTCGTTAATTTGAAAGTTCTATTTGAGACAATACGAACTACATTGACTGTGAATTTGAACGAGATCGAGCACGTTTACAGGTCTTCTTGATTTTTTTCAGCAACTAATAAAACTTCGTTTGGGGCAGTATACAGTGTTTTAACTGTAAATTAGAACAAGATCATGCTACAAAACAAAACAATGTCAGAGGGATCAAAAATTTAATATGCATTCAAAGAGGAATACAACATTTAACTGGAAGATTTGATCTCTGACTATTCGAATATATTACACTTAATAAAAGAAAAGAAAAAAAAATGCGAGTTATTAATAACAAGTATGAAAGAAAGGCAATTCAAAATAGACTGGATAAGATGAAAAGAGACATAAATCAGACCAGGTAAGAAAACATAGGAATCCGGCAACAGAACGGTGATCGGGTGCAAAGAAGAAGGTAGAAAATTCGCCAACTTGTGCTACATGCGGATTATGCAGGGTAAACACGCTATCCTAGTTACATATTCACGATTAAACACTAGCACCTTTACTTTGCCCACGTTTACCAACAGTGGTCCATACTCTCACAGACTTTATCAAGCTTCCTCAGCATAATCTGCAGCTCCCTGGTTTTTTCGCTACACTCCCAGCCCGACATATGTCCAACTATCGATATATACTAGAGCATCTTATTTTTTACGTTCAAATACTTTTAAATCACGTACTGTAGAGAAACCTTCATATTCACGTATTCCGTACCTTCGCATGAAGCCGCATTGAACGTCCAGAATCTTACTCTATGTTATTGCACGCCTGTGTCAACAAAACTCTTTCAAATACCTTACCAGTTACACTAAACAAACTTATACCCTTCCCTTGCACAGCGGAATAATAATCGCACACTTGCAATCGGTTAGTACCTTTTCATGCTCATTACATGTTTTAAACAGTACGCAAAATTTTTCCTCCACCTTTGCACATCTGTATTTCAGAATTTTTCCAGTAATTCCATTCACGTCGTCAGATGAATCACTCTTCCACTGTTGTACTGCATTCTTTACCTGATTTAATTTAATATCATCCTCAGTTTCATTCCTTATCTTATCAATATTCACATTGTTTAACCCTTCAAACACCTTACTTTCATTTTGTCATTAAAAACCCTTTTTAAATACTTACAGTAAGGGTAGTTTTTTCGCTGGTCCAAATTTTATTCATACCAGACAAAAACCTTTCCGTGGCGGCGTTGGATCCCGGTAAACACTTGCACATTTCAACAATTTCATCAGAAAGTTCCGAATCGTCTATGTATATATTAGGGTGTTGCTTTTGAAAAATAGTTTCCAACATCTGACCATAGAATTAATTTTTTTAGCAATACCCAACGAAATGCTTGCGAATCTTCAAAGTGTTTTGTAACACGTCGAAACCGCACTAGGCGTCGTGCAGGCTTACCGAAGTAAGCGGGTTGCCAAGCGAGCCTTACAATTTATCCAAATAGGCTATACAACCAATGTAAAACATGGTCACTGACTTTTTGAATTTAATTACGGCTAGGTCTTCTCATTCATTTACCAAAGCTGCCAGTATAGTATTAACTTGATTTAGCAAAAAAACTTCATTCTTCCGTTCTATTAATTGTTGTTTTAAATTTGATAGAACAATGAAAGATTTTCCAGATGCTACTTGCAGCACACATTTATGAAATGTAGAAGCTTGTGAGTGAAGAAAGCCAAAATTCACAAAAAATGTTTTTAAAACAATTAAGAATTAATGTGGGACACTTTTATTGAGAAAGGAAGTTACTCTGTAACAGTTTGAACATTTTTAATATTCTTTCTATGAAAGGTAACAACGCTAACTATCTGGTTTTACGATATTCCAACAGTTTTTGGTATTCAACATTAACATACTCACAAAATTCCTCTAATTGTTAATCTCGAACAGTATAGAGGTAGAAATAGCCATAGATTTTCATAATAACGGTTTCTATGTCAATAAGCAAGCAGTCCGCTGATGTTTGAATACAGTTATGAAGGATATCAATAGCACAGTTCACCTCAACTAAAGGCCATTGCTTTTGTTGTGAATTAGTATCGGTCAATCGCTTTAATAATATATTCGGATATAATGTCTGTAGTTTCACCTGGAAGATCTCGTACTTACAAAAGGTTTTACTTGAATGTCAGTATCTTGATCAAATATCTTACGAGTATAGGACAAGTTTTTAAGCTCCCGTGATTTGAACAATCGGTATACATTGTTACAAAATTGACCTCTCCAAGGTCACCTTGTATGGGGCTTAATGACTCCTTTTGTAAAATATTACGCACAATACTTTCAGATTTGGTTATAGCACATGAAAATTGTTTTTGTAAGCAACTTTTTATTAGCTTACTAGTGCAGTCGATACAACGAAACGAATGATTGTGGATCACGTTGTGGTATGCCAAGTGTATTCAATCGCAGCTAGCCTTTGTTCCTTATTTTGGAGTGTGTTCTTATGAAAAAAAAATGACACTTTGCTACTACTAGAAGCAGCAATATCTGCCTTTTTATACTCAAGTGTCATTATGTGTCTAACAATACCGGCCTTTCCACCATATGCAAGTGAAAACTGTGCACAAGATTTTCAGCACTTTACATCACTATCTAGGGTTGTCTTTTTAATAAATGGATATTCACTTTCCAAATCTCTATTAAATGTAAACTTTCTTTTTAGCTTTTTCTGATTTTCAACCGTCCTAGATACACACTACTATTTACACTATATTTATTTACACGCACCGGTATATTTATTTTCCATACGTACTTTAGTCTTTGATTAATTCCTTCTAAACAATGAAACGTACGTCAGAAACGGGACAAAAAGGGAGTTCGTTACAAATACGAAACATTTACGTAACTTATTAATCGTTATTTATGTACCAAGCACAAAAAAGTGCACATTTATATCCGAGACTGCGTTTACTTGCCGAGGCGTTAGCCGAGGAAAATAAACAGGCGAGGCTTTAAAAAGCACTTTTTTCTGGAGGTGCGTATTATATTTTTTCGTCGACCTTAATAGTTTGGTTTCGTTTTAACAACCAATCTCTATATTTATAAATATTATTTATAATGGGGGGAAATCAACAATAAAGTATTATTTATTTATAATTATTGTACAATTTGAGCAGTTTTAAATATTAACGCCTGATGTGGATGCAGAAGGTGAACTATATTCCACATTTTTCTTACAAACTGTCGGATTTACAGCTGCAATTGGGTTGGAAATTGCTTCGGTTATGTACTGAGGGCTGCTGTTAACACCAAAATTGGTGTTAGTGTCGAAACTTTGTGTCAACGTACCAGTTGATATGCGTCTACCTATATTGATTTTGTTGGCAATGGAGTCGTCCACGTTACCTTCGGCTAGAGTGGAAGACTTCCATCCTCCGTGCCTTTTTAGAGTTAAAATGTCCGCCCCAGAATCGGTCAAAAAGGAAGCGGAAGTTCGACGATTGCAGTGACCAGCATAATTTGCTGGATTAGGTAAATCTAAATATTTGGTAATTAGACTCGGAATTTTTGCAAAAGTATGAAACTGCGTTGAATATTTCCCTAGTCTGAAATTAATGAAAAACGTGTTGTGACTACAATTACTAAGTCCAATGAGGCATATTTTCTAAATAGTTCTAAGGGATCTATTTCAGCAAAAATGTCATTTGTGAGTGTAAAGGTTCGTTTTTTGCCATTCCTTGAATCTGTAATGGTTATAATTAATATGTCGTCTTTATCAGCAGTATCCTGAACTCTCGTTTTACGGAGTTCATCTCTATCGCACGCTGCGGAAATTCCTACCGGTAGACAAGTCTGAACGTATTCAATGTAATGTTATATATGCGTAAATAAATTATAATCAAATTTACCTTCCACATAAGACATGACTCATTAGGAGCGTTACAGAGAATGTGATTTATCTCGTTTCGATTAAATATCTTATATTTTTTAGCGTTATATCCCACATTTTGTTTCTTCAGGTATGCAATAAGTTTAATATACTTACTGATGTGAAGGTTATTTTTTACAGCTCATGTAGATTTTAACATTGAATAGGTAAACCATAATGTCGAAGATTTACAGTTTTCTGCTTTTGATGAAAAGTATGCCAAAAGTACATTTTCTGTTAAATTCCTGGCCTTATTTTCTTTACACCATTCCATGAAAATTGTATATTGCTTTTCGTACAGAAACCGTGATTTTTGTGGGAGTAATCCAAGCGTTACAGTAGTAGCAATGTTCTGAAGTTCTGGCGGGGTATTACTGAAATAACTGTCAATATTTTCTTACTCCATAATTTTATAAAAAACTCACTTTTGGTTTAAATTCAATGTAAATTGTCACGCGTGTTAATGGCGTTCTGAACTTTGTGTTTGTTTGACATCTAACTTTTATTTGTTTGGCAACTGCGATTCTATGAGAACGTGATGTGTGAATTTTATCAAACATCTTGTAAATGTTTGGAATTAAAATAGTAACAGATTTGATAATATTCAAATCTACACAAGGTGTCCACAAACTCTTTTCACAAAAGAAAACTGCAGATTCTAGAGCTGTTTTTATGCCGATTTAACGTAAATTACCTTAATACAAAAATATTTCCTAAGAGAGCTGGAGCTCTTGGAAGATGGCGCCCAAACATCGGTTTAATTCAAATATCTTCAAAATGGTTTCCCTTTAAACGATAGCGTTCTGTACACTTATTTAGTGGAATATGCCCAATCGTATGGCGTGAATATGATTTTTTAGTTGTACTCATAAGCGGCTTGTTTGGGAGGGGCATTGGACATTGTTATTCATAAGTTTTTTTATTTTTCCAAATTTCGCAATTTTAACATAAAATTTTAAAAATTTCGATTTTTTCATAAAAGAATGATACTCTTGCCTGAAGTCGCTACGGCACACCGTTTTCGAAATAAATCGATTTTAACTTTTCATGTGTTAATCATACTTGTATAAAATTAACTAACGAATTCATTTACAATTATGAAAGATGACTATGGAAAATAAACAAAATAGCAATTACGTGAACGTCACAATAACTAGTATTACAAATACCAGTTGAGGTTAAAGTGTCAAATAAGTTTTAAGTGAAAGATTTCTTATAGTTTAGTTACATTACCGTAAATACAAAAAGTTGAACATTGTTAGACTGGTTTCGTTTAGTAACGAAGAATATTCCAATATGCATTTAGTGTACGGCGAAATACAATGCAACGCTCGGGCAGCAGCACGTAGATATGCAGATAAATTTCCAGGTAGAAGACATCCTGCTCCTAAATCATTTACGCTTCTTCATCAAAGAATTACGGAAACAGGATTGGTAATTCCGAAAAATTATGAAACGGGAACACATGCTGATGTAATGGAAGAATATTTTAATGGAAATTGAGTACAATCCCGACATAAGCGTAAGAAGGTTGGCTGTAATGTATCCCAATGTGTCAAAAGCTTCTGTGTGGAACATTCTACATAAGGAAGGCTTGTATCCTTTTCATTTCAAAAAAGTCCAGGCCTTGCAAGCAGGAGATTTTCTTGCTCATGTTAATTTTTCCAGTTGGATGCAAAATAAAGAGAATCAAGACCAAGATTTTTTTCTAATATTTTGTTTTGTGATGAAGCCGCTTTTACAAAAGATGGAATTTGTAATATGCACAATGCACACTATTACTCCTATGTTGATGAAAACCCTCATGCGATAAAGGAAAGTAAACATCAGGAAAGGTTTAGAATGTATGGATAGGTGTTCTTGGTGGCAATTTGCTTGGACCTTGCCTAATCGTTTAAACGGCCAGGAATATCTCAACTTTCTACAAAATACTTTACCGAATGTATTAGATGATATTAATTTGAACATTCAGCGGAACTTGTTGTTTTTACATGATGGTTGTCCGGCCCACTATAGCAGAACTGTTCGTACTTTTTTAGATAACAATTACCGAGAGCGATGGATCGAAAGAGGCGGTCCGGTTGCTTGACCAGCAAGGTCTCCAGATTTAAATCTTTGGGATTTTTGTATTTGGGGATATGTAAAATCAATGGTTTATTCCCAACCATTAGGATGTCTGCTACGAATTTAGGGACAATAGGGGAATTTTTGCAAAAATTCAGCAATCTTTACATAAACGAATAAATTTGTGCATAGAAACGGACGGTCGTCATGCTTTCAGTTGTCATTTTGAATTTTTTTTATTATTAATTGTGTCAGCAACATTTTTTTGTATTAAAAACGATTATTTTCTACCCGAGTTTATTTCTTACTTTCTAAAGCAAAATTAATTTATGACATGAGAGCAGTTTGATGTTCACGCAATTGTTATTTTGTTTATTTTCCACAGCCGTCTTAAATAATTGTAAATAAATTCGTTAGTTAATTGTATAAAAGTATGATTAACACACGAAAAGTTCAGATCGATTTATTTCAAAAACGGGCGTCGTATCGACTTCAGACAAGAGTATCATTCTTTTATGAAAAAATCGAAATTTTGTAAATTTTATGTTAAAATTGCGAAATTTTGTCCAATGCTCCGCCCAAACGAGCCGCTTATGAGTAGAACTAAATAATCATATTCACGCCATACGTTTGGACATATTCCACTAAATAAATGTACAGAACGCTATCATTTAAAGGGAAACCATTTTGAAGATATCTGAATTAAACCGCTGTTAGGGCGCCATCTTCCAAGAGCTCCAGCTCTCTTAGGAAGTATTTTTGTGTAAGGTAATTTACGTTAAACTGACATAAAAGGAGCTCTAGAATCAGTAGTTTTCTTTTGTGAAAAGAGGTTGTGGACACCCTGTATATAAGAAAGTGGAATTTAAACTGAAATTAATGGCTAAAATCGGATAGAATGAATTTGCGCCTGTGAAGTAAATGAGTCCGTGAAGGATTTGCGTAAAATAATATGACATTCAAATTTTGACAGTTTTTGTTTTTAAATGAGTACGTCAAATATGATTTTTTAATAATGATGTGTATAAAAATGGGACAGCCCCGTATAACACGGGACGATTCGTCGCCTTAGGTCCACACCACTAAAAGTGCAAAAGTATTCTCTAAACAACAATAGCAGACAATTAGAAATTTAGATATCAGAAATTTACGCCAAAACGAAAATTTTAGCACAACAAACTAGAAGCTAACACCATTTTACGAATATGCACAGCAAATGATTCATTCTGCAGCGTTTACTTGTTCTTTACTTACTCATACAAAGGGTATAAAGCACATTTTCGAAAAGATTTTGGCTAACTGGAATAATTTAAACAGAGCCTTTCTTTTGAATATTTCATTTTTTACGTGGTTTCCGGGCTATAGACAATCGTTAGTATTATAACCATTGATAACTGTCACAACCAAATTAAAGGTAAAGACAGGGTTTAAGTAAGGGTCCTTTATAAAAATAATGAAGTTTATTTACTTATCAATGTTGTGGAGGCGTTCAGAATAAATTTTAAAAGTGTAGATTGATATAGTTATTAATAAACTATTTACAACTTTAGAAGTTACTATTAAATGCTTGTTTTATAGTTGAACATAAAATAAATGTCAAAAATAATAAAATAAAAATATAAATTGTACGTTAGATAAATATAGTTTGACAGTTACTAACCATAAGCATGTCAATAAACTAGAATTTGGAAATTAGTAACACTAAATGACAGCATTTTCAATAACGAGAATGTACCTGAACGAAATAAAGCTTTACACACGTTTCATTATTTATTGACTGTTGTTTTTATAAAGTACTATTATGTGAATTGAAGCTACACAACGCTCAGTGATTTAACACTTTTACATTAAACTAACATTTCAAACTTGAGTTCATTGCAAAAATTATGGTTAACCAAACTAGAAAATTATGATTAATTTTAGTTCACTTTCTAAGGTCTAGAAAGTTAGCACTCACTTCAGACCACAAACCCGCAAACTATCCGCATTCGTTGAGCTTCTGCTGTTTATACGAAGTTGTGTATGAGCATAGAAACAGATATTACACTTGGCGAGTGGAGTAATAAAGTACCAACAAATGTAAATCACGTATACTCTCCTGTGTATCAAGCATCTTTTGACTGTTTTTATTTCTGGTGAAAAAAAAACGCAATATTATCACAATACCACAGTTCCTGTTTCAGAGTAATGCAAGGCTTTGAAAATGAAAGACACCTTTTGCTTTTGAGCAGATAAAAATTTGAAACAAAATTGATTAAAATCAAACAATTTAAAGTGTTTATTATTTATTTAATACTTTAATACTGATATGATTAAGTAAATAATGTAAATTTACAACTATTATATTTAAAAGTTTTCTCAGTCCCGTCAAAGTTTTATTTGTTCAAACGTGTGTGTAATTAACACTTAAGTGATCACAGTTTCCAATTTACAGTTTTAATAAATTTGTGAAGTCAATTTTCTGTGGTCAAATTTTAATTACTACATCATATATTGATTACTGTAGTTAATAAAGCATAAACATTATGAAAAAAATGTTTTCTCGTTAAAAAAGAAATAAATAAATTATGGAACCCAATTTTAATACCTTTAGTTACAATAAGGAAGTTTAGAAATAGTTTACTCCTTCCTATACGGAATAAGTTAATGGAACGTACATAAAGCTGCTAAATTTTTAAATTTTAAGTGGCGAAAAAAGTGCGGATCTAGTTAATATACAGCGTACACGTTTAAAATCGTCATACTGTTACATCTTAGAAATTACTGGATGGATTATTCAGAAAAGTTTTAGACAATGTAGGTGTATAGACTCTTAAATGGGGATAGATTGGATCAACAACAGTAATGTAATAGAGCTTAGTTTATAATATCCATTTACATTTTGTTAAGTTGCTGTTCAATTAACTTATCTACGTCTTACGAAATGACAACCAAGTATGCGTACATGGTTGCTATAATAAACATACTCATATAGTATGAGTGTGAACTATTATACTTAAAAGTTTTCTCAGTCCCGTCCATGATTAATTTGTTCAAACGTGTGTGTAATTAATACTTAAGTGAGCACAGTTTCCAATTACAGTTTTAATAAATTTGTGAAGTCAATTTTCTGTGGTCAAATTTTAATTACTACGCCATATATTAATCACTGTACTTAATAAAGCATAAACATTATGAAAAGATTGTTTTCTCGTTAAAAAAGAAATAAATAAATTATGGAACCCAATTTTAATATCGTTAGTTACAATAAGGAAGTTTAGAAATAATTAACTTCTTCCTATACGGAATAAGTTAATGGAACGTACATAAAGCTGCTAAATTTTTTAATTTTAAGCGGCGCAAAAAGTGCGGATCTGCTTAATATACGGCATACACGTTTAAAATCATCATACTGTTACATCTTAGAAATTACTGGATGGATTATTCAGAAAAGTTTTAGTCAGTGTAGGTGTATAGACTCTTAAATGGGGATAGATTGGGTCAACAACAATAATGTAGTAGAGCTTAGTTTACAATATCCATTTATATTTTATTAAGTTGCTGTTCAATTAAGTTATCTACGAAATGACAACCAAGTATGCGTACATGGTTGCTATAATGAACATACTCATATAGTATGAGTGTGAACATTTCAAACTCAGCGACGCAGTGTTACATGAAATTAACATTTTTGATACTTTACGTGATGTTACCAAAATAGTGACGTTGATTTCTGGTAGCTACATTACGCAATGCTACCAAATTGTAACATTTTGGTACCAGAAATGACAGACTAGTAACGTCGATTATGATAAGTAAAGTTTACGTATTGCGAACGTAGATACTTACAGGAATAAGTTTCAGAAAATTATGTAAAACAATAACTGGTACTTAACACTGTGCGGACGGCCGGGGCTTCTCAGGCCCGGTTGGCTTAAACCTCTCTAATTAATTTTGGGGAAATAATGGAGATGTGAAATTTTTTGACATTTCCCACTTCTATGATCGCTTCAAATCCCTCGATTTTTTTTCCTCAAAACAATTCGGTTCTATCTAAAATAAAGTTGACTATCGTTTCAGACGGGTGGGCCTCCCAGGCCCTTCTATATAAAAACCATATTACACGTCTCTGTGAGTTGCACTATGTTTTGTATCGGTCGATAAGATACACAATACCCCTCCTACTGTCACAGTTTGGCCTTGTAGCGCTTCGGTTTAGAAGAGGAGGGGGAGGGATGAGTGATCCGGTGCGCGGTGATTATTAATCATCAGTATCTCTGTAGAGTTGTTCGAGTAAAGCGTGTCGTTATTGTTAGTTTCATAATGCCGAAAGGAAGACCTCTCACTATTGCTGAACTTGAAAAAATTATAGCAGAGGAACTTTTTAGTGATGTGGAGTCTGATAGTAGTGATATTGAAGAGGGAAATGAAGATATTGTATTTGATCCCGAACCAATCTCTGAAGTAAGTGATAATGAGCCAGATATTGATGTAAGTAGTTTACACTCTAACTCGATTGATACCGCTAATAAAGAATACTGCTACATATCAAAAAATGAGGAACAAATTTGGTGCTCCTTGCCACGTACAGGTCCAAAATGGCGAAAAAGAGGATATAATGTTCTGAAAGAAGCGGAGGGTCCTGCTCGATCGGCTGAATGAAGATGTTCATCAGTATCAGACAGTTTTTTATTATATTTTAAACAACCCCTTTTGGACAAAATATGTAATTGGAGTAATAAAGAAGCGCAAGTTGTAAATATAAAAGGCTGCAAAGAACTAACAACTGAAGAGCTGAAGAAATATGTGGGCTTACTTATTCTTATGGGTGTTTATAAATAAAGAAAACTAGGATATCAGTAATATATTTAGTCGTCAAGATGGTCGCCCCATTTATAGTAAAATAATGAGCCGCGATCGGTTCAAAGAGATCACACGCGTCATGAGATTTGATGACGCAGAAACAAGACGGATACAAAGAACTGATGATAAGTTACAGCCTATTCGTGAAATTTTTGAGTTATGGAATGACTCCTTGAGAGAAGTTTATGTTCCTGGATGGTCTATGACTGTGGATGAGCAATTGGTAACTTTTCGCGGCCGTTGCCACTTTCGCCAGTACATACCCTCAAAACCTGGAAAGTACGGTATCAAGTTTTGGATGATTTGTGATTCTTTCACAGGATGTTTGGAAAGTCCAAATTTACAAAGGAAGAGAAGCTGGAAAAGAACGAGAAGTAGAACAGGGAGAAAGGGTAGTAAAGGATATGGTACAAGAAATAATAAAAAGTGGGAGAAATGTTACCTGCGAAAATTTCTTCACAACCTACTCATTGGCAGAAGAACTTCTAAAAATGAACCTGACATTAGTGGGAACCATTAGAAAAAACAAACCTGAACTCCCACTAGAATTTATTGCTACAAAAGGTCGTGCAGTTCATTCGTCAATATTTGGATACCAAAACGATGCTATGATTGTTTCATGTTGCCCAAAAAGAAACAAAGTGGTTACTCTTATGAGTACTATGCATGACCAAGCTGGAGTTGATAAAAACAATAAAGATAAGCCAGATGTAATAACTACTTATAACGAAACTAAAGCAGGAGTAGACAAAGCCGACCAAATGTTGCGACATTATTCAGTAAAAAGGAAAAGCCGTCGATGGCCAATGATTGTCTTTTCAAACATGATCGACATAAGTGCTCTAAATGCTTTCATAATTTTTATGGTCAATAATACTAACAAATTTGGAAGTAAAAGTGGAAGGAGAAGAAAATTTTTGATAGCTCTTGGTAAAGAACTAGGGGGAATTTTTGAGGAAGAACCATCGCAGAAAGCTGCACCTGAGGAAACTGGTAATTTAGCTGAAGCAAGAAGAAGAAGGTGTCACATTTGCCCAAGCAAAAAGGATGGAAAGTCAAAAAATGTATGTAGTAGTTGCAACAAAAATGTTTGTTTAGATCATAGCCGCTTGATATGCGCAGAATGTAAATAATTTGTTACTTAATTTCTTACTAATTACTTAATTCATGTAGCCTAATAATTAATATTTTCTTAAATACAAACTCTCAAAGTCATGCCAATTTATTTTATAATCTTAAAACATTGTTTCTTAGTTAAAACGGTGAGGCGGGCCTGATAGGCCCGCTCCGTCGTTAATGCTATACGAGAAGCTCCGTCCGCACAGTGTTAACAAGATAGGTGTAGATACTGACAAAAGTAACGATTGTCGAATAGGGAACCAACATACCGCTCACCTGGTGTCGTTCACCCTCGTTGTCTTAAAGAATTGGATGTCGTTACTTACACATCATATTCATACCTATGCTGTACACTGAGCGATTTCTTCCTAGACTGCAGGGTATTCCAAGCATGTCTACTCACGACATGGTCGATTCATTCCTAAGCGCGTCTTGGTTGATACTATCACCTGACCTAGTAATGACAATAATAGAAACAAACTCCTCTAAAAACTTTCATTTGTATGACAAAGCATAACAATAATGTGAGTTAATAGATATAGGACATATTTTATTTACTAAATATCGGTAAAAGCCAAATTCAATTCTAAACTGAATAATTCAAATTAAAATAAAAAAGGGAACAAAAATTGTTTTACGTTTCAATTTCAAACATAAAAAATTCATTAAAATTTATCTGCAACATTTTCGGTCTTTTATGAGAGGAATCGATGTTCTAAGTACATCCTAAGTAGGGGTAAATTTAACGTCATAATAAATTATTCGCTGTATTTTTATTTTCACCTGTGTTGAATAATGCCACGACGTACAGGGAAACCCGATTCCACTTTGGAAACAAGAGAAAAACTAGTTGCATTATGGGAAGTACGTGTTCTAGTTGCTGAAATATCAGAGAGAGTTGATTTGTCGGTAAGTTGTTAATTTGGAGAACAGTATTTTAATGACTCTACTTTCTACTTTTGCTGAGCCCTAATAGAAAGCTATCTTTTTTGTTACTGCCATGTTTCATACGACATAAATTCCCAATTAAACCTTTCAAGCTATTGACAACATTTCTTACTAAACGGTTATAGGGGGGCAAAAGTTCACATTCCAGTCCACATTGAGATTTTACTGCCCGCCTGTCAATATCATTTAAAAAGTCCACATTTTCATATTGTAATTTTATAACTTTTTCTACATTTTTTTTGCATGTGCATAAAATGTTGTGTGTATTTTGAGCGCAAATGGTAAATCAATTCCTTCGCATTTCAAGAACACGTGTAGATGTGTAGGAAATTGTACTGGTAAATTTACGGTTTATCTTATTTTTTATAGTTGGATTAGGAGCAAGCAAGAAGGGCCGAAAATAATAAAGAAACCAACTGGACCAAGTGCTATTTTGGATAAAATCGGCGAGGAAAATTTGTGGCAGTATTGCCGGGAGGGGCTACTCTCAACGTCGACTATTGTAAAGGATAGTTTACAGCTGCAGTGTCATACGAAAACTACATTCTATCAGCATTTACAACCGCATTCCCGCTAGTGAACCCTTAATAACAGCCAAATATCCTCGACATCGTCTACAATTCTGCCAATTCCAGACAAAATTGGTATCTTGTCATCTTTAGTTACGAGAAAACATTTTAATTGTCAGACAATTTTCGAAAGACGCTCTGGAGATCCAATAACAGACTGTATAACACTGTAAATATCCAGCTGTTAAATTTGGTTGGATGACAGATGAGCTTGTTCCAGTAAGTGCACGATTTACTTCTCAAAATTGCGTGCATTTACAAGAAAACGTGTTACCATCCGTTAGGATGAAATAGTTTTCATCCAGGATAACCATTGAGGACGAATAGTTCGAGACTCGTTTAGGCAGCACCCCAAAATTCATTTTTGAGAGTGACCAGCCAAATCTGTCGATCTGAACACAACAGAAAACTTGTGGGCTGTAGCTATTCGTTTATGGCACCAGCAATAAAGACCAGATTAACGCTAACACTATGCGAACGTGGAATACCTTACGTCTGAACAAAGCTTAAATCCCAAGCCTGCCCAAATTCCAGCTTGAGTTGCATCGGACGGATGTTACACGAAATATTAATTCTTCAACTAAATTTGGCAGTCATATTATTTACATTTGATGTTTTGAAGTACTATAATGTTGATAATTCATTTTTTGAATAATGCCCTTGTGACAAATGCATCCTTGGATAATCTATTGAATTATTAAGTATGACTTAATTCATTCCAATTTTTGTTAATCCATAATAAAATGTAATGTTTGCCATTCCTTCTTTTATTGATTTCTTCTTCATAATTTCAATTAACTGATTCACAGTGTGGTTGGCCCATTAAACAAAATTTCTAATGTTGATCAAAACTGTTATAGTGATGTTCATTCGTTTGTGATTGAAATCTAGATTAATTATTAATTTGATTGTAATTATGGTGAACATAATATATACCCATTTTTGTGTGAACGACAAACATTTTTGAGAAGGTTTTTGATTTAATTTTTTCACTTTAAATATACCTAATTTTTTGAGTTTCACAAAGGAAGTTCTTCGGTATTAATAAAACAAACCTTTCACAATAAATGAACCACAACTTAACTTATCAAGAAATAAGAATATAGTAGAGTATCTTCCATTTTCATGAACAATTACACAATCCAACCAATGTATTTTTTCTTCCGGGTTTCCTGTAAACGGATCCAGTTTCCTCAAGTTGTTGAATAGCACGATTTATGCTAGAAGGTAGCCATCGTTCCCTGAAGACTCTCCCACAATTCTTTCTCGGCGCCAATTTTTTTCTTGATAACACATTTCGATTAACTCCAAATCAGACTTTGTTAAGTGAGGTGCCATTAAGAAGAAAAATTAACTCAATTTTCCCGAAATGTCACTTAACGGATTGTAAACGAACAAGTAACTACAAGTGTCACTCATAACTATATTTGCTTTAACAAAAGGTTACTTCGATTTAAGTTGATTATGCATACGTCTCGTGTAATTGATATTTAAAAATTCGTTATTCTTTTTATGTTTTGAAATACACGTTTGTAATTTGACAGGGATAATTATCATTTCACTGTATCTTAGAAAATAAAAACTGAAATCCATATCTGAAAGCGTTCCAAAGATGTGCGAACTTAAACAAGATTAATTTTTTTCTAGCCACCCGGTATATTCCTACATTGTATGTAAGTTACGCAAAGCGCCTATTTCGTACGTATATTCTACATTAAGAGCAGATTTTACAGTCCATAAAATGCAACATCAAGAGGTTGCACTTTATGCGAAGCATGCGGGGGAATTGTAAGAAGAATAATCCCGTTAGTTTTACAGAATTCGTAAGCTGCAAGTGTCGTGTGGGTCCAAATTGTTAAAGAATATTGATACTTCTTCCTTGTTAAATTCGTTTATTCGCTTCACACTTGTTACCTCTGGCTTTCGCAGTGATACAGATGGATTCCTTTTCATAAAATTCCACAGCCAATCATCACCAGCAGAATTGTTCTTATTGTTGAATGGACAAACCAATTTATTTTCTTCCGCACAAGTAAACGCACTTTTTTTTATTTCTTGTGTCGACAACCCATAGAGTAATTTGGCCCAAATTATAATAATTTTTGTTAAATCTTTTTGTTGTTCAGAAGAGAAAACGGCAGCTCGGGACACGCGTAACTGTTGCTCTTCCCTCTCTTTGTGTTGGGAATATTGATTTTAATCAACCAATACCACTATTGCAGTTGCTTTCTTTCACTAAGTAGCCTAACGCCTGTTGGTTTTTTCTGCGAACTTCTAAATCTCAAAACATTTAAATTTGCTATCAACCTATTATAGTCCTTTTCCAAAGGTACCCATGTTGTTGTGTTTAGTCCAGTAAGAAATAATAACCAAGCTCTCCTCTCTTAGATATTCCTCAAAACTTGTTTTGAGTTCAAATCTATTTTTTCTAGAGGCGTCTAGTAACACATAAACAGATCCTTTCCTAAAAAGGTTGTCAAAAGGATAGAAAGACATACCAGCTTCTAAACGTGCTCTAAAATAGCAGTTATGGTTAGATTTGTAGTGGGGAAGTGCCAATTACTTTCATAAAACGGTACACCTGATCATCAGTTTGATCAATACCACATTGGCTGAAAACGAAAATGTTACGTAATCATCAAATTTCTTTTAAAACAAGTTTGCAACTTTTGTTTATAGTTTAATTTGAAAGAATGAAACATGGCGCAGGTATAAATGAAAACCCAAAAGAAGCATAAAAGGAGCCAAAAGGTTTCTTAAGGTTTCCTAAGGGCCTAAAAAGTAAGGTTTGCTTTAAAAATTTGTGGTAGTATACACTAAATCATTGGAATTAACTAGAAACGTTTAAAACATAATTATATAGGGATCATGCACAATTTTTTTTGGTGCAGTATCTCATAATTCTAGACAGAGATGTGTATTCCTTTTTTTTTGTAGTATGTACGATTTATGATGCAATTATGAATGACAATCAAATTCCAATTCGTTTCAACAGAATAATTAATACACATTTAGTTTTTACTTGGGATGCAAATATGTAATAAAATAACATTTATCTCAATATAAGTAGACCGATGAACTGAACAATTGAAAAGTCAGACATTTCTAATAACATACCTTTAACCTTATAAATAGTAGGAATAATGTAATAAGTGAGAAGAATGGTAACCGTTGTTATAGCGAGAGTACACCAAAAAAGATATTATTATCAATATGCCACATTACACACATGAAATAATAAAGTAACATCACAGATATCTCACGAGAAATGATACATGCTATCGAGCGAGTGTAACTTTCCCTTCTTACACTTCGCAAATTGAAAAATTTTACTTCATTATATACTATTATAATTCAATAAAGCCTACATTTAATGCATATCTGTCAATGAATGAATATTAAATCGGCCCCATGAACCTTTAATCTACATTTATTAGTAAATTTACATACCTAGATGCAAGTTGTATAGTAGCTTTGTGACATACGTAATTTTATTTCGCTCATTTTAGCTACATTCATAATTTTTTAGTAAAATTTCTGCAAATATACATAATAATTTTACCCCAAATGAAACTCCTATTTTACGCCATTAACTTTTGTATATCAATCCTATTATCTATTCTCTAATTAATTTGTAATTTTCTATTTTGTGGGAATAAATGCTTGTCTAACTCATCATTGTTACCTTTACTTACATATTTCTACATTGGAATTAATTTAGTGACGTAAAGATATAATTAAATTTCATATTTACGACATCTGATAAGAGACAACCTCTTACAACAATATAGTGAATTGAAAGACACGTGCATTGAAAGTATCTATGTTTAATTTTTAATAAAACGACCTAATTAATTGGAATAAATCCAATGCACTGTTCACCACATTCTTTAATTACACTTCACTGTATATTTGAAATTGCTTGAAACTTTTCTTTTCTGCACTATTTTTGTACTACTGTCATATCCTCATATGTTTTTGTGGACATGGAAACAGGTTAGTCTACAATTATATTCGTTTCACCTGGTTGTCGAAGCAATGAGTTCACAATAACTGGTTATATAACATCAATCCACTGCCTGTTTGCATAAATTGAAATTTTGTACCTGTTACATTGAATATAGTGTTTTCATTTGAACTATTTCATTATCCGTACAAGTTATACATTACCTAAAATACTGAAATTTGGTTGATTAAACCAATTCTGTATATATAATTTACTTACCTATGTACATTCAAATATATCTGTAACTTGTATAATACTAACTAATAATAATATTTGCTTATTTGATTTAACTGGCAGTTGACACTGATAAAATATAACAGTGACCCTTGTCACGAATTGGTAACTGTCTTTAGTGTCCCAGCTTCAGTTGAACTATTTGATTACTCCTGTCAATTGTGCGTTAGCTAAAATATTAAAATTTTGCTAAATGAACACATTCTTATAAAATTTACTTACACGTTCTATATTCGCATGTGTGCAACTTGTATATAATAACTGTTAACTATTGTTTATTTATTGGCTTTAATTGTCAGTTTACATTGATAAAACATAACAGTGACTCTTGTATGTCAGAATTTGTAATTGTCTTTGGTGTCTCAACTTCAGCTAGGATTATGTGTAAGAATTATAATGAAAATCGTATTTTATTTGCATTTATCTTTCACTTCATATAGAGACCAAGTACCCCAACCATTTATTTTTCTTTATAGTTAACTTTAAAGTTTAAATACAGAAAGTTTCACATCAAAATAAGTTTGTTTGAGATAAAATTACTAACATTTTAGTATTATACGTAAACCATTGAGCTCAACGGCCCATGTTTCTTTTAGTTTTACTTGTAAATTATTACGTTGAGTCAACAATAACGTTTATAAATAACAAATAATTTTTATTCCGTTTTTTATTGTCATTGCATAAACTGATTATTTACTGCATCGTTAACTTATTGTTCTGATTCATCTGTGTCGTTATATATGTATATATATATATATATATATATATATATATATATATATATATATATATATATATATATATATATATATATATATATATATATATATATATATATATATATATATATATATATATATGTGTGTGTGTGTGTGTGTGTTAATTCTTCTCCTTTTTGAATTTTATGGCGCCTACTATTACTACTAAAAGGTGTGTACTTATCCCGATCTGACCTCGCATAGAAAGTGCTGTAATTGATTCGCTAGCTGATGGGTTATACTTGCTAGATCACGTTGGGTTAAAGTCTCATAGTTACAATTACCACACGGCATTGTAAAAGAGCCGTCGATAACAAAAAGTTAGTTTCATCTACATATTTATTAGTTTCGGTATCCTCGCTATTTTACAGCGATCAAGTTTAGTAGAATTCTTTATCTAAATTTTGCTGTAAAATGAAGTAATATTTGATACGAAATTTATTATAAATTGGTGTAGTAAGGTGATGTATGTACGTCTAAGGGTATCACCAACTAGACCATTTAAGAATACCTTTTAATATGGAAATTCTAAAGTTAATTTATAATGAATCAACTTTAAAGCATATTAAGGTTTTTAAGTAAGCACTATTTGGTTTTGCGCTGTACAAAAGTCGCCGAATCAACATTTTGGTCATTTCGAAGTACGGGTTGGATAGTACTTCAATTCTCGTTTTATCATTAAGACGTTTTGTATTTTTAACAGAACTTACTGTTGTAACAAACCTTTTAAGTTGTGTTGAAATTTGCAATAATTTAGGCAACTTCGTTCATTTTTGTGTCATGTGAATTGCATACCTTAGTGTCTGAAAAACTTGCGTTTAGATATTTTAAAGTGGAGCTGCACGAGTATTTCGTTTTGCATATTGGGTTCTTTCGCAGACATATTTTTGGAGGTCGTTGTTCGATAATGAAAACAAAAAGCGTACATATTTTCTGTTAAATATTTTTATCAAAAGTGTCGTATATATTTTACGGTAAGAGCTAATTAAACTTATTTTTCATTGTTTGATATATTTACCCTTTTTAGGCACTTTTATTTTCTTTTTTATCTTTTTTATACCGTAAAATTTTCCTTTTACGTAATTTAATTGTACTATTACGTTTCAATTTAACGATGATGGCGCAGTAGAAGTTTGTTGGTATGCATAATTATAAATAAATGGTACATTAACCCGTTTAAGTCAACCAAGTTTGGCTGTTTGTAAAGGAATTTACTTATTTGGGATCAACGAATATCAAAACCCTGTTATATGTCCATTTCAAGATTAATTGCACAACCAAATTTGAAAGCTTGTATGCGTCAGCTTGTTGTTATCAGTAACAGTATACCAGTGACAACCAAAATTTAAAAGTACTACAGGTATTTCATTTCTAATCATTAGTTTATAAGGTGTTTTGAAGTTAATATGGATTTACTAACATTAGTATTTAGATTTTTTACTTTATAACTTGACAAAGATTTTTATCATAAACCTTGTTATTGTTTCCAATTTTACATTTATTTGCAGTTTGAAGTTATACCTTTTTTTGTAAATCGAACATATCTAATCATACACACACACACGCACGTACGCACGCACGCACGCACGCACGCACGCACGCACGCACGCACGCACGCACGCACGCACGCACGCACGCACGCACGCACGCACGCACGCACGCACGCACGCACGCACACACACACACACACACACACACACACACATTTTCTAATTAAAGCAAATCAAATTTTTATAAGATGGCCCGTTTAATCGTCGACTGAGTTGAAGGGATAAAATTTTCTATTTATTATTAGAAATACAAGTAATATTAAGGGTGAGATTATTGACAACAACCACTTACACCCAATTTTTTATTTTTATTACGCTATAAGAAAGTTTGGAATATAGGTATTTGGTTTGTGTTATGGAATTAATTGAGATTATCGTGCAAATGTTGATTGCCGGGTAATTTTGTAAATTATCGAGATAGCGTTGATCTTGAGCTAAAGTGTTCTTGTAGCTTTGAGACATAGACCATGTAGCAGAACATTAAGTTGATACCGTAGGCTGCACTCAGTTTACTTAGAAAAGATATATGCGTAAGTTAGTGTTTGTTAGTCTTTTGAGCTCAAAACAAAATGTACCGCTTTAGCAGTGCTGAAATGAGCGTATTGAATATTCTTGATTTTGGGCTCAGGCCATTTCGGTTCAGACAATACGCGATTTCTTTAAAAATATAATATAATAATCAGAGAATAACGAAGTGCTGAATAAATATATTTATACGGTTTATATTTTAAAGTACGAGTATAAAGAAATTAATTATTATGATATTATCAAGATGGGTTTTCCATATTTTCTTGATAAATTAAATTAGCTTTGTTTAGAAGTGTCGTTTAATAACAGCTTCCAAAGTTGAGAATTATTATCGAGTTTAATCTAAAATTTACTTTTGCCTATAATTTGCAAATTAAATTTCTACCTAGAAATGGAATTTTTTAAATAACTTATCAAGTTCGCTGGTGACATTTACTTGAAAATGGTTTTTTGCCGGTTTTGTCATTTTTATTTTATTTACTCTTATGGTTTAGATATCAATTATTGCCTTCCATTTATGGGTATAAAGTTAAAGCGCAAAATAGTAATTCCAATATTTTAACAGCATGCCGGTAGATGCACCAATTAGTGAAATTGTACTCTTGTAAAATCCAAGCGTAATTTAGGCAATTTCGTTTATCTGTTTAATTATTATGGCAATAAAATGCATTAATGGAGTTTAGTCTTTAATCAACGTTTTTGGATGTGAACATAACTTTGCCTTTTTTAGCTTTACATTGCTAACGACATGAGATGCAAATATGTAATCCTAGAATACATATTTTACCACTTTAAACTTGTAACTAACTTTTAAAACATTCATTGCAACTTGAAGTCTAGATGTCTTCCATATGCATTTGCATAATAACGAAAACTTCTTGCTGGTATTCTATTTATCCTACTTTTGAACAATTGTACAAACTGTAATAAGACACGTCTAAAAAATTACAGTTGCATTTCAGTTTTCAGTTTTAATGACAAAATTGTTAATCCATTTTCCTTATTCTCGTTTCAAATGGTATCGCGGTTTGTGTTTAGAGATGGATACAACATGAAAACTGTTTACATGAACATAAAAAGAACTGAAAAGTGAGAAAACCAGATAAGTTAAAATTTAATCCTAAGTATGATATGCTGTTACGCGATCAAACCTCACTAGGTGTTGTGAAGACTTAGTAAGATAAGCGGGTTGCCCAGCTAACTGTAGTGGGTTCGATATAAGACGTAAAATGGTTGAAATTTAAATTCAAACACCTTGCACTTATCATAAAACAACAAATAACAACATTCATTCTAGGAAACATAGTCTATAGGCTCCACCACAATCTAAAATTTCTCTCAAATAGTCCTAGGAGAGTTGTTAAGTTAATACTACCTAACTGTGGAAGATAGAATTGTCGCCTACTCGATAAAATCCTACACGATCCAAGTTCAAACATTCAACACCTTTTCACTATAAAAGAGTACGTTAAATTTCGTCTCAGTAATCTTAATAAATCTTATTCCCAAAACAACAAACACATACACGTCAATTCAATTTTAAACATCTTTAAGTTCAACTAATATTAAAAATAAAATTATCCATAGCTTAAGAAAATATTGAAGCATATGCGTTATCGTAAACCGATTGATCACACCCTGTATGTTCTTAAAATCAAAGTAGTAAGACGTTATTTTGATATTTTGAAAATTACTCCACTATACGCATAAATTAATATTTATAACTGTCATCAAAATTCTAAAATAAATAAATATCACCCATTTGGGAAAAAATAGTTTAGTCCGTCAATCTCTTAACCACAAAAACATTAACTCGTACCTTAAAAATTGAAAAACGTAAGGATTAGTACGTCTTTTATGAATAGTATATCTTCTCAAATACTGCTTGCCATTTTTATCATCAACGTGCATTTAAACGTTTGCAAATATGAACCGCTGTTATTAAAATCTGAATCTTTTACTTAATAAATTAATTGTTTCCATTGTTTTAATAAACAGTCACTGCAACTCAAGACTGTTATTGTATATTCAGTTAAATTTTGAAATCGGTCTGATTCAAAATAAACAATTTTCAGATCAAATATATGGCCAGAATGCCAAAACCTTTATTATTTTTTTGTAAACTATGCAATCCGTTATGCAACCTTACACACAACAAAAAAGAATCACTTTAACAAAATCTTACAATATACTGTACGAGCGGTCCATCACAATTTAAACAAAAGAATAAGTTAACTAATCCGACTCTATTAATCAAATTTTTCCAGAATATTTACATACATTGCAATACCCTACTATTTAGGTTCTATGTCTACATTGCGAGGGTTCATACATCGGGCAAACCAATAGAAGAGTGAACTTCAGAACAGTAGAACACTAATTCACAGTAAAGAAAGGGCAACAACAATTTTCTTTGGATCAACATGTAATAAGTACATCCCACAACATTGATTTTTAAAACATCCAAATTATTGCAAATATCGAACATAGACCAAAAATATAATACGGGAAGCCATAGAAATTGAGAAACGATTTAACAATTAAAACACAAGGGACGATGCAACGAGGCTAGTCACAACTTGGAAACCTGTATTAAACAATACAAAGAACTAAAGGAAAAGAAAGTAAATAATGCAAAGGGAAAGTCCACACTTACTCCTGAGGAAAGGGAAAGTGAAGCAGAAAGAGAAAGCAGCAAAATATGTAAACTTCAACCAGAAGCAGACAACGACAGAGGAACTGACTCACACCCTCAACCTGTTCCTAAACAAGATGGACCACCCAACTCCGGCGCCCACCACCAGCAACGCAGCGGCCGCTCCGACGACGAAGAAAACGTCCGCCTCCCCGCCAACTGCTACCACCAGCAAGGTAGCAATAGAGAACAGAGAAGTCTTGCAGAAGCCCCCTCAGCCGCAACCGACCCAAACGGTTGCACAAGACACCTCCTATGAAGACTACACGAAATCCACCGCCACCCTGGATAATATTCAGGTACAATTTAACACATATCTGTTGCAGGAAGCAAGACAACTGAAGATAGTCATCCGTGGAATCCCACAAGGGGACGACATGCTGGATCAGGTTGAAGAAGACCTCACCGCACTCGGCCACCAGGTCCAGAAGGTGTCCTGGATGTACGCGGGACGAGAGCGCAGACCCAGGTCACTAGTACTGGTGCAGCTGAAGAAGATCTCAAGGGCAAAGGAGATCTTCGAAATTAAAACGCTGGGCTACCTCAGAATCCGTGAGGAATCCCCACACAAGAAGAACGACATCGGCCAGTGACACTAATGCCAGAGGTTGGGCCACACAACAAGCGGATGCCACACCGTCCCCAGCTGCGTCAAGTGTGGAGAACTCCACCACACCAATACCTCCCAGAAGTCCAGGGACACGGCAGCCAACTGCTGCAACTGCCAGGAATCACACACCGCCAACTACGGAGGATGTCCAGCCCACTCCAAAAACACCACCAGGGTTCAACAGCACCGCGTCGCCCCCAGGCGACCAGCACCAGCTCCACTACCAACCAAGAGAGTGGATGAAGGCTTCAGCTACTCCCAAGCAGCATCAGCAGCACCAGCACACGCAGAAGCACCAGCCCCAAGAAACACAGCACCCCAGACCACCATCTCGGAAAAAGACGTCGATTTCACCCTCGCCATGGGGATTCTGAGGGCAAGCCGTGCCGAAAAAACCGTTCATGGATAGACTCATACACAATTCAGCATCCCTCCACATCGCGATGTGGAACGCGAACGGTCTTTTTCACAAGAAAGAAAAGCTAGCCGCCTTCATGGACCACCACGACAACCCGAAGAGGCGGAGGAACGGACATTTACATCAAGAGTTCCTTCGACCACCACCTGCTGCCCACACCGAGGATGCAGAGGATGGAAACCACCGCCATCAGAGTCATCAGCAGCACAGCCGGTCTCATTAGGATCGTAGCCGTCTACAACCCACCGGGAGCACAGATAGACGAACAGGAACTGGACGACCTCTTCCAGGACAACACCCCAACTATCGCAGGAGGGGACTTCAACGCGAAATACCCACTGTGGAACAGCAGGACCACCAACGAGCTGTGAAGGAAACTAGAAGACTACGTCGGCCAGATAAATGTCATCGCGTATGGACCAACCGAGCCAACCCACTTCCCACACCAGGGAGTATACCGACCGGACGTACTGGACATCGCCCTTTTCCGGAACGTGAGGCTACACTACGTGATGGAGACGATAGAAGACCTCAGCTCCGACCACAACCCGGTTCTACTCCAACTAGGCATCCCGGAAGCGCCCACATCCGACAACAATCCATGATCATCTGGAGAAGATACAAGGACATCATAGAAGGAAGGATCACATCGGTGCCGACCATCGCCAACGTCCAGCAGCTGAACTTCGACGTAGAGGGCATCACTAGTACCATACTCCAAGCAACGGAAGACGCTAGGCGCACCACGGAATCACACGGAGGAAACACCTACGGACTACCCAGGTAGATCAGGGACTTGATCCACCAGAAGAACAGGGCCAGGAGAACCTACCACAGGACGCAAAACCCGGACGATCGGATGGAGATAAACCGGATGCACCAAAGTGTGAAGACAGCAGTCACGGAACACCGAAACTCGACATGGAAGGCCAAAGTGGAGTCCCTCGACACCCACGACGGATCATACTGGA
This sequence comes from Vesta saturnalis, assembly GCA_036346205.1. Taxonomy (NCBI): domain Eukaryota; kingdom Metazoa; phylum Arthropoda; class Insecta; order Coleoptera; family Lampyridae; genus Vesta; species Vesta saturnalis. Next base: position 2,201,487 of record JARFJB010001308.1, read on the forward strand.
AGATGGTAAAAGCCCTAAGGAAGGAATACGTCCTCATCCCACCACTGCACAGAAGGAATGCACAGAAGCTGAAAAAGCGGACGTGTTCGCCGAGACCATCGAACATCAATGCAGCCCGGTACAAGAAAACACCGACCAGGACGACATCGCCGCAGTCCACCGCGCCGTCAGGGCCAGTATAGCAGAGGACATCAAGGACAACATCCGACCCACGACGCCGAGAGTAGTCCAAGGCATCGTCAAGAAGCCGAAGCCCAGGAAAGCCCCTAGACCGAACTCCATCCCGAACAAGTCTCTGTAGCTTCTCGCACCTAAAGGCATCGCATAACTCACGGCCATGTACAACGCAGCGCTGAGGCGCAGACACTTCCCAATCAGATGGAAAGAAGCGGACACCGTGATGATCCCGAAGCCCGGAAAGAATCTCAGCTACCCTCAAAACTACCGCCCGATCAGTCTACTACCAACGATGGGAAAACTACTGGAGAAGATCATCAACACCCGACTACAGGAAGCAATCGAAGAACTTCTTCCCGACAAGCAGTTCGCCTTCCGTCCTCGCCACTCGACCACACAGCAAGCGCTCCGAGTCGTGGAATACATCGCACGTGGATTCAACTGGAAGAAGTTCACCGGAGAGTTGTTTCTGGACATCTCCAAGGTCTTTGGTTTGGCACCACGGACTCCTCTTCAAGATGATGGAACGCGGGATCTCGCTACACATGGTGAAGATGATCCGGTCCTACCTCACCAGTTGATGCTTCAGGACAAAACTACCCCACTGCAGGTCGCTTCCCAGGAGAACCACAGCGGGAGTTCCTCAACGTTCAATACTCGCCCCTACGCTTTTCAATATTTATGTTTCAGATTTGCCGAAGACCGACCCTAGTCACCTACGCGGACGACACCGCAGTCTTCGCCCAGTCACACAGCAACCACCAGGCGGGAAAGTCCTACAACGAGCAGCGGACGACCTGGAAAGATGGTACTCCAAATCGCGCATCGGAATCAACCCCGAGAAAAGCACTGCGGTCCTGTTCACCCGAAGACACATGAGACCCACGAGGAACATCTCCATGTTCGGCCAGGACATTCCATGGGGGGATTCCGTGAAATACCTGGGTCTCCTCATGGACAGGAAGCTCCGATGGAACCAGCACGTCGCAGACAGAAGAGCCAAAGACTGCGGCATCATCAAGAAGATGTATCCACTCATGGGGCGGAGCAGCGTCCTAACGACCGACAAGATGCTGATTTACAAGTCGATCACCCGCCCGATGCTGACCTACGCCTGCGAAGCATGGGCATACGCCGCTCCCTCGTACATCAAGCGCCTTCAGACCATCCAGAACCAATGTCTCCCGATCATCACCTACGCTTCCTGGTACGTCAGAAATGACCGAGTCCACAGGGACCTCAAGATGGCCGCCCTAATGGACTTCATGAAAACCGCCGCAGCCAACCAGGAGATGGTACTGGCGACCTATCCAAATCCCGTCATCGCGAGATTATTGAACTACGACGCCAACAACTATGCCCTGAATACAGCAAGGTTCGACGAAGGTATAGGGGGCATCTGCCCGGTATACCGTAGCCCTACCGATTAAAATTAAATGAATGAGATAGCGCCAGTTTTGTTCGAACCACTTAATCAAGAAGTAAAAGTTGGAATATGGCTAATGTGATCTAACCCAAACGTCGCCCAAAATGAACACAGTTTTCATAAGAACTATATCAGCGCAACATCAGCGTTTGGGAATATACCCGGAAACCTGCAGATATATATATATATATATATATATATATATATATATATATATATACATTATGCGATCATTCTATTCCATATGTTTCTAGCTTTACTTTTACTATATACATAATTTTCGGATTAGAATATACATAATGTTGTTGTTGCACACATATAGGCGTCAATATATTATAGTCTGTGAGCAATTAGTTTGGCGTCTGATTTCATATTATCCAAGAATTGTATCTATGTTTTCACAAATAAATTACACGACCATTTTTGCGTCTTAATTTAAAATACACACAATATGTTGGTGTTGCAAACACATTGGCGTCTATATATTGCAATTAATAGTTTGTGTGCAATCAGTTTCAGCCGATCATTTTGACGTCTTAGTTTAAAATATACATATTGTTATTATTGCAGCATATGAGCGTCAAGACGTTAACTAAAGCAATACCCATTCCTGCGTAAGTTTTCGTTTCTTGTATAATATATTATATGAGCAAGTTTTGCAAAATAATGAATATAACTGTGTCTGACGATAAAACATATGTGAGGTATTATACATTTAAAGCGTTATCGATACATTTCTCTAATTTACTTTACATTAGCCTCACAAACCTCAAAAAACTGTAAGGGCAATTAAATCTAGTAATGTTCCTGTTATATAGAATCACGATAGTAGACAAAGAGATACACGCACGAAGTGGTGCATCGCGGACCCAATTCGTAGCCTTTTTGCGTTAGAAAAAGATAAAGCATACAGAGTCAACTTTATGCAATATTTACTGCGCGCGCTGTTTTATTTTTGAAGTTTTAGTATTCATTCAACAAATACTGATTTTTATTGAATTGCAATGGAATAGTATTTTATTTATCGTCCGAGGAAATATGGAAATAATGGTTTCTACTGGCATTTCTGCACAATGTTGTTGAAATGGGTACTTGTAAGTAAGAGGTACGTACCTAACACATCTTAAAAAGATTTGCCCTATTTTAATTTTACAAATCCTGATTTTTATCATAGTAAATAAAATAGGGGACAGTTAAAGTAAGTAACAAATAAATTCGGCCACGATGGCGTGTTGGAGTCGCAAGAGTAAGTTAAAAAAAAACGAACCTTGTCGTACTAAATTTTATTTTATCATCAATATTTGTTTTATACCGTTTCAGCAAATACATGAAACAAAGTGTGCGCAGTGAATCAGGTTTATTAATAAATTTCACACAAAAACACAGTTCATATTTATAAACACAAACTGGCACTTGCTGGAAATAAATTGTGCAAAATCTAAAGAAATTCTAGGGGATGATCATAAAATCAAAGTTTTCATATATTCGGGTATTATTTATAGGCACAAAAGAACATAAAAGTTAGGAAGATTGCAGTCTAGATTCCTTCTTCTTATTTGCATTTGACCTATTACTTCATCTTGTTTATAGTATTATGTGATTATGATATTAATACATAATAATAAACAGATCTTGATATTATATCTGCTTCATGTTCTTTGCATGGAAAAGAAATATACTAGAAAATAATTATTCTAACACATAATCAAAAATATCAAAACGACTACGGAATGTTCCCGCAGCAGCATAACGTTACTATACGTTATGCGCTCTCTTATTTACTATCGTGTATAGCATTAACAGTGACGGGTTTTGGAGCATTACACTGTTATCAAGGGTTATACTCGTACAGGGCAGATACCACTTTCGAAGGGATATTTTTATTAAATTTGTCCAACATTTTCGTAAAACCAAAAAGATGAATGGTTTCCGTAGAGTTTGTATATCATCTCCATATAAATTTCGCGTTTGTTAGCAATTATCAACAATCAATATGATGCATTGTTCTTCGTAAATTGTTTGGAGACAGATTGTTGTATAGGTAAGTTATATGCGTAATTTAGTAAGTAGCACACCATTTTATATACAAGTATTGGGCCTCCTGCCTCCTATAATCCTGTTACTGCGTTTAGTATTGAGTGTTATAAGTAAGTTTGAAGTTAAGTTCTCATTCGCATAGTATCTATTAATATACCTTTAGATAAAATGAATACAATAATCAGAGTTATTTAAATAGTTCAAAATGTAGAAGAGATAAATTTATGTATTGTGTATGGGTAAGGTGCTTGAAAGGAATGAATAATAGATGGGTGCTAGTAATTCTGAGTTTGGTAGAATCAGCTTATTTCAGCCACTTTAATAATCAAACAATTTGATGAATTTATTTTCTTCACTTTTTTAGTTATTTTACAAATTGTAGTATCTTCGCAACCATTCAACCCAAAGAAAGTCTGTGCTTCAAACCCGTTTCAGGAGGGCGTGTTTTGTAATTATAATGGGTTAGGTTTGTAGAGCAACCGTGGCTAAATCTTCGCCTTTTCAAAAATAAAGTCAAGTCTAAAGTCTTTTTTTTTAATTTGGCCAAACTGCTTTTAAATGAGCAAACATCTAAAAAATCTTAATTCTCCAAAATTAACATTTGTTTTGTTTTATTCAATGATTAATAAATGTTCAAATACCAATAAAATGACAACTATTTTCACTTTTATTTGAATTAAATACATGACAAATATATAAATCATGTTCAGAAAAATGAGGTTATGTACTTTATTTTAAATTGGCATTTGATGGTTGGATCTAATTTGTTTCAACGTAGAATACTTATGTACAAAAACATACAGTGTATTATTTAAGAATTTTGAGGTTATTTCGTTCGAAACCCGAATTGTGTATTGTCTAATAGACATTTAGTGTGGTACATAAACCCCAAATGTAAAATAAATAGCACCGTCCATTAAAAGCTATAGAGGTGGCTCTCGTTTACACCAGCTATACAGACCTACAAGTTTGATGGTGACATAAGCCTAAATCTATCGCTTTTTCAGTAAACCATTAGAAAAACATCAGTTTTCCTTTTTACTTTAATAGGTAAAGTACTCTACAAACTAACAAAATATGGAGCATTTTATATACAACTCGGCGTAAAGTTCTCCGTACCTCAAACCAAACGTTAGTAATTCCCAAGAAATAAGGAGGAATGAGAAATGTTGGTGTAAAACTATCAGTAACAATCCTGAAAATCATATTTGGCCAGCTTACTTCCCTACAGTTGCCATAAGTGCGTTAGGTTTTATTTATCTCGACACTAAGTTCAATAATACGATCGTTAGAATTGTTAACGATTTGATGCGTCAAACATCACAGATTATACGTAAAAGAAACAGTTCTTAACTAACGTAATTAAGTTTTAAATTTGTTTAATAATTACGACATTGTTTTTTCTTTTATTTTATGCATACAGTTTCAAATCAGTTAAATTACAGTATGTATGGCGTAAACATCAGAATTAGTTCCATGAACATAAATTGGAGTGCGCAAAAATTTTGTAACCTTGACATATTACAGTTACAATCCTAATAAATGATGTTATCTAATTAAATATAAAAATCAAACTGTTCAAAATTAGTATTCGTATCCATTTTTGTTATTAATCGAATTACATTTTTCGAACTTATTTGTTAGCTTACTTTCATAAAGGAAACGTATCTAAAATATTACCATATAAAGGTATTTTCACTTAAGCTGACAGTTTTCGATATATTTTCTGTAAAACTTTTTAATGCGTATTTATTACACCAAGAAAAATTGTCATAAACAAACCTTATGCAAAATTGAATAAACTGTAAGAAAGCTCTCTTCACTTCTTACATTAAAGCGAATAATTTTGGACTTATTCATATACAAGGCACTTGAGCGTCCTCTATACAGTATCATTCACTATGAATCGATTTTAACAAAACTTGATGGAAGAGAGATATTTCACCTATAAAGTGTCATGACAATCAGTTGCGTATCCTTTAAGTTACAGGCACACTCGCACGTATAGACGTACAGCTGCACATTTTAGGCAAATTAACTTAACCTTGAATTACCGAAATCAAATAATAAGTTTCCGATTTTACAAAACGACTTTAACTATTGGCAATCAGATTATTCCAATAGAAAAATTATCACTATCTGTTAATAATATAACTGGTTTCAAAATGGTACTAATTTAACGTGGTAACACTAAAAGAAAAAATGAATTTAATAAAGGAGAATTTTGATTAATGAACGTAACCAGTTACTATGTGGTTCAAAATTAAGATACTTGTTTCTTAATCTACAGTGCGTTAGGATTACTAAGCGAAATCCAAGGGCGAATATATCTACTTCGGGGTAAAACTTTCGGTTAAACTGTCTATCTCTAAGAATTGAAACGAATAATAACTCAAAATTAAATATATGAAGTGTTGATTAAAACTATGGATTTGGTGTAGAAAGTTACTCAATTAATCTTTAAATAGTCCAGTCACGTTAGAAAATCACTGGAGCATTTTGAGATATTAGAGGTCTAAGGTCACGATTTTGAGTTTTTTGAGTATTACTCACTTGGTATGCATCGTACGCCATTAAAAGTTATTATAAAAGTTGTAGCTAATAAAATTCACTACAAGATTGACAACTTGAATTTTGTTCGTGCGATAAGCCGTTTCTGATATATACCGGAGGGATGGGGGAGCGCGCGCTCAATTTATACAATAACGTGGCGCAAGGAGGTTAATTCACTTTTACCGATTATGGTCATGATGTAAATAAACCAGGTGTAGCAATCCCAAAGATGCGCAGTAGTTCGACCAATCAGAAATTTATTCAAAATACAAAAAGCAACATGGCAACAAGTCTAAATCATAACCTAATATACCATATTTGCAATGTTCCGGAAAGGCAAAGTTCAAGCTTTTAAAACGTTTGAAAAAAAACCTGCATTACATCGTATGACTGAAATGTTCGTAGATACAACCTGCACCCCAGACAAATTATTTGAAAGCGGAATAAATTTTATCCTGGCGGTGTACAATGCTCCAAAATTGGAAAAAAGCATCGATAATTTCCGGTAAGGATTATTAATAACATTATCACGATTTGATATAATTATGTCTTGGGCATACACATTTTATAAAAGCGCCAAGACTCAATAGACCGGCTCACCTGGCATCCTGCCGCCTTCCAGTGAAGAAGTTCGGCAGCACATTCATCGAGCCTACTACCAGGTAGGTAAACACTTGGTTAAGAAAAAAATCTAGAATCTAAACCCAGGTTACTTTCAGGTACCCACTTGATCATGCAGCCAACAACATCAACATTGTCTCCAGCAGCAGAGGAACTGTTAACAGCAAGTTTTTTTTATAGTTTTTATAGTAAAGTGTAGCTGCAGGGTTAAAATGTACCGCAATTAGTGGTCAATACCAGAGCCTTCAGCAACTCGCTCCACATTTCAAGCAGAATTCGACGATGAAGTGCGAAGTTGAAGATTTGCAACGACAACGAGCGACCGACGATGGAACAGAAAGAGATGAATCGTCACAAGAAGAGAGCGAAAGAGACGAATCGTCACAAGAAGAGAACGAAAGAGAGGTAGAGAGTGAGACCGAAGAAGAGGACTAATAATTAACGACATTATTTTATAAATGCCCTTCAATAGTAATCATACCGTAGCGAAATTAACGTGGAAAAGTGAATTAACCGCATTATTATATAAATTTAGCGCTCGCTCTCCATTCTCTGCGCTATATATCAGAAACAGCTAATCGCACGAAAAAAATTCAAAGTTATCAATCTTGTAGTGAATTTTATTAGCTACAACTTTTATTAGCTTTTAATGGCGTACAATGCATAGTAAGCGAATAATTATCAAAAAACTCAAAATCGTGACATTTGACCTCTGATATCTAAAAATGATCTGGTGATTCTATTGGCTAGGGTATCTACTGAACTTTATAATGACAAAATAAAGGTCTCTGCAAAAATTCAGCTCAGTACTCCAAATTCCGCGGGAAAATCCTAACGTGACTGGACTAAAACGTATTTTCTATATTCGTACACGCACAAATATCTAAAACTCTTAAAATGTGTAACACCTTCGAAAATTCGATATCGACTTTTCCCGAAAACGGTATTTTTCTTGTGTGCTTCGCGAATAATAAAGTAAAATATGTCTTACAAATATCTATAGATCGCTTACTTTTAACCGTTTAATATTCGTATGTTATATTTACTTATTTCGAACCCGTTAGAACAAAACGGGGTGTTATTGTCTAACCTTAATCTCAGAGAAGCGAACCCGAAATGCGGTTTAAAAAGGCACCCTTTTGAAATAAGGGTAATAATGTCATCTCAACTGTTAATAATAAGTAAATTTTGCATTGAATTATGCAAACTGGTACCGTTCGAGTAAATACTGGATGTCCCAAGCAAAACTAGTCATACAAAACAACCGTCGTAGTTAGCTACCTATGACAAAACTGTAAAACACGTCAACCATCGATTGACGAAAGCCATATTTTCAGGACTTACTGGTACACCCTATTATATCGCCCACCCTACAAGATCACACTCCGAGAATTTCAGATTCAGATAATTTTTAATTTTTTGCATTTATATTTAAGAACAATTAATTTTATTACTTTCGGGGAGGGTAAATAGAATGTGACTTACAATTGTCTCTGCTTAGGAATAATGGGTAATAATTTTACAGTTACCAATGTCACCTTGACAATTATTTGAAGTGCATAAGGTAGCTAATATTGCTTGGAACACGCAGAATATACAAAAATACATGACTTCACAATGATTTAGAACATAAGGTAGGCTGTCAACCGTAAACATGAAATAACTTCAAATTAAATAAGAACAAATATTAGAAATTGGTTTTACAGTGTTGCCATTTAAAGACGTCTGAATGCCTGTTAATGTACGGGATAAATACAATAAAAATATACTTAGAAATAGCGTCGTGATGGCAAAGTGCTGAACTAATTTGTATACAATTTTGAATATTACACGATTTTGGCGTGAAAAAGTTTTTCAAAAATCTCATCGTACGAGTATAGAATGGGACCCATGCTCAGAATAAGTATTATAGGATGCTGTTGAAATCGTCTGCTGCCAACGGTGCTTCTCTAACACTCGTACTAAGAAAATTATTAAGGATGCAAAGTGCAGCCAAATTGATGGACGTAAAAATGATAGAATGACGATGATGGATATATATGAAGGTAGTACATTGCGTTGGTTTCGCCACATTGAAAGAATGAACAACGCAAGGTTAACGAAGCAAATATATGTGAGTGAGGTTAGAGGACAGGCTGGGCCTGGTAGGCCGCATAAAACTTGGCTGAATGTAGTAGAATGTATGATAAAGGAAAGAAAATTGAGGAGTTTTAAAAATAAAAGGGCATGCCAGAGACAATGTATGAATCTTGCGGAAGCTAGGGCGGTATGCGAAGATAGGAAAGCATCGAGAAAGCCATCAAATGAGTCCATAGCCACCTATAATTTCCATTTAAAAAAATGCATGTTTGGGTTGTAGCTCGAAAAATGATTACTAAAAAAATTTTTATTCCTTTTTCCCATTTTGCGTAAAAATAGCTATCAAAACACTCTCTTATAACTTGTTTGTATTTTGAATATTAAAAAAGATTTTCAGATATCTTAGAAAGTTGGTCACAATGTTGAATTTTCTTATCGGTATTTGAATTATCATATAATTCTGTCCAAATTTGCTAATTTAACCGACTCTGTATATCTTATAATAACAAAGACAGCCATAGAACGTGGGTAGATTCTAGACACCCTGTATATAGTCAACCTCTAGAGGGACAAATATTTTTATCAGATTAGAATTTTGCAAGTGATTCAATATTATGCTTTTACATAAATTCTTTGTTATGTAATTAAATAATTTGAATAAGATTTGCATTATTGTTAATAAAGTCAACATAAATATATGATTTAAGAATTTGCAGGATTACGAATAAGCTAAATATTATGCTCTTAAAGCGTTACAGTTTTTTTAATTTTTGAAGGTAACTTTGAATTAGGCTTTGTGAAATTAATAAAATACTTTAACACAACTACGGCGATAAAATGGTGGACGATAAAAATGATCAGGGGCAATCAAATGGTCATTTTCTAACAGTATATTACGAAATATGCATTATTTGTCATTGATTGTATTTGTTGAACCGCAATAATTCTTTAACATATTTCGTTGTATTTCTAGTAAATAAGCTTTTTTATATTTGTTAGCAAACCTTAAATTACGTTTGCCTTTTTGTTCTTCTCCACATAATCCCTCCAGATTATTTCTCATAAATTCAGTTTGCTATTTCTTTACAGAATAAAATACGTTAGAACTTTATTTTCAAAGATGCGTGAGGAATATTATTTATTAAATTGTTTTCATTGTATGTGGATATATTTATTCAAGGCAAATATGTTATTCAATAAGAATTTTGTGCACTTAAAGCACACAAACTGTGTCTTGCTTGTAACTGCTTGTAACTAAATTAAAGCAATCAAAAATGCATAATCACTAAGGCACTCATGGATACATATCGTTTCAGACGGATTAATATTTTATTAGCTAAAATATTGCCCACCTTTTTTCTCTCATTTCCTGGTTTTATTTTATAAAATTAAGTTAGACGTATAATTTCATCGTTTTTCATAACTTTACACGCAAATTTTCAATTTCCTTCTTAAAACATACATTACATTTCTAGTTTTACATTAATTGTACAAGTCTAAACTTTTTATTTTGCAACCTGTTACTAAATTTCCGAAAAACATAATTATGATTCAAAGTCATTACGAACTTCGGCGGAGTTAAGTATGCTAGTTTTACAACTTTAAAACCTAAGAGAACAGCATTTACTGTTCTTGCAGTCAACCACCGCTAGTGCATGAAAGGCAAGAATATATATATATATATATATATATATATATATATATATATATATATATATATATATATATATATATATAGTGTATTTTAAAATCACCGACAAACGAAAACTGAGATTCTACGATTCAAAATAAGACAAAATTATCATAAACGCTTTTCCGAAAATGCTTCCTAAGACACAGGTTGATTAAACAACCCTGTTGTTACCTTCGGGTCTATATGACCGGAAATCAAATTATTGTTTAGATAACTTTTTTGTTTATTAATATCTAAACTTCGTAGTTAATGACTTTGTTTTTAATCCATTGAAGAATGAGGTGGCTTGTTTGTTTTAATAATTTTTTTTTCCTTATTTTTTTAAACATGATTGTTACATTGATGTTCCTCGGGTCATTATGACCCGAGGCTGTAATACATTAGTAGGACGTATAAATTTGTATTTCCAATTATTTTATATTGAAATTTGAGGATAATATGCATATCATCACGTGCTTGTTCAAATGTACCTACCTATGCGAGTTACTACAGCATTGTCGGCAGGTCTGCAGCCGCGTGTGCAAGTCGAAACAGGAACAAACTTGCAACTTGCAGGAAGTATAAATATCATATCGCAGTATGCAACCGACAGTTTTATTTGTTACGTTGCAGAGTAAAGTGCGGTTTGTTGTACGTACTACTAGTTCTTCTAAAATGCTGAAATAACAATAATGGCAAAAAAATATCTTAGTGGTGAAGACTTAGAAAAACTTATTGATAATTAGAGTAACATTAGTGACGATGAAGCTTCTGAAGAGGAAGATCATATCAGTGAAGATAGTGATTATGAACAGTCAGATGATGATTTTATCGACGATGCTGGACGGACACACCCTACGCAATTGATGCCACCTACTCAATCGGTTCAGTATAAAGATAATGCCATAACTTGGATGTTAGAGCCATTTCCTCAATCAGGGCGTGCAACTAGTGCAAATATCATAAAAGTCGCTCCAGGTACAACTAGATACAGCAATGCACGAGTCCAGGATGTAAAATCTACATTTCGGCTACTCTTCAATAGTTCTCTGGAAAATATAATTTTGAAAATGATTAACATCGAAGGTCGTAGAGTGTATGGTGACAAGTGGCAAGAGTTAGATGACATTAGGTTGCAGGCGTACATAGGTTTGTTACGGTTAGGAGGAGTTTACAGATCGCATGATGAATCTACCAGAAGTTTGTGGAATGCAGAAACAAGCAGACCTCTCTTTCGCCCAACAATGTCGTTGAAACGATTTTATTATATATCACGCGTGTTACGGTTTGATAATAAAGAAGATCGTCAAGAAAGAAGGCTACGGGATGAGTTGGCTCCTATTAGAGAATTTTGGGACAAATGGGCTGAAATACTACCAAAATTGTACAATCCTGGGCAAAACGTAATTGTGGACGAGCAGCTGGTTGCATTTATAGGTCGTTGTCCATTCAAGCAGTATATACCAAGCAAGCCAGCAAAATATGACATCAAAATATGGACGCGTTGTGATTGTGCTTGTTCTTATGCTTTAGAAGTTCAAGTATTTACGGGAAAACCACCTGGGGGAAAACCTGAAAGGGATCAGGGGCTGAGAGTAGTTTTCCACCTTACTTATGGACTATGAGGTCAGAATGTAACAATTTCTTTACATCGTATAAATTGGGTCAAATGCTTCTTAAAAGAAATCTTACTAGGTTAGGGACTGTCAGGAAAAGCAAGCCTGAGCTGCCTATCATGGAAGTAAATAACGTTGTGCATAGTTCCAAATTTTATTTTACTAAAGATACCGCAGTTGTGTTTTATATTCCAAAAAAATACAAGAAGGTCATTCTAATGGGTACGTTTCATAACCAGAAACAAATAAGCGACAGAGAAGACAAAAAACCACAAATTATGCTTGATTATAATTCTACCAAAGGAGCAGTTGATACATTAGATCAGCTAATCGGTGCATACACATGCAAACGAAAAACAAATGGATGGCCCATAATCTTATTTTACAACATTTTAGATACCAGTGCCTATAATGCTTTCGTCTTATGGCGCGAAATAAATCCAGACTGGAATAAAAATATTTTGTTCAAAAGAAGACTGTTTTTGGAACAACTGAGGAAACAATTGGTAAATCCTTACATTTTGTCCAGAAAACATCCTCCCCGTAATGAGCAAGCAGCTGCAGTTGCAACAGCTATTCAACAACCATTGGTGGAAAATTCTACCGCACCTCTTCCTGGGACTAGCAACAAAAACAAGCGAGCACGCTGCAAATTTTACCCTGCTAAATGTGATAAAACTGATATGACCTCCATTAAGTGTAAAAAATATTTGTGTAAATAACACGTGACCTGTTATTGTCCCGACTGTAAGAAGTAGTGGATCATATCAATTATTAGACATTTTTTATTCCATTTTCTTTTTTTTTATGTAAATTTGGTTGAATTTATTGTAAGTTTCACGTTTCATATAAAATACATTGCATTAGAGAAATAAAGTTAATAAAAGTACAAAAATTATTGTTATTTTGGTTTTAATTCATATTTCAGAAGTTGGGGTCATTATGACCCGAAGGAGGGCAAGTGTATAGTCTTGTCGAGGAGAACAGCAGAGTTAAATAATAGTTTTTAAAAAATTTTTTTAAGATTCCTCATAAACTACAAAATATATTACACTGAGATTTGGTACACCTAAATGTCTAATTAAGTACAATTAATCAGGTGAGTTTGAGTCAATTGGCTCCATCCAGTGGCGTAGAATATGTTAAGTTAATCACTTTAAGTAAAAAAAAACGCACGTCCCTGCTTTTTTTGAAGAAATATTTTTCTGTTAAGTTCAATATTTAATTCTGCAAATAAAATCATACTTAGTATTTTTTCGATTCGGCACCCGTTTTTGAAATATCTTGCATTAACATAAACGACTACATTGTTCAGTAATAACCAAATTAAGTCAATCAGAGAATGCTTTGCATTTGACAGTTACGTATCTTATGTTTGCTGAAATAGTTTCATTTACGCGTGTTTTGTAATTCATTGTTCGTGTCTAATTACTATGAAAAAATTAATTATTCCAAACGAGAACTGGTCGATATGCATTTATGTTATGGTAATACTAATTTCAATGCTCGTGCAGCTGCTCGACTTTATGAACAAAGATTTCCAAATAGAAGACATCCACATCATACTACGTTTAGAACCGTTCATCGTAACTTGTTAGAGTATGGAAGTTTAAAAGGAAAGAAAAATTCCGGACGATATGCTCATGTACTAGTCGAAATTGAGGAACAAATTTTAGATAGAGTTTATGAAAATTCATCAATAAGTACGCCTGAGTTAGGTTTAGAATTTGGTGTGTTGCATAGCAAGTCATGGAAAGTTTTACGAAAACAAAATTTACATCCCTTTCACCTACAAAAAGTACATGCATTATTTCCTGCTGACCATCCTCGTCGAATGAATTTTTGCGAATGGTTTTTAAATAAAAATGCTGAAGATGTACAATTTGTTAGAAACTTATTGATCACTGATGAGTGTATTTTTTCCCGAAATGGAATAATAAACTTACATAATTTCCACAAATGGTTAGATGAAAATCAGCATCCAACTGTAGATACAGCTCACCAACATAGATTTAGCGAAAATATTTGGATAGGTATACCAGATGATCACCTAATCGGACCTATCCGTTTTCCTCAAAGACTTACTGGTGAATTCAATTTAAATTTTTTGAGAGAAAATTTGCCAGAATTGTTTGACGACGCACCCTTAGATGTTAGAATGAACATGTATTTCATGCATGATGGTGCACCACCACATTCTACACGAAACGTCAGAGAATTTTTAAATGCATGGTTCCCTGGACGCTGGATTGGACGAAGTAGTGATGTACCGTGGCCGGCACGATCGCCAGATTTAAACCCATTGGATTTTTTTGTGTGGGGGGTATCTGAAAACTGGTGTCTATTCTGTTCAAATTGATAATCGAGAGCAACTTTGGAATCGCATACAGATGGCATGCGATGAGATTAGGGCTATGCCACAAATTTTTCAGCGTGTTAGATTTCACTTGCTAAGAAGAATACAAGCTTGCATTCAAAAGGAAGGAGGACATTTTGAACAATTTGTATAAAAATAATTATTATTTTGTTTTTGATTCCTTCAATATGTCTTTAATAATATACCTAATAGTTAACTGCGTTATTTTTTTTTAAATAAAACAAATTTTTATTTCTATTGAACAATGTGGTCGTTTATGTTAATGCAGAATATTTCAAAAACGAGGTACCGAATCAAAAAAATACTAAGTATGATTTTATGTGCAGAATTAAATGTTGAATCTACCAAAAAAATATTTCTTCAAAAAAACCAGGGGTGTGCGTTTTTTTTTTACTTAAACTGGTTAATTTAAAATATTCTACGCCACTGGATGGAGTCAGTTAACTGAAACTTGTAAAGATCCAGCTTAACCACGCTCTGCTACCAGGTATGTAAAGATCCAGCTTAACTTTACTAAAATTTATGTAATTAATTTTTTTAATTGCCCTACAGTAATTAAGATAGGTACAGTTGTTTAAAATTAAAACCCATTACAAAAGATTGCGCGATATTGCATCATAAATAGTTAATTTCTATCCTCTCCGACGTAGATGTTAAAAAGCATAAAATGCTATTACGTCCGAGAACCCTCAGCCAATCATAGCCAGAGGACCCCTGCATAAAAGCCGGATCCACCCACCGCGAATCAGTTATAAAAACCGCGGCGCTACCGGAAGAAGACAACTTCCCGTTGCTTCGCTTCACGACTACCTTTCTGTTACTTGCTTCGCGATCACCTGCCGCTACTTGTTACTTCGCGACTCCGCTATCCTGATACGCTCGCGTCTTCAGCAGCCACAACCGAGTCCTAGACCGCGCGCCTGCCGTAGTTAGTGTCGTTGTATACGTCGCCGACCTGCCGATTACCGCATCCGTTTATCCTGAATCATCGTGCATTTCTAGTCGCGTTACTTCGCCGCCGACACCAGTCAATTAGCTTTGTACAATCAAACTGCTGGTTGAGTTACGCTAGGGTTAACAGCACGTAAGTTTTATTGCACCACGTTTCTAAAACATTACACCAGACACCTAGAGAGACGACGGGCTGCAGAGCCTGAAGTGATCTAACCGTTCCAGTACACACACACTAGAAGTATACGCCGGGCTGTATAGCCTGAAGTTACCTTCTGCAACCAGTACACCCACTAGAAGTAGACGACAGGCTGTAAAGACTGAAGTTGCCTTAGACACACATACACACAAACCAGGACGTAGCTACTTCGGGCTAACGCCCAGAAGGCATCTTCCATTTACTCCAGCGTAAAGAAGGGTATTATCTCAAATTCTAACGCTCCCAGGTAGAACCCTTGATATAGCAGCCGACGCTTGGACCCAGAATCTTAGCAAGGGCTCTCCATTAGCCAGATATTACATACATTACACATTACATACAATACGACCTGATCCTGAGGAGAATAGCAATACAAACAAGCGACGCCTTGACCTAGAGGTAATCTCAATACCAGAAGCCGCATTCGTAGAGATCACCCGCGTGATCCTCCAGATATAAAGACGAACCCGTGGTGCGTCTACGTGATAAATTACAGTAAACGTACTCCTGCGTCTCGCAATCGCATTCAAATCACTTACTTGAAACACCTGCATTCCGTCGGAAACAATTCTCAGAATTGTTCAATTTATTACGCGCAGTCCTAAAAGGTCGTGTAAACTCGACTCCGATTAATTCGTTTATAACAATTAATGAAGAAGCAATCTTTAATAATTATCAACGTAAAAGATCGTGATAAACTCCGTCTTCCCTGTATTTGTTAGTTAGAATAAGATTCGCTAATACGAAAAGGATACGCGTTTAACAAAAACAGACGTTTTGCCTAATAATAAGGAATTAATACATTTATTTTCGGGCATAATTAAATGTTAGAGATTCATTTCATTACTGTAAATACGTTCTCTATTAATTAGAAAATCCTGAGATTAGCTTGTTTAGTTAGGTTAAATAATTAAACGCGTACGCACAATTTGCATTTAATACATGTAAATAGTAACCTGTCCTGTATAAAGCATTCCCAGTACTGAGCTCATCCAGCCAGTGTGAAAGCCAAATCACGTATAAGAATAGTCATGTGCACCAAGGTTACTTTAAATTATTGATTTTCTCGTTGACCTGCTTAAAGATACCAACGCGTTCGTTGCCCCAGCTTATCTAAAATATATAGAATTTTACATAGCGCCACCTGAACAAAACTTAGGCTACCGTGTACAGGGCAGGCCTGAGCAGTCGTAACAGACAAAATTAAATTGTCATTAGTAGGATTTTTGGGTCATAACACACCAACCATTGAACCACAATAATTTATATTTTTACAGAAACGGCTCAGGATCCAGTGGGAACCACTACCGTCCACGGGGGACCAGCCAAACGGGCGCTGCTAACCAGGACATCCCGAGGAACACCCAATCAGATTTGTTTTGTTATACTATTGTAATTTTTCGTTATATTAATGTTATTTCCTGTAGGTTAGGTTATCTTAGATTTATCAAACAATAGGTAATATACGTTTAAAATAGTTTTGTTGTATTATTCAAAGAGTACAGTGTTGACCGCCACGATACGAACCACCCCCGTCTTGTTAAGACAAGACTCGATTTGAGCTAGACCGAGGTAAATTAAATTGAACCCATTTAAATTTAATTATTGTAAAGAAAGAGGCGTTACAAACTCATCTGATTAATTGTATTTAGGTGTACCAAATTTCAGTGTAATATCTTTTGTAGTTTTTGAGGAATCTTAAAGAAACCTTAAAAAAAGTATTTCTTAATCAACATGTATCTCGGTTAGGATGTATTTTCGGAAAAGCGTTTATGATTATTTTTGTCTTATTTTGAATCATAGAATCTCCAGTTTCGTTTGTCGGTGATTTTAAAATACACATATATATATATATATATATATATATATATATATATATATATATATATATATATATATATATATATATATATATATATATATATATATATAAGGTGTTTCAAAAACGTGCCGCTAATTTCTAGGGTTAATAGAATATTAATAAATACATTTAGTTTGGTTAATAAGCATGTGTTCGAAAAAGCCTCCTTAAGGGGATTGTCTAGTAAAAATAGTCAATTTTTTTCAAAAAGTTTTTTTATATTTTTGATTTATCGACAAGGCAGAAAATCCGGAAAATTTTAATTTTTTTATAAAACTCGAAATGTCTAGAATGTACCAATAAACATAGTTTTCCATTAAATTGTGTGTTTTTTTGTTTGTCGTTAATTAAGGGTTAATTAGAATTACAACTTAAACATTTACCCAATTTACAGTGTCTGAAAATCGCCCTTTTAAGTTAAATGTGCAAAATTTTTTTCTCGCCCATAATGCCCAAAGTCGGATTTGTAAGTTTGTGTTTAAAATATTCTTGTTGCGGTTCTGCACGAGTACTTGAACATTCATATCTTGTAACAATTTCTTGGTATATTCTAAAAACATTTTTAAATTTGTATAAAACGTTTAAGCATTGATGGTAATGATGGTGAGCATCCTGGTCGTAACTTAAACGAATAGCGCGAACTACAAGAAATTGCAGTGTGTAGTTTAGCAGAAACTAATTTCTCGTGCAATAGTACAAAAATTGCTGAAGAAATGAATATTGAATCAAGAATAGTTCGCAATACCTTGAAAATCAATAAATACCGTTGCTATAAGTTGCAAACTACACAAGAAATGTTTCCAGAAGATCATCAAAAGCGTATGGAATTTTGTGAAGATATGATGAATCGGGCTAATGAAAACGAAAGATTCATTGAAAATTTACCGACGAGTGTTCTTTTAACTTACATGGCCATCACAATCCGTCTGTCGCTTTTGGTTACTCTCGGGAAAACAAACACATTAGTATTCCTTACCGGACACAATACCCCCAAAAAGTTAATGTGTGGGCTGGAATATGAGGCAATTCCATAATTGGTCCATTTTTTATCAACGAAAACTTGAATGCGGACAAATATTTAGAACTGTTGAGAAACCAGATAGTTCCAGCTGTTCAACGTCTCAATATAAATTTTGATGACATTTGGTATCAAAAAGATGGCTGTCCTGCTCGTACTGCAATAAGAGTTCAAGTGTTGAAGCTAGATTGAAGGAGACTTAAGTAGTTCATATTTTGGCCTACATGCAAATATGTACAAGTGGTACAGTCGGTAAAGTCTCACACTCAAATGTTTATTGGGTTACTTTCTAGCTTATTATCAGTCAGAGCCGCAATAATGTTTTTCCATACCTGTATATATTTTTTTCGTGTTAAGTACAGGGTTCTCGGTTATTAGAAGAGATAGAGATTCGGTCAGACGGACGAAAATGATCTTCGATTTAATCATAATTAAGATCACAGATCGCAATTTACATTTACGTTGCCATTTTTGAAATACGGGGCAAAATAGCAAAATTACCAATTTTACTTTCTGGCACTGGTAGCGTTATCTACAAAATATTTAAAATTCTGAAGATACATTATTAAGGCAACTATTTGAGTACCTTTAAGTGAAGTTTACAAAAAAATTTGCAGTCATTAGTTTGCTTGTTATCTACACTAACTTTTGTATTTCTTATGGGAACTATGTTGTATTTTTACACAACTGTAAAGAGCTAAAAATGTTGGTTTCATAAATGTATGCATGTGTAATTAAAAATTTATAAATAAATTCAAAAATAAATATTTTAATTATTATTAACAATAATGCGTTGACATATCGAGTTAACCGTGTAAAACAAATGAGCGTCACCTTTACATACAGTTAAACAATATTTGCGATACAGTCGGTATGTTGGAGGTGTGTTACAAGAGCAACAAAAATTTACAAAGAGCAAAGTTAAATTATAATTGAAAAAATGTTCCAAGTTAAGATTAACATCAGAAGTTCTATTTGATTTAAATTCTAAAGTTTGAATTTAAATTTAGCACATTTATAACGTTATTAGTTTAAACTAAAAAAAAGAATTTATGAACCAAAAGCTATTAACAAACGAAAGTCAGGTTTAAAAACTATTACTAATTACAACGAATGTTCAACTATGTATTACTATTTACACAACAATTTTTGTTTCAAAAATGTATGCATGTGTAAATAAAAATTTATAACTAACTTCAAAAATAAATATTTTAATTATTATTAAGGATAGTGCGTTGACATATCGAATTAGCCATGTAAAACAAGTGAAAATCGTCTCAACAATTGCATAATTGTGATTCTGGTGAAAATGTATTTTCTTCTCATTCATTTGAGAGCAAATAAAATGGCATATCGTTTTGATGATAACGATAAAGTTGATAAGCTAGAAGTATATTTTAAGTGCAATAAAAATGTGCATAGAGTAAGGGATTTATATTCGGGAAGATATGTTTAGGCGCTTGGAAAGTAAATTCAGAATTTACGGGTCAGCTTAGTTAAAGAAAAAGTATACTCAAGCGAAATAAATTCCATTGAATAACTTCAAGCGAGAGTTGAAAATAATTTAAGAATGTTAATTCAAGAACCACGGCCACTCCAAAGGATTATGCTTTCACTAGAAAAACGTTTACGATTATGTATTCGTGAAAGTTGTGGGCATTTCGAACATTTAATGTAAAAACCAGTACCTATTTATTTTATTTTTTTTTGTTTTGTGGTATTCGTTGTTTTTTTTTTTAAATTGTTTCCTTTGTCTGCTCTGTGTTAATGTCATACAATTAAAACTTTTTTTAAGTTCTAAATAATTTACAATATTTTACCTCATAGTTGTTTTTGAAACAATCATTATTCCCTGAGGAAGTTCGTTCTCGGGCAAGAAAATTATTAATTGTTTCATTTTAAAATAATTTATTAATTCGGTCAGCATTACTTGCTAAAACCTAAAATAACTCCAAAACCAATAATTTTTTGACTTTCAATAAGAGTCTCTTTTTTGTGACAAATTGCTTAAAAAATACTATTTTTATCCGAAAAATTAGAAATATCCCTATAAAAAAAAGTTTTGGGGGGCAAAATAAGTGCCCTCCACCACCCTGAGCGACGCTCCAATATAACATATTAAAAATTTGTCAACAATACCTTTTATGACCTAATCAAAGGTGTTTGTAGTCTAAATTTCATTTAGGAATCTTAAACCGTTTCAGAGATAATTAAAAAAAAAGGATTTTTGTGGCCACTTTTACAGGGCCGTATCTTCTTAAGTGGATTGTCTACTGAAAATTAAAAAAAAACTGGATTTCTTTAAAATTCTCACTTTTTACATTTTTGTTAACTAGGACAAATTGATGAGAAAATATGCAATAAAATTTGTACAAAATTATATAAGTATATACATATACGTTTTTAAAAAAAATGTAAGCATTTTTCAAATTGATGCCAGATCATATTTGTATCTGTAGAAGAACTACCAAAAAAATCTTACTGAACTTTTTTTCTTTAAATTGAAAATATTTTCTTATTTTATTTTTTACAAATAAACTATGCAACTTATAAACACAGAATTACATGAAGTTTTAGTTTGTATATCTGAAATCAATCACAAGATTTACTCAGTGCAATTATATACTGCATATATATATATATATATATATATATATATATATATATATATATATATATATATATATATATATATATATATATATATATATATGTGATCTCTAACACGTGGAAATATTTATAATAAATAAATGATGGCTTAAATTTTATTATAAAAGTATATACTTGGTGATAGGGTTCTATATTGAAATTTTCGTTGGCAAATCAAAAGAAGTTTCATTTCACACATGTAAATATTCTTGTTAATAATTAAATTGTAATTTGTAATTAATAGTTTCAATGCGAAACAGACTTCGTTGGTATTTTCACAAATTACGCATGCATTGCGTCCTTGCTAACTTAAATAAATGCAGCCTGTCAAAAATTTCACCAAAGAATAAAAAATTAGTGAGTACAATTTTGATTTTGTTCAAAGTAAAATTATTATTTTTGTAATTACACCGGTTCATTGACTTTTCTGATATTGATACATGTTGTCGCACAAACATTTATACATAATCAAACAAAAAACATAAATACAGTACATCAAAGGAATAATCAATGCAATAATGGGTTATGATAGAAAAATTTAACTCACATGTGTTGTTGCAATTTTCAAAGAATGTTCACTTTAGGCTTGTTTCATATTAAACATTGGACGTAGACTCCTTCCCATGTATCGATGATACTGCCTTGCTGTTCAAAATGGTGCTGCTTATATTCCCTAACTTCATCCAAATCCATTAACTGGTGATAATTCTTCCTCGTGGTAAATACGATGTAATGTAATGTGCTCATATACTTTCAGACAAGCATTTTTATTTTATTTGTATATTTAAGTGTTGGTTTAAATATTTAATAATTTTTCGGATTTAACTTGTATTTGATTTTTATATAAAATTTTTTATTGCACTTTTATTTTAGATGCCGTTATGAAGTCAAATTTATTTTATAATGTCCATCACTTTAAAAAAAAATAAACATCAAATCCAAAATAACTGAAGGATTTTATTGACATAAAAAAAATGCACATCACCCGATGTTAAGCACGATTTCGAAATGAAACAATTACAATATTATCGACAATTATAATCGGCAACCTTAGTTTTAAATGTTGTTATAGGTTAAAACAATTGTTTCCGAAATCTCGACTCTACGTTGATCGCGTTTCAAATCCGATAATGTTAATGAAACTTTTAACTTACATGTTAACAAAAACACTACTAGCACTATGACTTGTTAGTCCCAAAGATTACAACAGTAAGAGAATGCAAGAGCAAGAGAGTGAGAAATCAGGAGCAATTCCTTTTATACTCTTCTCAAGGATACCAAATTTTAATTTTTTTTTCTACATTACACACAAAAGATGCTATCATCTGATTGGTCTAAACAAAAATGTTAAATTAACTAAAACATAAATTATGCCATAACAAATCAAATCGGATTTGCTTTTTAAATACAAATTTGGAATCAGGGCAACTTTCTGCATAAAATGACACCTCACATGCCCTATTTTGCTTCAAAAATTTACATTTTGACAAACTAATAGCCTAAGTTTGCTA
This sequence comes from Vesta saturnalis, assembly GCA_036346205.1. Taxonomy (NCBI): domain Eukaryota; kingdom Metazoa; phylum Arthropoda; class Insecta; order Coleoptera; family Lampyridae; genus Vesta; species Vesta saturnalis. Next base: position 2,224,234 of record JARFJB010001308.1, read on the forward strand.
ATATCTAACAAATTTTGTATTTTACAACTAAACTAATTACATATTCAAATTCTACATAAAAAACTGTATCAGAATACACCTAGTTTTAACAAAATTTCCACTTTCATATCTTAATTTTAGGTTGTTAACCCAACTTTTCTAATTTTATGTTTAGATTACATATTTACTGTTAATTTCTTTGTGAAAATGAGGGAAACCTACTACTATATGCTTTTATAATTTATTCTAAACTTATCCTATCCTATAAAAACTATAAATTTGTAAAATTCTTAAATATAGTACATAATCTAACTTTATAAAATTTACTTTTACCTTGCGTTTTAAACGTCTAAATCACTTGAAATGTTTATGTATTATATTCTTATATATGTCTCTATCACAATCACTGTTTATTTGTATTCCATAGTTCATAATTTTGTCTTTTCACATTTCCATCTTGTTAACACATTTTTGTAAATTTTTGTACGACAAATTGTAATTATATTTTAAATATCACATTGCACAAATGTTGTTCATGTTCTTAGCTATGTTTCTAAGTCACTACCACTTCTTATGCACTGTGTTCGTACCATAACACTTTCTTATAGTTCGCAGAGTTAATGCTTTGCACCTATTACTATACATGTTCTACACATTAGAATTATCGTACTTCATGTGATCAATATCTGTCACATGTTTAAATTGCTTAAATAAATTGATTAAAATGTGAAATTACTTAAATATGTTGAACGAAACTAATCGTACACACTAATATGAACCGTGTTGACCTTTCTCATATGCTACTGGTATAGCTCATTGCCTTTATGAATATAACAACCTTGTGCATACCCCACAAAGCCTGTTTTGTTACATCAAAACCATATTTTTACACTCATATACTATTTTTTCTAATAACGAACTGTATATTTGAATTTTATATAAACTTGTATACTATATAGAATTTAAGCTCGACAAACTCTAGCCCCTTTATTATGCCTATTTCTAACCATCTCAATATATATATATATATATATATATATATATATATATATATATATATATATATATATATATATATATATATATATATATATATATATATATATATATATATATATTTGCCTTTCATGCACTAGCACTGGTTGAGCGCAAGAACAATAAGGGCTCTTAGGTTTTAAAATTCCAAAACTAGCTTACTGAACTCCGCCGTGTATTACATTTTCACATTATAACTAAGTTTGTACTTACAAAAAACAAGATAGGTAAGTCGGCAATAACAAACATTGTTATTTTTATTATTAATACGTTTTTGTAACTTACAATGACAATACCATTATAGACCATTGAGAAATATAATGAAAAATCGAGCATTGTCGGCGATACCACTCTCGTGTGACAGAAGTTCTTCACGAGTTTGATTCATAATTATGCTTTTCGGAAATTTAGTAACAGGTTGCAATATAAAAAGGTTAGAAATGTATAATTAATGCAAAACTAGAAATGTAATGTATTTTTTCAAAAGTAAATTGAAAATTTGCATGTAAAATGATGGCAAACGCTGAAATTATACGCCTAACATAATTTTATAAAATAAAACCAGGAAATGAGAGAAAAAAGGTGGGCAAGATTTTAGCTAATAAAATATTAATACGTCTGAAACGATATGCATCCATGAGTGCCTTAGTGGTTATACATTTTTGATTGCTTTAATATAATTGTGTACATAAATTCTTTTAATAAAAAGCAAACAACTGGATAGAGTTACAAGCAAGACACAGTTTGTGTGCTTTAATTAAGTGCACAAAATTCTTATTGAATAACATATTTGCCTTGAATAAATATATCTACATAAGATTTAATTAATAATACTCCTCACGCATCTTAGAAAATAAAGTTCTAACGTATTTTATTCTGTAAAGAATTGTAAACTGAATTTATGAGAAATAATCTGGAGGGATTATGTGGAGAAGAACAAAAAGGCAAACGTAATTTAAGGTTTGCTAACAAATATAAAAAAGCTTATTTAGTAGAAATACAACGAAATATGCTAAAGAATTATTACGGTTCAACGAATACAATCAATGACAAATAATTCATATTTCGTAAAATACGACCTTTTGATTGCCCCTGATCATTTTTATCATCCACTATTTTATCGCCGTGTTACATAAGTATTTTATAATTTTTATAAAGCGCAATTCAAACTTACTCTTAATAATTAAAAAAAACTATAAAATCTTTAAGAGCATAATATTTAACTTACTCGTAATGCTGCAGATTCTTAAAAAAGTTGACTCATATTTTTATGTTCACTTTATTAACAATAATGCAAATCTTATTCAAATTATTTAATTGCATAAAATAGAATTTATGTAAAAGCATAATATTGAATCATTTGCAAAATTCTAATCTGATAAAAATAATTGTCCGTCGAGAGGTTGGCTACCCTGTGTTAATAGTGTGAAGTGGGAATGGATGAGATTAAGTGCTACATCATAGTGGGATAGATATGCAATGAGATTACTCAAATTAGAATTGACGAGCCTTGCGCAAAGATGACTCAACCAGTTAATTACAAACTGGGCGAAAATGACAGTAGATCAGCAGTAAGGAATGGACCGGTAGCTCAGTGGAATAAATTGCGTGGGCGTGTTGCTAACTTTATTAATAGGATAGTCTGTAATACGTGAGACACAATAAGGTTAAATCAAAACCATATAGGCGCCAAGTTATATATATATATATATATATATATATATATATATATATATATATATATATATATATATATATATATATATATATATATATGTCAATGTAGGGATCGTACTACTTAAATACGAATGGTTCAAACAAACAAAAAAAGTCGCTTACCTTTTTGTCAAAAGCCTCACATAGTTGCACGTACTCGCAAGAAAATCACCTGCTAAAGGACCAGCTGATCGGTCAACAATATTATTTATTCTATATTTTTACGTTACGTTAAACCTTACGAAACTTATCTGTTAAAATGAAATTATATCAGCAAAAACTCATAATAGCAAATACTCTAGTAAAGGAATTCGCATCACTCGTGATGTGAAAGCTATTATCAAATGAAAAAAAAAAAAATTGAACGCTCCCATAAATTAAATAAACTACTCGTTAACTTGAAAGGTAACAAGATATCTAATCTTTCAAAGTTAATACTTCGTAAGTAATAACGCAGTAACAAAGGAATGAAGTTACAATAATGAAATAATACTCTCAAGTCATTAACACTATTAACACATCATTATCATAATATGATAATGATGTAAATTAAAATAAACAATCAGAGAAATGATACAGATGTTAAAAACACTTTCTTACGTGAAATTTATTTTTATCTATACCGGGATGACTCTTGCAAGATTCCGATTCTCAAAATCATATACTTTAAGCACCTCAATTCCAAATATTGATAACGTCTAACACATCAATTCTAAACATTTAGGTAATACGTAAATTTGTATTCAATACTCAGAGTAAGCTAAAAATAGCGAACAGTAAGAAATGTTTCAGGCACGGGTGAATACACTTTGACAAAATTAGTATAATCGCCTGGAGGGCTCCTACGCAAGACTGTAAACTAAAGAAAGGATATTCATCGGCCTGAGAAATTACAAATAGACACTTTAACGAAATCACCAGCAAAACAAACAAAAACTAAATAAACGATAGAAATAATTACCTTGATTCGTTCAAATTTTCAATCTATTGACCACTCTGAGTTCTCCCCTTTCTGTTGTGCTGCAGTATAGGTAAATTATATGTAGTTGACGCTCTAGGTGACGGATCAGTGGAAGCCAACTCTTCTGAATTTTTCCTAATGCCGCTTTCCAAATAGCAACGCGCAATCGGCATCTTTCAATGAATCGTTTATTTTTTAATTTGTGTCAACACAAATTTAGCGACGAAATCATTTTATTAAAGCCAGAGTTTATACACAACAATTTGTTTCATTTCTTGAGGTAACTGTGCGCGTGAATGTGCCTAACGAATATACTGAACTTACCTAATAAAAAAATCCACAAAAAATGCGATTATGATCCAAAAATGAGGAATAGCACTACCACTAAACAGTGATTCCTCTTCGATGGGCCTGTAAAAATGTCACTTCTGACAATCTATACACCACCATAACGTCTCCATGATGGCTGAATGCTCTTCAAAAAGTGGGTGAAGGGGAAGACTCTGCTACGATAAACTTCAAATAACTACGGTAGAAGATAAATAAGTTCACTTTGCACTCAAGTTACATCGCGCGCTATGCACCACAAACTGCTTATTGTACATCTTAGCTACGACCTCTTTACGAACCTAACAGTTTCCGCCATAATGCATATCACGTCAAATAACGAATGATAAAAAAACGTTTCTTCAAATTGTAAGCGCGGTAGAAACGAAATGAGTTTCAGAAACCGAATTAAATAATAATTACGTCATTAGCATCAATCTACCGCCATAAAAACATCATGTAATGTAATCTGTTTTCGGCGCCTAAAAGCTTTAGAAAATTGACTCTAAACCAACGTAAACGTATTATAAAGACCACAATCTTCGTCTTGTTAAAACAATTGATCAAACTGACTCCCAACAAACCGTCGCCAATGTTTTAAATCTACAAAGCTACGTTTTCTGCCGTAATTTTAGTTATAAGGTAACAATTTTCCTTGACGTAATTTTAACTCAACTAAACTATAATTCACGGTACTTTAAAATATGATTATCCGTTATTCGCTAGAAACTATTAAACTCCTTTATAAAATGCCCTTTGCTTTACAATTGTCAACGCGTAGAATCTCATCGTGATTTAAAACCTTAAATCCATTAACAACAAAAAAACCAAAAAATCCGTTTACCAACTGGGTCATAAATCCAGACATCGCCAAACAAAGTAAAAATTTGTAACTAAATTAGGGCTTCCAAAATTTATACTTGAATATATCCCAGTTTTCAATAATCTGAAACGAGAAAGAACAGAATTTCCTCCTGCAATTTCTACATATAAAATTTTAAATATCCTAAAGTTCGAAAAAAAAAAGAATTTACGGTGGATTTTAACCACACGCGACAAATCGCCACGAAAACCTATTAACTAATAAGCAAGTTTACAGTACACTGAAGAAAAAGAGAAAAAAACAAAATAGCAATACAAGTTACACATAAAATAAAACAAGCAGTAAAATTAATATACAGTAGAATTAAATAGATCCCCATTCTTTTTAAAACTTCAGCATTTTACCCACTAATAGAACCTTATTCTGTTTTATTCCAGCTAAATGGAGTAATTTACGGGATTTCTTTGCAACCTTTCCCCGGAGTGGACATTGCTAAAAGGTTGATTGAACAACGAAGGTGCAATGAACTAGCGACATCTCTCTTGGACAGTCGTAAACTTTGGCATTTAGCTACAGCCGTCAGTAAAAACTTTAGTATATCTTCATCTACCTCATAACATTCGTTGACGGATCTGTACTAACTAGTTCTGTAGGCAAAGCTAATCTGTTGCTGTATTTATTTGCATCAAACTCGTGTGTTAATGATTTTGAAGAAGACGTGCCCCTAGTCAACTCTGCTTTACACTCTAGGAAACCAATTCATTTTCGGTACAATCCAACATCAGTAAGCTTGATATCAATAAGGCGTCTGCCCCATACGGTATTCCAACTATTGCCTTAGGGACCAATTGACATCACTTCCATTTTCTATAAATTAAATCATTGAAAAAGCCATAAACCAGCAACTGCTCTATTTCGTTGAAACTAACAAACCCCTTAGTGACCACTACCATAGTGTTAATCGTTCAACAGGTGATCTTATTTCATAAGTTACCTCGCTTGGGTTGAATTATAGTTGGCATCAACGCGAGTGTGCCATATGGATCAATTACAGCGCCTACATATCTTCTACTATACCTAAATGATCCTATTTATTCAACGACTAATCCACTCCATTCATTTGCTGACGACAGCACCCTTCATTGTAGTTCATTTCAGTCTACTCATAATGGTAATGCTCCTTAAAACAAGGCATTAAATCAATTTCAATCAACAATGACAATCGCGGTATCCTTGAATGTGGAAGTAATGATCCAGTTAAATTTAGTGCTTATAAAACTCAATGTTCCCTTATATTCGCCAAAGCAGGTCGATCATTTCCTGTTGTAAGTATGAATAGTTGAGACCTTAAGATTTCAGACTCAATTACTATGCTGGGAATGACTGTATCTTTAAATCTGCGATGGGTTGGCCATCATCTGTCTGTTACTAAAATAGCTGCTCGTAAAATAGGCTTATTCTATAGATCTAAGCCGTACGTTACCTCCCGACAACTCTTTCTGCTATATTATGCCCAAATTCGCCCTCATCTAGAATATAATTGTTACCCCTGGGTTGATGCTTCCCAATACGTTCCCGATATCTTTGATCGCGTTCAAAAAAGAGCGATTAGATTTATAAATAACTCGTCCTTAGCTTCTGATGCACAGCCCTTTGAGCATACAAGAAACGTGATAGCTCTTTCTTAGTTTTGTCGGCACTACAATGGCAATTGAGCTGCTGAATTACACTCTTTGGTAGCATCTCGGGCCACCTTTGTCGGTTCGCGTATTCACATCATCAATATGCAGTACAAATCATCGTACCAAACGAGCACAATCCACATTCTTCTGCAAGGCTTTTGTACTTTAAAATCATCTCCTTAGTTCCAGTTTTTCTCTCAATTATGATATGAAAAACTTTAAAGTATCTTCCTAAGTGTTCCTGAGTGCTCTAGCATGGTGAGTTAAACTTAGCCTGTTTAGGACCACAGTTATAGAAAAATAGATGGCATAAAAGAAATCGTATTAATAAATAAACTATATATATATATATATATATATATATATATATATATATATATATATATATATATATTAAGGACACTTGAAAGTCATTAAAGCAAAGTCCTGCAAAATAAATGTGACAATAAAACGGTTAAGGTAACCAACTGAACATGGATTGACCGACAACCTACCCGCAATCAATGACGCGAAAATTTGAGTGACTGCAAGAGCTTACGGTATGCTCCTTTCATAGTTTACATGTTCTCCTGTACATCGCTCTACAACTAACGCGCATAAGAACAGGTTAATTTGAAGAGCTAAAGACGTGGGTGGCCAGTTCCTAGTTGTGGAATCAGTTATAATCCAGCCTCTTCTCAATAACATCTGGACATGTTTCTGCTACTCCCTGGTTTCATTAATAAAACCAATTAAATAAAAATTTGTCGTTCCACGCTAGGCCACGCACGAAATGGCCTAAATATTAGTAAAAATTAAATCAGCAAAAACTCCGTACAAATACTAACGGTGCTATTTAAACAGATAACGTAATAACTGTGGTTGTGAGATGGTGTATTGGCAAAGAAATTCCCAAATTACTGCTCTATATTATTTAGAGGCAATTCTGTGCGATTTCGATATCTTGTTTTTTACACAAGAATTTCTTGCAAAGCAATGACCCAGTTTTCTAAAGGTTACACCAGCTTATTGAATTGTTTGTTACGACTTTTAATGTACATTTAAGTACCTACCTAAGTTTCAATATAATAATTCTTTAATTGGATCACTGGCACAAACACTTAACGGGTAAAGATCTACGATTTAAACTAAAGCAGTGTTGATTATTTTGTCCTTTTATTTATTTATTGCTTTGCGGATAAAAACCAAAAAGGGGCGACTATGTATCGATACAATTTTTTTTACACGCCCTTTACATTATTATGGAAAACTTACAGTAAAACTAACACAAACAAACGGCAACTTCTTGTTTTGGTTATTACTAAAACGGAAATGATGGTATATGACCACAATGGTTAATAATTGTTATCTGTAACAAAACATTCATAAGTGTTCAACAAAAAATCTCGCAACACGGCCGGACCAAATCCTAACTTCAACTAACTTTCCCCTCGTAAACCACCGTTTGTCAATATTTCCATTATGAAGAAGTGTTACCTAAAGCATTAACTCTAAAGTGCGTGTCTACATAGACTAAGCCTCATAGGTGTTTTCATTAAAGCACATTAAAAAATGTGGCAGAAATATTTTTGAAATATAGCCACTTTTAAGGATTACATATTTAACTATATAAATGAAACATAATTAAGATAAACGTAATTATTATATAACAAACGCTGTTTATAGACTGGAGGTATGGTTTCAGTTCTAGTACTGTGTTTACTGCAAACATTTTTGCAATTAGCACATACTTGTCAACTATTTTAGCATAGCAGATGCGGTGGGTCAATCTGGTTTTCGGTCAGGTTGTAGTTGTGGTACTGAAATTTCTAAAATTACAAAGGCATAATAAGTGTTCTAGATGAAAAAATAATGCTACTGGTGGTATTGTTAGACCTTTGAAGCCCTATATATTTATGAAACCGTAAGGAACGAATGAAAGTAAAGAAGAGAGTTTCGCAAGGGTTTATCCTGGATACTTTGCTGTGCAGAATGACACTTAGAATTTCTTCACTTGTTTAAGGAACGCCAGATCTTTTGGAGTACTTAAAACAACATAATCTCGTAAACTATAATATGCCTTAATTGACTTAAATTTGGCAATAACCAAATGCACTAAAATCGAAAGATTTTGGTGTCTTCTTTGCGAATACTGAAACTCTAAATACATTGTTTAGTATTTAATTTAGATAATCAAAAACATTAATTACGAGAAAACTGATCAATCGCAAATTAAAATATTTTCGTGATTGATATTAAACAGCTAACTCAAACACTTAATGCTGACGTATTAAGCGCTCGCATAAATTCGTATATCCTTTAATTGTTTGTCAAGAAAACAAAACTCAAACGCAATCCTGCTTAAAACCTAAGAGCAAGCTTGAAATAACTTCTCATCAAAAGATAACATGGAAACAAACTATGTTAAACTTTAGTTCACAAAATTTATTTAAAACGTGTTTTAAACTGTCAATATATCTTGTTGTTCTTTTATATTATTGGACATCTTCATCATTCGTGGAGATCTAAACGATCCAACTAGTGCCACCGTTATTATAACTATAACTGCACTTTTGCGTACGACCCTATCACCACCACATCAGTGATACATGTTAAGCTTTTTTGAAAGCATATTTTATGAGTAATATATGTAAGGTTTACTTTATTATCGTATGTAATTAAGTGTAATTTGTGTTTATACATTTAGTGTGCTTTGAATTGTTGAACATACCTCTGCACAGTCACTTTTTGGTATCGTCAGCCTGTTGATAGTTTGTCACTGTACACTAAATTTAAGCAGCAGCTATAAACGCTGTATTTGTGCTTTCTATTGTTTTAAACTTACTCGACGTTCTTTTTTGCTTCTTACTTGTAAAGGTAAAAACTCATTGCAACGACTAACTCACTTCTTAATTGCTATTCCCTGATACAGAAGTTGTGCACCGTGCCGGCTGACGTTTATGTACAACGATTTTGGTTTGATACCAACTACGCTTTTACAAATGCTACCTTTACTAAGCTACGTAGTTGCTTCTGCAGTAGTAAATTATTATTCCCTTTCAGCTTCCTTTAAAGTTTTGTTTTCGTTTAGTCACAGTATAATTAATAAAATTTTACTCCCATGCACCCAAATGCTCTGCATCTAATTAGCTATTTGCTAGTTGCTGGTCTTTCCTGGTTTACAATGAGCTTCTTCCAATCAGACGGAGGTTTCAAATATAACCGGTGTAAAAACAACAAATCATTCCTATAGTGACGTCACAATTTAAATCAAGTAACCGCAACAACACATTTAAAGATGTTTCATACAGAAAAGTCTTTGCAACGACCTATAGTATGTACCTGAATATACGCATTTATTAATTTTAAATTATAATATATAACGTTTTCCAGCAATAATGTGGAAATTTCATGGGCGTACCAAACCTTAAAAAAATGTTGTGTCTCGTAACTGAATGTGAAACATCCAGCGGCGTATCAAACGTACTAAAATCATACAACCTTTTTGATGCACTTTTCTTAGAACTGCAGTTGGTTGCTGAAATTGTGTTTTATAATTATAAGGCATATTTCCAAAATCAGTGTAAAAATCACATATCTCGCAAATGACTGGGAAACGTCCAGAGGTGTATCAAAAGTTGTATTAAAATCTCACCACCATACCATTCTTTACATGCTGTTTTGTTGGAATTCTATGTTATAATCATTGTATGAAACACAGTTTCCAACGAAAACGTAAAAATTTCATCTCTCGCAAATACAGGGGCATATTTAACTTTATACTGATGTCATTCCATCCTTACTACACAACTGGAAATGATTGCTGAAACTTTGATATATACGTGTTCTGCAATTACTTCACGCAAATGAATGAAAAACATCCAGGGGCGTACTAAACGTTACAATAAAATTATATCGTCCTTTACATGCAATTTTCTTTTTGCAAATAGTTGCTGAAATTCTGTTTTATAATTATAATATAAAACAGAATTCCAGCAAACATCTGCAGTTCTAAGAAAATTTATTATTAAGGATGGTATAATTTTAGTACAACGTTTGATACGCTCAATTATTTGCAACAAACGATAGTTTCGCAATATTGTTAGAAAATATTGTATAATATAATAATATCATATGTATATGATAATATAACAGAATTCCGGCCACTATCTGCAGTTCTGTGACAATAGCAAGTAAGTCGGTATGGGATTAGTAGAATGTTTGGTACGCCCATATACATTTCCCAATCGTTTGCGAGAGATAAAGTTTACACACTATTGTTAGCAAATGTGTTTTTATAATCTTAAATCAGACTTCCATCAAACATCTGCAGTTCTGAGAAAATTGCATGTATAGGTTAGTATGATTTTGGTACATTTGATATGCCCCTGGATGTTTCCGAATCATTAGCGAGAGACGAGATTTTCACGGTAATGTTAAATATACTGTATTATGTTATAATTATAAATCAGAATTCTAGCAAACATCTGCAGTTCGAAGAAAATTGGTTGAAGGGTGGTATGGCTTTAGTACAACGTTCAGTACGCCACTGGATGTTTCCCAGTCATTTGGAAAAACGGTATTGTTACAGTATTGTTGTTTATATTATATTAATATAACAGAATTCCGACAACCATTAGCAGTTGTCTTAGAATTACGTGTAAAGGTTGGTATGACATTAGTATAAACTTTGTTACGCCCTTGTACATTTCGCAATTATTTGCAATTGACGAAATTTTTTCATAATTGTTGGAAAACGTGTTTTATATTATAAAAATAAGACAGACATCCAGCAATCAAGTGCATTGCTAAAAAAATTAATTTCATGTGGAGGATGGTATGATTTTGTACAACGCTCTATACACCTCTGGACGTTTCCCAATAATTTGCGAGAGATGAAATTATACATTCTTCTTGGAAAACGTGTTTCATATTATGATTATAGAACATAATTCAAGCAACCAACTACAGTTCTTAGAAATTAGCATGCAACCAACGGCAGTTGCGTGAGAATCACATGTAGAGTATGGTATGACATTAGTATAACGTTTGATACGCCAATGTTCATCTCTCATTCATTTACTAGAGATGCAATTTTGGCGATAGTGTTGGAAAATGTGTTTTATATTATAATTGTAAAACAGAATTCCAGCAACCATCTGCAGTACTAAGAAAATTTCATGTAAAGGAGGGTTTGATTTTAGTATAATGTTTGCTACGCCCGATCTGGTTGTTTCCAATCATTTGCGAGAGACCAAATTTTCACAGAGTTGTTGAAAAATGTGTTTTATGTTATAGTTTAGAATGCAATAATTGTGCATGTTTGTGCACAAATAAACCGTTCTAAAGATTTTTTTTTATAAAGCTTATCTTTAAAGGTATTGTTGCGATTACTTGATTTACATTGTGACATCACTTTAGGAATAAGTCGTTAAACGTTGACGTCACTACAGCGCTATAACGTTAAAGCTTTTACATAACCTTCGGATATCTTCGGGAAAATGGCTTGCTAGTATTGGTTGTTATTTTCACACCGATTCAAATATAACCGTATGTCGTTCTATCAAAAATATGATTCTGTTAATATTTGATACTATTGTTCTTGTAAGCAAGCTAAGAGAAAGTAGAAAGGCAGAAGTGTCGTAAGAGATTCGTTTTACAGTTTCAACTTAATTTCATTTCAAAATGTTATATACACACAGATTCACATCCTAATTGTTGAGCAATGGCGTTTAGTATTTGAAGCTGTTTTCACTGCTGCAAAGTTACTATAAAATAATAATTAAAACAGTTTTATATAGCAATCAATGAATGTGGGGGGCCGTGGAAATAAATAAGTGAGAACAATAACAAAGTACAGAATACTGCATCGCAACACTACAAAAGACAATGTTCAGTTATAATTACCATATTCGTCATTTGAGTTTCATCTTGCTATTTACAATTAACACAAACTGTATTTTACGTCCGTATTTAGAGAAAACTAAATAACAGAGATTTTCACAGATGTCGCAATAAACGTACCGTTAAAATCAGTTTTGTGCTAATACAAGGTGCACCAGGCATGTACAAACGTATGTTACCACGTGTGGTTCTGACAAGATTTTGATTAGGGTTGAGTACAATCGTACCAACTTTACGTTAATCCACTAAAATGTCCTCATAATGCGCTTACATTAATAACCTTCAGAACGCGATACTTATCGCCTGTTAATTATCGAACAAGTTACCACAATATATGCAGAAGCAGGTCTTATTTCCTAAATCCTGGCTTAGCTTTTATAGAATACTAACTTCGCAAAAGCAATTTAGTTAGCAGTTTATTAAGAAGCTGGAAATTATTGTTTGTACAAATTATTTCCTATCTTAAACTGTGGTATTCTGTAAAATGGTCTAAACATTTCATTATCGGTGTGATTTATCTTACAATGTTGCTTTGCATCGAGATTATCACTAATAAATTTTGGTGAACATTCATTAATATTTAAGTTGTATAATAAAGACCTCATATAGCCTGTCCGGTAGAACTGAACGGGTATCGGATTAACAAGGAGGATTGTCAATATATGGTTCTATTGTGCTTGAAACCGCCTTAATGCTTTGCTGTCTCGTACTTATTGTACGTGACAAAGAAAGATGGATATATTATGAATAATGCCTCTATTTCTGCCGAACAAAAGCGTTTGCAACTTTCACACATAATGACAAGGCAATAAGAATCAGATGCAGGTAGAATAGAAATTCAATAGGTATAATAAAATGCCAGTGGTTCTCAACACTGCTTTAACATTATATAATTTGTGAAGAAATGCAACTTTTGTATAATAAAAATAATAATCGATTACTAATTACCTATAAGTAATTTCAATTGACACCTTTCACTTATACTTATAACAACAATAACAAATACATTTTATTATAGTTAGTAAATATTAATTAAATTACAAAGATATACTTTTATAATTAAATGTAAAATTATAATTGTCATTCGGCTTCAGATTCATCACTTCCTGAGTCATCCAAATCTTGGACCGTCGAAACCGAAAGTTTTAACGCGTTTGCTGTTCTTTGTTGAACAGAAAATGTAGATAATAGTGGACCACCATTTTCTTTTCTTCTTTAAAATAATCGACTGTATTTAAAACTAATTCGCGAATTTCTTTACTCAACTTTTCGGCATTATATTAATGGTTAGTTTATATAAACGCTTACTCAAAGAATAATGATAATATAGATATTGCAGTTGTTTTATTTATACCTATATGTACCTACTAAATGGTATAATAATCTATTATTAATTACTTATTGTTACAGTATTGCATATTTATTTGGATTCTTTTGTAATTGGAGTACACTAAAACGTCATTACCATACTTAGGTATACAATGAACTTTCTAAATGTAAATTGAAATACCTATACTTAATCGAATATTCATTATTATGAATGGCTTTTATAAATGTTTATTATAAAAACTTGCATTCTTCCATAAATTTTAAATGTAATGTTAAAGCAGTGTTGAGAACCACTGGCATTTTATTATACCTATTGAATTTCTATTCTACCTGCATCTGATTCTTATTGCCTTGTCATTATGTGTGAAAGTTGCAAACGCTTTTGTTCGGCAGAAATAGAGGCATTATTCATAATATATCCATCTTTCTTTGTCACGTACAATAAGTACGAGACAGCAAAGCATAAGGCGGTTTCAAGCACAATAGAACCATATATTGACAATCCTCCTTGTTAATCCGATACCCGTTCAGTTCTACGGACAGGCTTTATCGTACGCGTACTTTATTAGAAATCTTAAAGGAAAATTATAATCATCTGTTCTTTTGTCCTTGAATTAATTTCTTTATATTGAAATTTAATAAATAATTTATTTAAACATACAAAAAAGTGCAATAGAATGAATGGTATTCTCAAATGGTTTACAAAACCTTTAGGAGTAAATCCGCACCATAAAGATTGTCCAAGTTTGTCAAATGCAACTATATCCATATAGATGATACTTATATATATATATATATATATATATATATATATATATATATATATATATATATATATATATATATATATATATCTGTTTTGGATTGATGTATTTTCACTACACCAGTCCCTTAGTAAAATACGGTTCTCGATTTAGAGTCTTGTGGCATGAATCATTTCCTTTTTGTTTTTGTCTCCAAAATTTTGGTAACACTTTAGTACTAGATCAATGGTAAATTTTATATATATATATATATATATATATATGGGATGGTCTTTTGTATCTAGGCAAGACGTTTTTTCAAATGTATTTTGTTACACGTCCAAACCGCACTAGACGTCGTGCATGCTTACTAGTAAGCGGATTGCCAAGCCAGCTAACAGGGAGATGGGCGTGGTCGAAATAATAAGTAAAATGAATGATTAATATGCTCAAACACCTTACACCTACATTCAAACAGCTCAGTCCGGGAAAATATGTCTCTAGGCGCCACCACAATCGAAACTTTGCTAAAATAATTGTCTTAAGCTGGATGTTAATTAACCCTACTTGATTGTGGAAAGTAGTATTGTGCTTACTCAGTAAACTCTTACACGAGGGTTCTAAAACAAACACTCGTCCAAAACGATTCAACTCAAACTCCAATATATTTAGTACTACCCAGGTTATTAAAAACTTTTTGAATACACCTCGTATACCAAAACTTCCAAAATAAAATTTATCACTCAAATTCATTCAATGAACGGTAATTAATTTTTAAAATTCTTAACATGAACGATATCTTTTAAATTTAATCTACTTTTTATAACACTTCTGAATCGTATTTGACATTCGTAAATAGGTAAGTTCTCAAAACTCCAACTTTTATAGTTATACTTAATGAAATTATAATTAACAGCTGATCCGTCACTAGTGCATTGCGCTAATGAAACTAACATGAAAATTTTTCAATCAACCTGGCAAATATAACCTTTCAGGTTGTTCCTTAATCTTAAAAATCCAAAAATATGCAAAGTCTACATTTAACTTGTAAAAAAACTAGGTCACCAATTAAGTAATCGTCACAAATATGTCTCATACCTGGCTAAATAAACAACAGAATAAAAATTTAACGATAAATATATATATATTGTCCTGCATAAAATAATAAACAAATGACAAAGAAACAAACACAAATATATTTACATATACCACTACAACGTGGTTGAAAATCAAAACCACACGTCACTGTCAATAAAACTCGCTGCAAAAATTCTTACTACTGTAAACAACATAACTCGAGAACGATTATCTTTTCGCTTCTAAACTAATTAATAATTACCCAACATTACGCAAATGAACTAAACAAAGAGATAATCGTGCTTTACTAAATTTTTCAAATTACTTCAATATATTCCTTACTTAAAATTGTCCATTAATCCTACGCTCTTCTTTCTTCTTTCTTCCCGCAAAACAATTATTTGTAGTCCATTTGTAATCCTTAAATTGCATGAAGGCACATAACCAGTGCTTCACAATTTCACAAACACCTATTCCTTTCTGTACTCACAAATAGTCCAATAACACGTAATAATCTGTATACGTTTGGTTGCCTTTAAAATTTCTAGCAACCTTTAGGAAATTTAGTCCTTCCTTACACAAATAAACTTTTAATGTCAATAAAATTACCTTAACATTGGCTTAATTTATTACGAAAATTTCGTTTACTTAAAGGTGGTCCCATAAATAATTTTAACTCAATATCGGTACAAGAACACGCGCTGCACTTAACACTAACGTAATAACTGTTAACTTTTTATAAATCTGCTTATGCACTTTTTACTTTCTTGAAAATAAACAAACTAATTTTATCTTCAATCTCAATTTAATTAATTGTTTTATTTATGAATGTCTTATACGATTCATCCCCTTTCGGGTAACGCAGTTGTTTAAACAATGACTGCCTTCACTATTATTCACAAATATAACTCCAACTTAACCCATTCTAAACCACACTACACCTCGCGCGCGTCTCCCCAACATTCACCACAAGCAACAGCCAAAAACGAAAAAGCTCCTGTCAATCCCTGACTCTCCTATTTATAACTTCAGTCATCCATCTTTAAACATGTCTTCCTTCCGCGCTATATTCTCCAATAGTATTCCTTAAAAATTTCATAGTTCCAACGGATGCTACCCTTTATACAAGCACGCGTGTAATTACAATACATCGCCATGTTTGTTTTTACTTACAAATTTTACAATTACTTCATGAAGAAATCATTTCTCGTCATTACATTCATTCAGTAGCCACTCTGGACCATTACGCAACTTTCAACATTTATCTCCAACCTGCGCTCGATCTCCTTCCGCAACATTTGCAAAAATAAGTACCGTCTAAGGTCTCAAATCCCATATACATACATATATTCTCAAAACAATTGCACAACATTACGAAAACTTTCTGAAATTAACACTTAAACATACCCAATCTTTCTCTACATATTTTCTAAAACATTCTACACTTATACCCTCACATCTTCTGACCAAAATTACTCTTTTTCCACCAACATTCCATTCTTTATCAAGTAGCAAAACAGTAGCAAACATTATCGTCCCTTCGACAAATTTCTCTTCACATTTACATTCATCAGAATCTAATTATTCCAACACTAAAGTCTCTATAATATTCAAATACACGTATCTACATACTGTATAATATTTCTCCTAAATTTCCAGTGGCGTATCATACACCCACATACATTATACATATACACAAAAAAAATTTTTTTTTCGTTCAAACTCAATACACTCGCACTCAAAACACGTAATACACGACATCACAGCATCCTACATACAGGGTGCGTCAACGCAACCTGACAATTTTTCAGGGGGGTTATGTATATCAGTAGTGACCAAATTTTAAAATTATCTTCGTACATACTGGGTGTTCTAGAAAATCGTGGCTTATCAAGCTTGTGTTTTTTTTAATGGAACACCCTGTATTTTCGTTCAATTTTGGATAGTGCTGTAAAAATAAGGTACACTTTAATAAATGATCTCTATAGGAAAATATTTTATGAAAATAACAGGTTTTCGAAAAAAAAATCATACTGACCGCATTAATTAAATTAGAATGGCAAAATTCTAGTTGTAAATATTAAAGTTGTTACCCTTTAGATCGCTATAGCAAATGATTCTTACTTCCTTACAGGGTGTACAGAATTTTCAGTTGTAAAATAATTACATTCAAATCACATTATCTTGGTAATTTTTAATGTAACACCCTGTATTTTATTAATCTACATTATTTAAAAAAACATTATCTATCATTTGGTATATGGGTTTCCTATACTTAAATATTACAGTTTTTTTGTTATTCAACATTTTCTTAAATGTAATGTATTTATTTGTGAGGTAAAAGAAATACTCGAATAATTATTACCATTTTTATTCTTAACACTCAAGTAAATTAATAGTTATTAACTAAAAATATAAAAACGGCAAAATATTTTTTTTTAAATAAGAGAAGTAATAGTTATAATAACAAAAACGAACAAGACGCTAGGAAAAAATTTATTTTAGTCTAACATATGCTCAAAATGTCTGCCATCTGCCTGACTACAACAATTAATTCTATTTTCAAAAGATCTTCTTATTTTATTTAACATTTCCGGCGTTATAGTGTTGAATGCATTAGAAATTCTTATTTTCGTATCCTCGGGAGTAGTGGGGACTGTTTGATTTATTATAAGTTGAACAATCCCCCATATACTGAAGTCCATTGGAGTAACATCTGGAGACCTAGGTGGTCAATTACAAGGACCACCCCTGCCTATCCACCTATTTCTATATTTTCTATTCAGATACTGTCTGACAGGTCGCGCAAAATGAGCGTGTGCTCCATCCAACTGGAGCCACATTTTTTTTTTCGTATATTTAATGGAACATGCTCATGGAGTATCCAAAAATCACGTTTTAAGAAATTCAAAAATTTTCTTCCATGTAGGTGGCCATCAAAGAAATATGGTCCAATCACATAATCGCCTAATATTCCTGCTCAAACGTTTACAGTCCATCGGCGTTGGCGATCAACAGTACGAAATAGATGTCTGTTTTCAGTATTGTAATAGTGGTAATTACGTCAATTTTCTACACCATCACTCTGAATAGTGCATGCATCTCTAAATTCTACGAATTTAAAAAAAATCAGGATCTCTGCCAGCCTTATCCAAAGCCCATAAGCAAATTAATGATTAAACACAGATTATAGCCTCTTTCAGAGAAATGTTGATGTAACCGAATATGATATGGATAATATCCATTTTTTTTAAGTATTCTACGGACACTTGTTCGACTGATACCTGTTTAATTCGAAATTTTTCTAGTACTTGTAGGAGGGTCATCAGTAACGGAGAGTACTACATCAAACTCGTTTTTATCATTCCCAGTAACATGTTTTATTCACCTTCTGATATGCAACTGACCCAGTAGCACGAAGTCTACTCAACAACCTTTAAAAAATTCCTTTTCTTGAATGTTCTCGGTAGGGGCACTTTTAAGCATACAATCTAGAAACCAGAAAATAATTTTCTAAACATTCCCCTATGCACAGTATCATATCAATTCTTTCTTGTAATCCGTAATTCATTTTAAACTATTATTTTAACAATAAATAAAATTATTGCACACATAATATATACATTATATATATATATATATATATATATATATATATATATATATATATATATATATATATATATATATATATATATATATATATATATATATATATATATATATATATATATATATATATATATATCATATAATTTACCATTGATCTAGTACTGAAGTGATACCAAAATTTTGGAGACAAAACAAAAGGAAATGATTCATTCTACAAGACCCTAAACCCGAGGAGAACCGTATTTTACTAAGAGACTGGTGTAGTGAAAAATACATCAACTTTAAACCAAAACAGATATAGATATAATATCGTCAATATGGATATAGTTGCATTTGTCAGACTTGGACAATCTTTATCGTGCGGATTTACTCCTAAAAGTCTTGTAAGCCAGTTGAAAATGCAATTCAAGCCATTGCATTTTTTTTTGTATGTTTAAATAAATTATTTATTAAATTTCAATAGCAAGAAATTAATTCAAGGACAAAAAGAGCAGATGATTATAATTTTCCTTTAAGATTTCTAATAAAGTACGCGTACGATAAGAGGTCTTTATTATACAACTTAAATATTAATGAATGTTCACTAAAATTTATTAGTGATGATCTCGATGCAAAGCAACATTGTAAGATAAACACACCGATAATGAAATGTTTAGGCCATTTTGTAGAATACTACTGATTAAGATAGGAAATAATTTGTACAAGCAATAATATCCAGCTTCTTAATAAACTGCTAACTAAATTGCTTTTAGCGAAGTTAGTATTCTATAAAAGCTAAGCCAGGATTAAGGAAATAAGACCTGCTTCTGCATATATTGTGGTAACTTGTTCGATAATTAACAGGCGGTAAGTATCGCGTTCTGAAGGTTATTAATGTAAGCGCATTATGAGGACATTTTAGTGGATTAACGTAAAGTTGGTACGATTGTACTCAACCCTAATCAAAATCTTGTCAGAACCACACGTGGTAACATACGTTTGTACATGCCTAGTGCACCTTGTATTAGCACAAAACTGATTTTAACGGTACATTTATTGCGACATCTGTGAAAATCTCTGTTATTTAGTTTTCTCTAAATAGGGATGTAAAATACAGTTTGTCTTAATTGTAAATAGCAAGATGAAACTCAAATGACGAATATGGTAATTATAACTGAAAATTGTCTTTTGTAGTGTTGAGATGAAGTATTCTGTATTTTGTTATTGTTCTCACTTGTTTATTTCCAGGGCCGCCCACATTCATTGATTGCTGTATAAAACTGTTTTAATTATTATTGTAGAGTAATTTTGCAATTTTATGCTCTCTGTAGTAATATTTAGAAGAAAGAGAAGAAGTTTATAGCAGCAGTGAAAACAGCTTCAAATACTAAACGCCAATGCTCCACAATTAGGATGTGAATCTGTGTTCATATAACATTTTGAAATGAAATTAAGTTGAAACTGTAAAACGAAATTTCTCTTATGACACTTCTTCCCTTCTACTTATCAATGGTCAATAGCTCAAAAACCCTGACACTTGGAGTGAATAACATATTTCCAGTATATTCTCTTAGCTTGCTTACAAGAACGATAGTATCAAATATTAACGGAATCATATTTTTGAGAAAACGACATACGGTTATAATTGAATCGGTGTGAAAATACAACCAAAATTTACTTATAGGGATCATTTATTAATTTTACAGTACTTATTTTTACAGTACTATCCAAAATTGAACGAAAATACAGGGTGTTCCATAAAAAAAACATGTTTGATAAGCCATGCTTTTCTGGAACACCCGGTGTGTACGAAAAGAATTTTAAAATGTGGCCACTACTGATATACATAACCCCCCTGAAAAATAAATTTGAAAAACGTATTGCCTGGATACAAAAGACCGTCCTGTTCGTGGTGGCCACCTATATAAATAAATATATATATATATATATATATATATATATATATATATATATATATATATATATATATATATATATATATATATATATATATATATATATATATCAATGGAATTATTGAAAATTAGAGCACATACAATTTACGGGTGAATTCTAGAAAGAGGGGGTTATTAGTTAAGCTTAATAGGAATGTTTTGTGTTTATTTCATTTATGCTGTTCACATCTGTCTGTAGATCTTTGGTAAAGCAATATTTTCGAAATTTATACTGTAGAAAAATGTAGGTAAATCATTTATGGGCGCACTCGAGAAATTCCGTTCAATATTTACAATTATTTAAAAAAACTTAAATACTACATACACACTACGTTAACTAAAACAAAGAAAATATGCTGGCACAAAAATTTCAGTCAGATTAGTAGTAGGTGAAGGAAGATTATCAACGCCTAGAATAAAACGCTCATGGTATGGTTCTGTGACTTCTTCGGATAATAATGGAAAATCCAATTTTTCCGCAGTATCATATATAGTTTTCATAAAAACCGAACATGCTCGTATAACACTCCGTGCTTTATGTAACTGAAAGGGCGACTATCCCAGTACTGTAGAGTGCTGCTTATGGAAAAAATTTATATTAATCTGTTGCGAGAATCAAATCGTTCATGCACGGACGAATGATTAAAGTGCATGATAGAGATTAAATTGGTTTCCTACCGTGCTCTAGTGTAGCATTAAAATCTGGAACTAAAAGTGGCGATTATTCCGTCAGTACTAGCCATAGAAAATGCAGCGTGTTACAACGTTCAACTGGATCATGCCCCAACGAGTGTTTCAAGAAAGAACCACATGGTTGAACGGTTAACAACAAAAAATATATTTTCATCGCAAGTGTTAAAGTCACAACTATGTAATCAAGCATTACAAGGAATGACACGTAATATACAGAATTGATTCTATATTGCAGAACGCAGACTACTGCGTATTGCTACTGCTACCCTACCACGCGGACTTGAATTCAGCCGAACATGGGGACAAATAAAGAATAGTGTTACGAAAAGGAATTTCTAATGAAGTCGACAGACAAAGCAGAAGAAATTGCTGCGATTACAGGACTATACTGGAAAAAAGGTTGCAAAAAAGTAATTAACCAAGACGACACTTATTTTAAAAACGAACACTTTGTCGAAATTTCAAGAAGCGAAAATTGTTATAAATCTTGAGGACGACAGCGACATAGAATATGATAATGATGATAGTGGATTTGAAAAAAATGTATGTGACTATTATCTGGAATGTTTACTCTGTATTATACTGCATACGATTATTTAACCACGAGAAAAATTTCGACATCGCTGATCAATAATTCTCTTAGCTGTTAAACACCCTACTCTTACTGCGCGCATGACTTAAAACAGACGGGCAGTGCACATATTAACACGTTTATTGAAAGAAGGTTTCTGTTTAATAATCGTGGTCCCGAACAGGTTAACTTTGACCTAGCGTGCTAAAGCACTACGGAACACTTAGGAAGATGGACAGGGAGACAGTGAATTGAAAAGAAATGCCTTCCAGGGTTTAGAATCCGTATAGGGGAATGTGGATTGCGCCCGCTAGGTTCGACAAATGGAGGTTTTTTTCTGCGTATTGGTGATGTGAATGAACAAGACGAGTATTAATAGCAAAGTTGGCCTGAGGTAGTATCAAATATGTCGATAGTGTATTGCGGTGAACTAACTCATAAGTAAAAATTATATTCTGGATGAGGTGGAATAAGGGCTTATATAGTAAAAATGGTTGTCGGGAAATACATTGCTGCTTAGATCTGTACATCTGGTCAACCCATGATAGATTTGAAGATATAGTCATTCCCACTACAATAATAGAGTCGGAAAACCTAAGATATGAGCTAGTCAGACTTTGGCGGACACAATCCATCACTGAGTTTGGTTAGCATTACATTTGACTAGATTATTACTTCCCTATTCCATAATACACTGAATGTCTTTGTTGATTGGAACTGTCATTTCAGCTTTACGGTCTTGATTTGAGATAGAAGGTGGGTTATCTTTATGACTAGGATTTACTACAATAAAGATCGTTGTCATCAACTAAGCATTGGATCTGGTTAGTGGTTGAAGAAATAAGGCCATCTATGTACAGTAGAGGAAATTAATACAAAAAGATGAAACTGATACCTTTGATACGCCCGCGTTAATGACAACTTCCTTTGAAAAGAAGTCATCAACAACGAAACGTATTCATCTTGTATCAAGAAAACAGTTAATGAGTGTATCAGTTAACCCAAAGGAGTGGAGTGAACACTTATGCCAAAGTTGGTCAAATGATTTTGAGATATCTAAGGCGACTACAACAGTTTCTAATGTATTGTTCCAATCTTGGGTTACATATGAAAAAAGATCACCTGGTGAACTTCCGATCACTGAGTAGTTTGCTAATTCAAGGAAAGAGAGTATTTGTCACATCCGATAACAACGGAGTCATTTTACACTTTAAGAATCTCAGTGTCGTCGCATCGTGGAACCGTTTTCAACATTTTTCGGGACAATCCACCTTACGTCTATACGAGCAAGTAAACTAATGTATTCAGCAGCCTCATTAGCTTCTAATTGCAATTTAAAGAAGCGTCATTGCATATTTATGATACAGATTTAGTTCACATTATTTGTGGTAAAATGCAGAAATGAGTCACATTGGGTATTTTAGTACATAGAGCTTGTTGACTATGCAATGGAGCAAGAAAAACGATAGGAAATCAGCGTTGGCCGACACAATGCATTCATTCCATTTTTATTGCCAGTCATGCACACGAGTTTGTAAATCGGTAGCTCATGCTGTCTAAAACAATTTAGAAAAACGTTGGAAATAACTTTTTCTTTATTCGACATAGACTATGCCATTCAAACAAATAAATATATATATATATATATATATATATATATATATATATATATATTTACTAGTCATATTGATGCACTCACTAAACTAAACAAAGATAGGTATGTATATTGCATAGTGTCACTTTTCAGTATGAACCTCTTTCCGATCATATACATGTGTTTCATCATTTGTTCACCATTTTCGGAAATATGTCGGGAATTTTAGAAAACATTGTCATTTGTCAAATTCTGCACGTTTCGTTTTCTTAATTCGTTCTTGCGCAGAAAAACTGCATAAAAACTATCATAGTGTTTTATACAGTTTTGCTACCTCCTTCTAAGTTTCTGAGTTTGGGCAATGCCACTGTATTTAACGATAACAGACAAGAATTCTTCCCCCCAGTCATTATTAAAATGTCACGTTAGACTCTTTCACCAGACTCACTATTGTTCCAATTTGACGTACAAGTACTTTCATGACTTGGTCCCTCAACCTGTTATATATAAAACAGGCTAATTCTAGACGAATCACTAAAATAGTTCAATCAGAAAGCCGCCCTCAGCGTTTGATTACACTCTTACTATATCTTTATTTTCACGTATTATCGAAAACCATATTCAAACATTGAAAATCCGCAGTGTTGATTACATTTTTACGTTTGTTTTTGGAGAACAGTGTTTTTACAAAATAAGTCATTTTGTAAAATACAGTGTAAGCTATAAGTTTTATTAGAGAATGTTTTGTTTTGTGAAAAGTCCAATGAATACTCACATAAACGGTACAGTTAAAGTGATGATGAGTAACTGTTGAACACTTAAATGAAACAAATAGTTTCCAATTTCCACAAATTCATTTATTCAGTTACAATTGTTTCGACACAGTGCCTTCTTCAGATTCAATCTTAAGCTAACTTACAACGTTACAAAGTACTTAGTGTACTAATTGTGGTGGGAGGTTGACAACTAATTATGTGATGAATGAGGAATGTTCAAACAATGGACGAATAGTATAAATCAATTTCACGATTCAATAACAAACGTTATTTTTGTTTTTAAAATTTGTAATGAATTACTAAAGTACAGTCTAAATCGTGTGATGATACCTTTATTATTCAACATGACAAATAGTTTCAATCAATTTTTATTCAATAACAATGTATTTTCTAAGTTTCTAGAGTTTCTAAGTATTCAACGTTCTAAGTTTCTAGTTTCTAATGTGTCTAAGTTTCAAAGTTTCTAAGTTCTAAAGGATTTTCAAGTTTCTAAGTTTCTAAGTTTCTAAGTTTCAAGTTTCTAAGTTTCTAAGTTTCTAAGTTTCAAGTTTCAAGTTTCTAAGTTTCTAAGTTCTAAGTTTCAAGTTTCTAAGTTTCTAAGTTTCTAAGTTTCTAAGTTTCTAAGTTCCTAAGTTTCTAAGTTTTAAGTTCTAAGTTTCAGTTTCTAAGTCAAGTTCTAAGTTTCTAAGTTTCTTAAGGTTTCTAAGTTTCTAAGTTTCTAAGTTTCTAAGTTTCTAAGTTTCTAAGTTTCTAAGTTTCTAAGTTTCTAAGTTTCTAAGTTTCTAAGTTTCTAAGTTTCTAAGTTTCTAAGTTTCTAAGTTTCTAAGTTTCTAAGTTTATAAGTTTCTAAGCTTCTAAGTTTCTAAGTTTCTAAGTTATTTTTATTTTCAATTTTATAATTTCCGGAAAATTTTTAATCGAACTTTGCTTCTATTTAATGTGTACGAATATTTATGTCGAGACAAAGACAACTTTGGGCCATTGCGTAACGTAGAAGCAGTGCAAGGAAGAATAACCGAAGCTTTACAAATTAGTCTGCCTATATTAAAGATCATCAAGAGTAAGATAAAGGACGTTTCTTTACACACAATTACCCCGAAAGCTAGTAAGAAGTTTAAACCGGTACAACTGATGGTCTAAAACATACTATACGAGATATCAGTCATGAGAATTATGCTCAAAAGGAATTGAGTACACTAGAAACACTCAGGAAAGAATTAGCAGAAAAGAATTACTAGTAGCATCTACATCAAGCATAAGCAAAATATTCAAATTTAAAAAAGATTGTAGTCGGTGAGCGCTATGTGAGGAAGGGTATGTTGCACCTGTAAGATTACAGTTTTTAAAGACTTACGTCCATAATATTCAATCATCATCGTCTCTACGAGTTTCTTGCTTAGATGAAACGCGGGTATTCTCAAGAGGATCACAGAAGAGGTCTTGCGGCAAGACGATATACCTAAAAGTGTAAAAAATGCAAATTATTCTTGAAATTTTGAAATGGTAAACGGTTCATCTCATTACACGTCACGTCGGAAATCAAGATAATTTTATTGAAAATAGCAGTTTAATATTCGCCGCGCACTCCAAAGCATTTGATTGCCATGATAACATGGATTAAGCAACCCTTGAGAGGTCAAATTACCGATATTAATTTTAATTCGCTTCAAGCTTTCCTAATTTTAATAAAATTTTATTGCTCTTCCTAAAAGTGGCTAATGATATAATTTCTTAGAAATTTTTGTTTGCATTGTGCATATAAATGCTTTGCTTATCATAATTACCTTTAAGTACGGTTGCGGTCCTTAGGACCGTACAATTATTTCCTAATCTGTATGCTTTAGACAAATTTCTAAACATACATATTAACCGCTAATTAACTTTCCAAAGAGTGAAATAGTTTCCAATAATGGCATTTTCAATAACTACCCACTTCCTAGAGGTTTTGAAAAATTAGTAAGTATAAATACTCGTACACATTGAATCAACAACTTTTGTTAGGTACTTTACGTTCAAGATGTCGAAATATCAGCGACTTATTCGATTCGACTTCAAAATCAACTCGTCGAGATCGTTAAAAATCTGGCGTTTGCTGCAGTATGTATGGAATAAATTTGTAACTGTATTATGTGCTATAATAAGCCGGAAGCAAACTATTTCCTATAAAAGCCAGATGACCATTCGTCCAATATATGGGTAATACGCCCGATAAATTTAGTATAAAGTTTTGGATTGCAGCTGATGTTGAAAATATATATAACAAATTAATGAAACCCTTTCTAAAAAAGGGGGGAAATGTAACTGCAGATAACTTTTTTACGTCTCTCAATTTGGCCAAAAATTTTCAAAAGTAGTCGAGATCACTAGTTGGGACTGTCAATCCAAGTAGAAGATTTTTACCAGCCGCTACAAAAAAATCGAGAATGATTTGTATCCTACGAAAGTTTTTGTATGTGACGATATTTCTCTAAGTTATCAAGAGAAAAGATCGAAAAATGTGGACATTCTCAGTAAGTATCCATAAATTTGCAACAATTGATGAGGGACACAAGAAACTAGCAGAAACCGTAAAATTATACAACAATGCCAAATATTGGGTAGATGTTTTGGACCAAATGGCAAGAAATTATGCAGTCAACTCATCTTCCCGGAGGTGGCCTCTACAAGTATTTTCAACATACTTGATTTAGCAGCAGTAAATTCATGGATAATTTACAATTTATGTATTAACGAAAACATAAGTCGTCGAAAATATATTTCGCCGATGAACTCAGGAATGAGTAAGTACGTACAAGAAAATCTAACATATCAACAAGATGGGTCACAATCAACAAACAAGCGAAGGCGATGCCAAACTAACAAATGTGCCAATAAATCAAAAGCCAATTGCAAATCAGTAAAAAAAATTTTTAGAGCTTGGACTTATTATTTTGCCTTTATAACGTAATTCTAAACTCCGGTCAATTCGACCGGTATCGTGTTCATACGTAAATAAATTAAGCCATATTTCTAGTGTTAATCTACAAGAACCTTATTTAATTGCTATTGGCATCGCATCATACCACTAACGTGTGGTAAAAAATTGCCATCTAATACACGGATAAAGGAAGAGTTGCAAAAGTGGTTAAAAATGAAAAATATTACTTTTGCAGACACAAATTTTAAAGCAGATCCTTTGAATCTTACTAAAAAGCATAAATGTGAAAGGCAGTACGTTGAAGACAATACATTTTCGGACACGAGCATTTCGTACTAAGATTACCGCCATTGGACTGTCAAATATTTGGGTAATGTGCAGGTCTTACTATAATCAGCACATAGGTAGAAATGATTACTCCGATGACGCAGTAATGCAACTATGAGAATAGTAGAAAAAAAAATGTGATAGTGAGGTGTGGAAAAAGACTATCTTTCATACGGACAAAATAATATCTGAGTGGCAGTTTCGCGAAAAAGCTCTCGATGAAATGGTGGAATCATTAATAATTTCGATGAATGATAGTGATTCAGTAGACGTGGATGAGGGTCGTTTACTGCGTAGGATGAATATTGTTTTTGTGTCTGCACATATTTGATGGTTCGTTAGCATTGCTTTGGTTTTTCTAAACAATTAAAATATCCCATTAAACTATTTTTAAGCTTCAAATGTGAAATTATTTTTTAGTTATATACGTACTGATAATTGCATTTCTATGATTTTAAACCTTTCATTGCATTTTTGTTTGGATAGCACCTTAGTAGGTCTTGTTAAATATCAAAATTAAATATTACTGACATAATGTAAATGACAGCTTAATTGAATATATAACTTTTGGTTTTTGGAAACGCAATAGATGAATACCATTCATGCAAAGGAAATCATTGTATGATTTCTTTAAAATGTCTAACACGCATGCTTGATAAATCTCACAAAAAGCATTCGTGTGAGAATAGATTAAGTGGAACTATTTTATTGAGCTCCAACATGACGTACCGAGTCCTATCTGTTTTTGTTGCAGGTATAACTCAATTGCAGTGCCCATAACGAAGAGTGCCTTTCTTAATTTATCGCCCGCATGACAAAACTGGATAATTACAACTTTCTGGCTCAAATGCTATATGCTAGAATGATAAAGACATATACTCTGTTTTGGGAATATGTTTGTTTATGTTAAGATAAAAAACGATCATTTTTTAGCCATATTACTCTAGCGGTTTTTGTGTTAACCTCTATTAATAACATTTACGATCACGTAGCCTTAAAGTCATTTTTAACCACAGTTGTCATTTAAGACGCATAAAACACGTTGCATTTTCGGCAGTTAAACGAGTTTGATAGGGGGACGAATTGTGGGATTATGAGAGGCTGGTTTGTCTATAAGAGATATATCCGATAGAACGAAACGGCGATTAAACACTATGGCAGTCTGTGTTCGGGCATGGAACCAAGAGGGCCGTTCAAGAAGACCGAGAGGTACAGGACGTGTTAGAGTATTGGCTCTACGGGACCGCTTCTCGTCGACACGGGCGATTGAGTACCAGTGGTTTGCAGAACATGGAAGGGCAATTGGGATGCGAACTGTTTATCGCCGGATAAGAACCTTTGGACTCTTTTCATACCGTCCCCATTTTGTGCTACCACTGACTCCTGGGCACCGACGTGATCGTCTAGCGTGGTGTAGAGAACGGGAACAAATTGGGACCAAGAATGGAATTCAATTGTCTTCAGTGATGAGTCCAGATTTTGTTTGGGCATGCATGACGGTGCAAGGGTGAGAAGACGGCGTGGTGAAAGACAAGATCCCCAATTTTCTGTGGAAAGGCATGTGCACCACACAGTTGGAGTTATGGTATGGGGGCTATTGCTATTGGAAGTAGGTCACCTTTGGTCTTCATTAGAGGTAACATGACCGCTGCGCGCTACATCCAGGAGATCGTAGAACCCCATATTGTACCTTATGTTCAGACCATCCCCAACAGCACATTCCAACAAGACAACGCACAACCTCATGCTGCTAAGGTTTCTTTGGCTAATTTTCCAGGCCAACCAAATTGCTTTGTTGCCTTGGCCACCGAGATCTCCCTATCTTTCACCCCTCGAGGACGTCTGGAATATTATGGGAAGAAGATTATTCAATTTACATCACCCCCCCACAAACTCTAGTAGCTCTGCAGCATGAGTTACAGATAGCATGGAACGGATACTTCAGGAGGAAATCGATCACCTCATTCGAAGTATTCTCAGACGTGTTAATGAGTGCATAAAGGTGGGGATATACCAAGCAAACATTGTTGTGCAACAGTTGAACAACAGTCGAACAACACACGAGTTCACCCAGTGTGTACGTGTTGCGCAACAGTAACGCAGCTGCTGCCGATCTGTTGCGCGCTGTTTGATCCCGAGGCGGTACAAAGGAGATGTTTCCCAACAGTGCGCACACAGCGTCGTCATTGTAGACGCGTATACGGCATAATTTTACATTTTAGCAGATAAGTAGTTCATTTCAAGCAGTGTGACAACTCGTATCGGAAGAGTTTTCATCCGTTCTTAAAATGTCTCAGAACTGGACTAAAGAGCAAACTCTGATCTTGATAGATCTTGCAAGAGGTTTTCCGAACATATGGAATCCCGAAAATGAGACCAGAAACAAACGTACTGACGCATTTAATAACATAGCTGAAGCTCTAGGGCTCTCGCGGGAAGAATGTGAGCGAAAATGAAAACTTCTGCAAAGTCAATTTAGAGGAGAATGTATTAAAGGTGTCACGAAATCCGGTCAAGGAACAAGTGAATTGTACGTTTCTCATTGGTTTGGATATAGACATTTAATGTTCTTAAAAGACAAGAATAAGCCGAGGCAAGAGATATTCAAGTCGAGGTAAGTAAGCATTATTTTTTTATTGCCTGTTTACAGAATCATAATAATTATATTAACATTAGCATAAACAATATTATTAAAAGCTTTTATTTAACTTCACTTGTATGTATGTATCGTGACACAAGTAATTCTAAGAAAAAATGTATGTATTTTACAAAATAAATTTACACAAGTAAATCTCGTGACAAACTTTTGTGTAATAGAAATTGTATAATGTAATAAATTAATGGGTTTGATGTAATTTAAAGTTTATTTTCTTCTTTTTAGAGCATTTGAATAAAAGCTTGTTTTTAAACATCTGTTTACTATTAATTTATTTTTCATTCCATTTTGTCTTGCCACGGCTCGCTTCCATTGGTTGAAAAGCAACGCGCAAATTGTTTCCCGACCACTTCTGATACTCTAATTGCTTTTCTACCAATTCTCTGTATATTTAAAAATGTTCCAGGCGGACTACAAAACTGTGGCTGATTTATTGTTTTGTAAAAAGTTATGCTTGTAGTAACAGGCCAGAACAAATTTTTTAGCATTATCAGGTTGCAAAAGCAAGACTTTTCGCAGAACTTGAAACACAGCTGACAGAACTCCAAAAGTATTTTCCACTACTCGTCTTGCTCGTGGTAACCTATAATTAAATGAACGTTGGAACGTCTCCTTCGCATGTTCTCCTGGAAATGGTTCATCAAGTTCGCCTGTAGAGGAAACGCATCGTCACAAACAAAACACAAAAGGTGTTGTCCTGTCCCGATGTCCTGACAGCAGTTTTGCAGGCGGCAAATTTAATGTACCAGCGTTTCGTTTCTTTGCAAAATCTGTATTTTTAAAAACTCCACCATCGGAAATTAGTCCCTGACATCCCACATTCCTATATAAAAATCTATATTTTGCATCTACTATTGCCATAAGGACAATACTGAAAGTGACCTTATAATTATAATATTCACTTCCACTTTTAAAAGAAGCTTGTAGCACGACATGTTTGCCATCAATTACTCCTACGCATTGAGGAAAATTCCACAGGTCTTCATAATCATGGGCAACTTGAAGCCACTCCTTGGGTGAATCGGGTAACTAAAAAAAATAGGTACAGAATAATTAATTTCATTGTTAAGGTAAGTCCCTTATTTTGCGATTCTCTACCACCTCCCAAAGGTATTAAAAATCTGTACCCGCCTAACACATACGCAGTACGTCCCATATTTAACATCCTCTTTAACCTTAGAAGCGCTGTTAAAACCTATTTGAAAGGGCAATTTTTAAAATTCGTATATAGAAATCCGTAGTTAGAAACGATTTTACCTAAGAGTGATTTTAAAAGAGGACGTTGAATACAGTCTGTTCAAAACTTACTAAAATTTTGACACCCCTCGGTTATTGCAATGTTTTTATCTAAGGAATTTACAGTTTCACTATGTACCATTAATGCATACGGTATATTTTTATTAATTTTTTTGCGTTTCAGACACAGGAATTGGAAAATATACAAGAAGATGACACGTTACAATCAGAAATTCTTTCTAATGAGGATTCGTCCAACCATCGCGTGGTACAGTGACAAAGGTTTTACCACCAAGACAGGAAACCTCTTCTGATTCTCAACTTTATAAGTCAAAGCCATTTCGTGATACCGTGAGGCAGTTGGTACCTCCAGGAAGAAAAACATCGAGGAAGCGCTCCAGTCCCCTGATCCTTAAATTGACGAAGCTTTTAAAGCAATAAAAGCACTAACAGGAGACCGATTAAAAAGGGACCGCTTTGACGTATATGGTGAATACGTAGGAAATAAATTAAGAACGTATAATGCATTTATTCGAGCTAACGTAGAACATAAATTAATTGCATTCTCCATGACGTTGATATGCAAATGCTCTACCAATCACAAGGACAGTTTAATCAAAGGACAACAAATTTGCCGCCACTAACTGTATCTACTGCAAGTTCGTCATCTTATCCATCACCAGCCCCGTCTCCATATTCATCAGAAAGCGTTCAACATGCTGTCTTAGAGCCGCAGAAACATAGCTTTATTGACTCTCTACTTCCATCCCAAAACCAATAGGGAGATAACTATACGGAATTGTCTTAAAAACGATGTTATATACCTAATTATTTGAATAAATAATAAGAAAAGGTTTTGATTTTTTACCTGGATCTGATCCGTCAAAGCTTCTATTAGCGCTTCGCATACTTATGGAATTATAGTACGAATTAACTGCTTCGATATGCGAAAAAGGTACATTAGACTGACATACGAATCCCCTGTGGCTATAAACAGTAAAGTTACCAATAATCTTGTCTTGACACGTATTGGTTCTCGATAGTTCGTAGGTTTCTTTGCAATTTTAGGACCAATCATTACACTGAGTCTTTCAAATGCAGTTGTATCCATTCGAGAGAAGTTACTGAACTACATGTTGTCCTACATTCTTAATTCTGGTAAAAACTGTCGTTCTCTGTTAGCGTATATACGTCTTTACCACCACCTTCGCTTTCTATTTTTATAAATAAGAACGCACACCACGCGAGTAGAGCATATTCTTCATCACTCCTTTTAGCACCGACTAAAGGAACACTGGACAAACACCGGAGAAACTAGGTAGGTCGATGTTGACAAACAGTTTGTCTACAATGTTTGCTCCACACGGGAACAAGTTTGCCAAAGTTACCTAAGTGTTATTCATCTGTTGCACAACAATGTTTGCTTGGTCTATTCCCATCTTAAGACATTGTGGTGGCGCAGCACATTATTAAATTTTTTTGAAAAAGTTTAATTTTTATCAAGTTTTCATCGTTTACTAGTCTAACTCGAATACACTTATATACCAAAAATTGTTCAAATAAATTGATTATTACTGCGTGTTCTTCTTCCTATGTCACTTAGTATATAAGCGTTAAGTCCAAATTGAAAATCATTCATTTGAAAGGCAAATCACCAATAAACAACATAATATTTTTATATTTTTGTAATAAAAAAGATAGCTACTATGTTTTCGAAGCATTCGAAATTTATAAATATAAACAGAAATTACCTTTAATGGGCGAACATGTTGACCTTATAGACGCTTTAACAGATATTCTAAATATAGAATTATAATTTACATCAAGTTTTCTGGTTTACATTAACGATTTGTTACTTATTATTGATAATCGTAATGCGTAGAGAAATAAATAATTACGTAAAATAAATTGTGGAATTATATTGTATTTAAAACCAAACAAATAAAACCTTTTTCGATATAAAAATGTGTTGTTCGTATTATTATAAAAAGTGACAATTTTTAGTACCATTTTAGTGGCAGAGTTACCCCATTTACTGTTTCAATTATACCTTAATGAAGGAAGAAATTTCTTTATAAATATTTAAATTGGGAGGGTTTGTGAAGGAGCTGAAATGGCTTGTATAGCTACGTTTATACAGAACGGAGAATCGATACAATGTAGTAGATAATAAACTGAAACATGATCAAACCTTTCATTGCGGATAATATAAATTTTCAATTACTACCGAATAACACTCATTCATGTATAGAAGCGAGCTAAACTTAATTTAAAACGCACTAATTTTTATTGTTTCAAGCTTTAAAGTTTCGAAATCGAAGTAGCAACAGGTTTTGACAAAACCTTTTCAAACTTCAATTTATTATTGACTTTTATCGCTTTATGAGTGGATTCTATAATATTCAAAAGTTAATCCCACAGACTATACAATCTGGAAAAGAGCAAACTTATCCGAAAAAAAATGGCGGGGCGTAAACTTTATAAAGTTGCAGCTTTCCCACTGGAGGAAATCGGCAAACAAACTTATTTATTTTGGTGAAATTGAAAAAGAAATACTATTTACGAGAGTGGTCTTTTATACAGCAACTTTACGCTCAAATACTGAAATGATTATATTTTACACCATCGTAGTATCATAAAAAATGTTTTACCTCAAAGTTATGTTACCCCCTCTTCAATACTAAATAAAATTATATTAATCCACTTTACAAGAAAAAATCTTACAAATGAGTCGTTTACTTCTTAGAAACACGCTTTATAAGGTTGCGTGCACAACGTAAATACCACTTTCGAATTGATTAGAAAATAAAGGTGGGCAATTACACCTGTTAGTCTATTATATGAAATGGCTTAGTTCCAGATTTCTTAACACTAACGCATAAAACTTGAAAAGTACGTAATTTGACAGTTTATTATGTTCTTAAAGGGTATTAACGTGAATTGAATTTTCAAATAAAGTAACATGCAATGTAGGATTAAGAATATCAATAAAAGTGACACTCCACTTGATATACAAAAGTTATCAATTTGTTAGACTTATATTCTAAAAAGTATTAAAGATGTGCCAAAATGTAAGTTGTAAAATATGAACGTTTTTATATTTTTCCATACTCGGAGACTCGCTTGTAACCCACTCTATGCAAAAACGTGGATTTTGTAGAAAGCTTCATATTTAAATTGTGTTTGTCATTTTGTTATTACGGATTATAACAAGAAAAAAATTAAACCGAGTAAACTTAAAGGCATTTTCTTTTCACAAAAGTGGCTTTTAAACTACACATTTTACTCGCTTAATAAGCTAAGACCTACTAACAAGTTTATGCCTCTTAAAAAGGCAATGCAGAGGTTTCTGAAGTTTGACAAATTGTATTGACATTATTCTTTACTCAAACAGTATTTTCTAAAAGCGAACCTAGTAACGCTTTTCTAATTATTAATAATGTGCAAAAAAAAATGTTGCTGTCCAACTACAAAACTTAATTTAACATTTTAAAAAGCGTTTTTGATTGTAGAAAAGTTTAGCTTACACTTACGTGTAGAACCAGAATTATAATTCAATGATGTTTTTATGAATACTTATAAAAAAAGAGTAGAAGAGATTTTTTATATAAACATACCACTTCCCTCTTACACCGCTTCGAAATACTAAACGTCATCGAAAGGTCTGCGGGAAATGGAACTGGTATTTTTAAATTTGCTCATTTTAAAACATTCCCCAATAATATTGGAATTTTGACATTTATGGATACATATTTCAAATAATTATCTTTTTTAACTGAAACTGCTGTTCTAACAAGAACAACAAGTGACAAGGTTTTATTCTTATTTTATTTTATTATAGGTGTATAAACAAGATAAGAAAGGATGTCATGAAGATGCCCATAGTGCATTAGGCACCGTTCTGCATTTTAAATTAGACAAAAAAATTATTTCATTCAAAATGTATTTATAATGTATGATAAGTAATAAAACAGTTCACATGTAATCCAACATTACATTTCTCCCATCTGGTTGTAGTCTTGGTGTGGCATTGTCGACACCTTGTTTGCTGATCCGAGGGTAACACACAATGATCTAACGTATTATAACGAATATCACTGTTTTCATTTGTTGAATCTATTTTTTTAAATAATTGTGGTTTTGAACAGACTAAGTTTGGCCTACCGTACTAAAGCACTGAGGAACACTTAGGAGGATAGATAGGGAGATATTGAACCGCTAAGAGATGCCTATGAACAGCTAGCATACATTTCGTCATATCGTAAGTGAGGGAAAAACATGAATTGGGGAGATCATTCCAGAGTTTAGAAGCCATGCATAAGTGAGGGAAAAAACATGAATTGGGGAGATCATTCCAGAGTTTAGAAGCCATGCAGAAGAATGTGGATTGCGCTTGTTTGGTTGAGATTCGTAATGATGATGTCAATTAGCGAACCGATTATTCCTAACAAAGGTGGCCCGAGATGGTATCATAAAATGTAAATCAGCAACGCAATAGCCATTGTAATACCGATAATACAAAGATAGAACTGAAACGATACCTTTATCATCAAAGGGCTGTATGTCAGAAGTTAGGGACGGGTCATTTATAAGCGTAATCGCTCTTTCTTTAATACGATCAACGATATCGAGAGTGTGTTGGGGAGCAACAGTCCAAAGGCGAGTATTATATTCTAGATGAGGTCGAACTTGGTCCTTATACAGCAGAAAGAGTTGGGGGGGGGGGGGGTAACTACTGCTTAAATTTTTACAAAAAGCCTGTTTTTACGAACAGCTGCTTCAGTAGCTGTCAGAAGGTGGCCACTCCATGATAGACTTGAAGGCAGTCATTCCCCAATATAGTAATATAGTCTGAAACCTTAATATGTGTGCCATTAATGCTTACAACAGAAAATGATGGATCTTTTTTGGCTGACACGGTAACACTGAGTTTTATTTGCATTAAATTTACTTCCCCAGTCAAGAATACGCTGATTGTCTGTGTTGATTGAAATGTTACGGTCTTGATTTGAGATAAAAGGTGGATTACTATTATGAGTGGACTTGGATGAACTCCAATGAATAGTGATGTCGTCAGGAGAGCAATGAACCAGATTAGGCGTTGAAGAAATAAGATCAATTATGCATAGCAGAATAAGTGCTGGCGCTATAACTGATCACTGTGGCACGCTCGCGTTAATGCCAAGTCTTATGAAAAGAAGCCATTAACTGCGACACATATTCGTCTTTTGTCAAGGAAACTAGAAGCCCAATTGATGAGCTCAGTTTGGCATGTAAATTTTTATGCCAAACTAGGTCATGTTTTTGAGATATCTAAAGCGACTACAACTGCTTCACCGGATTATTATAATGTATTGTTCCAAACTTGGGTCACATATGAAAGAAGATTGTAGAACGGTTCTGCCTGAAACCATGTTGGAGGTCACTAAGGAGTTTTTAGTTTCAAGGGATGAGATCTGTTGCTGATAGATGTGTTTTCCTTGATTTAAGACAAAGTGGATGTGACGGCAATTGGTATGTAGTTGGAGGATCAGTCTTACCGCCTTTTTGGGAATAGGGTGGACATGTGTTAACTCCTATGATGAGGGAAGTTCCCCTCAAGGCATAGACACCGAATAGAACTTATGTAAGACTGGTACTAGTGCGGTGGAGCATTTATTTAAAACGATGTTGTGAAATACCTCCTGGGCCAGTCGCCTTATTGAGATCAAGTCTACTGATGATCGATTCTAGGAGCTTGTACCGAAAATGAATTGATTGCATAGTTTATGAGGAAGAGGTGGGTAGGATCATATCTTTTCGTTAAGACATAAGTTTGATCTAAATCTACAAAAAGATTGGCTTTGTCTACAGAACCAACAACTGTAGATCTGTGAAAATATGTCATGTGGGGAAATGAAGATGTACTAAGGTTTTTAATAATGGCTTTAGCTAAAGACCAAAATTTACGACTGCCCAAAGGAGATGTAACTAGTTCGTTGCATTTTTGTTGTTAAAACAACTTTTTATTTATTTTGTTGAAGTAATGCCATGGCAATTTGTCTTGAATAATAAATGGTCCATACTTCCGCCATTGTGTTTATGTATTTGCTATACATTTTGAACAGCCATGTCAATGCCTTGGGCAATCAACGAAAAATACCATTCTTGCCTTTTATTGACACTTGTTATAGGCTGATGTTCTCGTCATAAGGGTGTACTTCGCTCATATTCTGATTGTACAACTTGTGGATGTTTAACGTTGACATCTTTGCTTTTTCTACAAGGGTAGATTTTCTTCCTCGCACACTGTAGATTCATAATCTCCTCTATTCCGTTTGTTCACATATGTAGACGAAATGGATTTCCAGAAAACCTACTTGCCTTGATAGTTCCGGTCCCCTTGAGACCTTTTTCTGATAAATTTGTAAGTGTAATGTAAAACGAGAATTTGGATATTTTAATTTTAGATAGTCTGCGTATGTCAGAATAACAACCGCTCCAACTCTAACCTCTATGTATTCAGTAT
The DNA here is from genome assembly GCA_036346205.1 of Vesta saturnalis. Taxonomy (NCBI): domain Eukaryota; kingdom Metazoa; phylum Arthropoda; class Insecta; order Coleoptera; family Lampyridae; genus Vesta; species Vesta saturnalis. The sequence goes on from JARFJB010001308.1 coordinate 2,262,613, forward strand.
CGATATGTTGCTCCCTTGTAGGGCTCAAATCAGTTGGCATATCCAAAAGGAATACAAAACACGCAGAGTTATACCCGTATCTAATAAGTTTACTATGTACGTATCGTTTACAAACATGTCGTCCATATTAGAAGACTATTGCTTCGTCTATACTACGTGCTTGTTCTAAGGGATCAAGTTGCAGAAAGGTAATGTTGATGTGTAGAAACAACGGTCTAGCTTTGACAAATTTATCATTTGGGTTATTATTATCTGACAAATGAATCAGACGGTTTCGTTATATGGCATTTGCTACTAATTCATGATGGGCGTTTTTCTCACATTCATAATACATTCGACGTCTGGGTAGTAGAATATAACCACTAAGTAACAACACTCCTAAGAAAGATTTCATTTCGAGCGCAGTGATAAAATATAATGAATACCAGAAAAGATACTTTGGATAATAATTTTTGATTCATGTGAAAATATAAATCATCTTACCTAGTAGTATAGCTACCGCACTTCTGGATCACTTTTCTACTATACTTTTTCTACGAGTGTTTTTGCTCAAGGTCATCACATTGCCTACGTCCATGCACATGGTTTATCAAGGTCATCATCTTCAAGGTCATCTCGGCCACGTGCTAGGTAACCCTGCCTCTTCAAGGTCACTAGAAAAGTTACTAGATTGTTGATTGTCCTGAAGGTCATTGCCCTCAAGCAAGTCTATGCATGTTTCAAGGCCACGCCCTATTCTAGCTCAAGACCACAGGTGTGTAACTCTCTTCAAGGTTATGTGGTTGGTAAGCCTGCCTCTTCGAGGTCCCCGCTTCAAGGTCAGTTCTGAAGGTCATTGCCCTCAAGCAAGTCTATGCATGTTTCTACGCCCTATTCTGAGAAATCAAGAAGGTGGCCCATTGTTTAAAGTCTATGCTTTCAAGGTCAGAGAACAAAGACGATCTATTGTTGAGTCATTCTGAAATTCTAGGAAATCAAGAACAAAGACGATGCATTGTTCAAGCCGACGTTCAAAGTCCATGCTTTCAAGGCCACATGAAAGAACAAAGACTATCCATTGTTCAGTTAGAAATAGATTGCTATCTCAATTCTAGGAAATCAATAACAAAGACGATGCATTGTTCAAAGTCTATGCTTTCAAGGCCACATGAAAGAACAAAGACTATCTCTTGTTCCGTTAAAAATAGATTGTTATCTCAATTCTAGGAAATCAAGAATGAAGGCGATGCATTGTTCAAAGTCTATGCTTACAATTTTCAAGGTAAAAGAACATTCTTCTCGTCGAGTTATAAAATAAATTATCTCAATTCTGAGAAATCATGAATAATGTATTGTTCAAAGTCTATGCTTATAATTTTCAAGGTAAATGAATAAAGACGATTCATTGTTCAGTTAGAAATAGAGTGTTATCTAAATACATCTCTTTCAAGAACAAAGGCAATCCATTATCAATGATTTAAAGTTTATGCTTAGAAGGTCACACCTCTGCAAATACGATCCATTGTTCAGTTAGAAATAGATTGTTATCTCAATTCTAGGAAATCAAGAGCCCTGAGGTGCATGTTTCAAAGCCACTCCCTCTAAACAGGTGGCCGTTCCCCTAAACAGGTAGCCGTTTCCTAAAAACAGGTAGCCGTTTCCTGTAAACAGGTAGCCGTTTCCTTAAACAGGGGGTCCGTTTCCCATAACAGATAGCTGTTTCGCAACCGTTTCCCCCGAAAAGGCGGTCTATTGTTCAGGTGGAGATTCCACATCTCAATTCCAGGAAATCAAGAATGAGGCTCATTGTTCAAAGTCTATGCTTACAATTTTCAAGGTGTAAAACAAAGACGATCTATTGTTTTACTGAGTCATAGCTTCTAAATTCTAGGAAATCAATAACAAAGGTGCATTGTCAACGCTTCAAAGTCTATGCTTACAATTTTCAAGGTAAAAGAACAAAAGCGATTCATTCTTCTGGTCGAGTTATAAAAATAAATTGTTATCTCAATTCTGAGAAATCATGAATAATGTATTGTTCAAAGTCTATGCTTATAATTTTCAAGGTAAATGAATAAAGACGATTCATTGTTCAGTTAGAAATAGATTGCTAAATACATCTCTTTCAAGAACAAAGGCAATCCATTATCAATGATTTAAAGTTTATGCTTAGAAGGTCACACCTCTGCAAATACGATCCATTCATCTCAATTCTAGGAAATCAAGAGCCCTGAGGTGCATGTTTCAAAGCAACGCCCCCTAAACAGGTGGCCGTTCCTCTAAACAGGTAGCCGTTTCCTAAAAACAGGTAGACGTTTCCTGTAAACAGGTAGCCGTTTCCTAAAAACAGGTAGCCGTTTCCCAAAACAGGTAGCTGTTTCGCAACCGTTTCCCCATGTTCAGGTCGAGATTCCGCATCTCAATTCCAGGAAATCAAAAAAGAGGGGGTCCATTGTTCAAAGTCTATGCTTACAATTTTCAAGGTTAAAGAACAAAGACATTCCATTGTACAGGTTGAGTTATAAAAATAGATTGTTATCTCAATTCTAGGAAATCAATAACAAAGGCGATGCATTGTTCAAAGTCTATGCTTACAATTTTCAAGGCCACATGAAAGAACAAAGACTATCTATTGTTCTAGTTGATTTATAAAAATAGATTCTAAATACATCTCTTTCAAGAATAAAGGTGAACCATTGTCAACGATTTAAAGTTTATGCTTATAAGGTCACACCTCTGATAACAAAGACGATTCATTGTTCAGTTAGAAATAGATTGTTTTCTCAATTCTAGGAAATCAATAACAAAGACATTGTCAACGCTTCAAAGTCTATGTTTACAAGGCCACATGAGAGAACAAAGACGATTCATTGTTTTGGTTGAGTCATTCTCAAATTCTAGGAAATCAAGAATAAAGGGGGCCCATTGTTCAAAGTCTATGCTTACAATTTGCAAGGTAAAAGAACAAAGACGATTCATTGTTTTGGCTCTGTCTAGCTTCTAAAATTCCGAGAACAAAGACGATGCATTGTTCAGACTGATTAGGTCATCTAACAAGTAAAATATTTTTATAAGACTACCACAATATACAGATCAAAAATCGATTTAAGTATTATGGGATATAGTCACTTTTGTAATACCTCTGCTGGAGAATATCTATTTACTATTTGTTTTCACATTCAATTTCCTTCAACTGATTCTCGTTTAATGCGGACCACATCATCTTTCCTAATAGGTTCATTATATTGTATACTAGCCATACATTCAGCTTCCCTTAAAAGTCTTCATATCAGGATCTACTTTGAGACATTGTTCGAGACTTATTACAATAAGCAATGTCACGCCTCCCAAGTGCCCTCAAGTGGTCTAAACAGCTAGACGTTTCCTAAAACAGGGGGTCCGTTTCCCAAAACAGAGGGTCCGTTTTCCAAAACAGATGGCTGTTTCTCAACACAGGTAACGGTTTCCCCCAAGGTTACACGAGAGAACATAAGCGTTCTGATACCTAAAAATAGATTGTTATCCAGCTACCACCCCGCCCCAATTCTAGGAAATCAAGAACAAAGGGGGGTCCATTGTTCAAAGTCTATGCAAGTGATTCATTGTCGAGTTATAAAAATAGATTGTTATCTAAATACCCTTTGATTCTAAGAAATCAAGAACAAAGGCGATCCATTATTTTAGCCAACGCTTCAAAGTCTATGTTTATAATTTTCAAGGTCACATGAGAGAACAAAGACGATCCATTATTCCGTTATTCTAAAAAATAGATTGTTATCTAAATACATCTCAATTCTGGGAAATCAAGAAACGCTTCAAAGTCTATGCTTATAAGGCCACACCTCTGATAACAAAGGCGATTCATTGTTGAGTCATAGCTTCTGAAATTCTGAGAACACAGACGATGCATTCTTCAGACTGATTAGGTCATCTAACAAGTAAAATATTTTTTTATAAAACTTTATTAACCACAATATTCATCTATATATATACAGATAAAAGATCGATTTAAGTATTATGGTAAATTTGATGTACTTAACATTTTGTAATAACTTTGTTGGATCATATCTATTTTATTTATTATTTGTTTTTCACATTCAATTTCCTTCAACTGATTCTCGTTTAATGTGGTCCACAAGACATCATCATCTTTCCTAATAGGTATTTTCATCGCTTCATTATAATGTTTACTGGCCATACATTCAGCTTTCCTTAAAGCCTTCATATCAGGATCTGTGATCCTTTTACTTTGAGACATTGTCCGTGACTTATTACAAACCTACATCTCTTAAACTTATATGCAAAAACACAAATTAAAGTCTTTTAATTGTACAGTTACGTAAATTTCAAAGTTAATTCCGAAATTCAAGGGACACTCTGAGAAAATAACAAAGACGATTCATTGTTCCGACCGAGTTATAAAAATACACCTCAATTCTGAAATCAATTTTAAAGAACAAAAGACGATTCATTGTTTAAGCCGACGCTTCAATGTCTATACTTACAAAATTTCAAGGTCACACTTCTTATAACAAAGGCGATCCATTGTTCTGGTCGAGTTATAATTACTAAAAATAGACAAGGTCACGCCATATTACAATTCAGAGAAATAATTTTCAAGGTCCCAATCCTGTCCGATCCATATTTTAACCCCGAATGCAACTGGTACATCTATATAAGGATGAATAATTTTACGGTAAACCTAAAGTGCTGTGAAGAGCAATTAGATATTAGTTAAAGTTATGTGCGGTTTAACTACACATGCGTTCTTGTGTATTTTAAATTCTGAAATTGTGCATATGTTTTGCGGGGTCACGCTACAGAGACAATGATTGTAATAGTTGATGTACAGGGATTCAAAACGGCAAAACATGTATTTACACCCAAAGAGCTAGCAATATACAATGGAAATCAAGCTGCCCATTTTGTGTTCAAACCACCATTTCCTTGGCACCTCTTAGATGTAAAATTTCAACGACAAGCCATCTGGTTAATCAATAATCATCACTGCATCAAATGGGGATCTGGATATACCTCTATACATCTCTTTCCACACATACTTCGTGAACTAATATCGGTAACAGATGATGTGTACGTTAAAGGGCGAGAAAAAGCCGATTACATTCGAAAACTGTTGAGACAGTCAGTTATAGAAATTGAAGAAACCATCTTTACCCAAAATGAAAACAACTTGTTTCTTTCATACACAAACCACCTGTAATTGTGCTTTAACGAATGTACACTTTTATATAATAACTATGTAAGACAATATCAGTAAAGGTTTCATAAAATGTGTGCTTACAAGTAAAGGAGGAAAAGTTTGTAATATTTACAATAAAATGCTATTATTTTAAGTGTATTATTTTATATAAAAGCCCTCTGATGCAAACTATTTCTATGGTCCAGCCTATCCATCTAGGTCAACAAGTCAACTTTTAACATTCCTTGAGGTAAAATTCTAGGAAATAGCAAATAAGAGTTCCTATTACTAATTCTAGCAATAGAATCAGTTCGTGGAAACAAGAGGGTTGTTGTCTATACTGAATGTTTATCAAGGTTCCTGCATTGGTTAAACGTTATGCTTACAGTATCTGGTTGTTTGAAATTCTCAAGGTCTCCAAGAAATTTTCAAAGACCATATCTCCTACAGGCCGATCTTACCCGACATCATCCGATCGAAATGTAGCAGGACCAATTCTAAACGAGTCATGGAAACAAGAAGGGGGTCTATGCTAATAAGCGTGGGCTCATATTATGGTCCGCTAGGATGTTCCCCCAAATACAGATAACCGTTTCCCAAAACAGGGGAGCCGTCACTCAACACAGGTTTCCCCTGCAGAGCTATTAATCGTGATGGAGGCTAAATTGAACTAGGTCAAAACATGGAATCTGGTCGTGAGGGGTTGGAAATCCCAATTCGTGGGAAGGTCCAAGTACAATTCTTAGAAATCTGAAAGCAGAACTAGTTTTATATCATAGACAAAGCTAATCACCTGCCTTGAGGGTTTATGGGCCAAGGTGGTAGTTTCATCCCCTTAAATCACCTACTTTTCGGGGTAAAGGTAGCTTTTCCAAGAGGCTTATCATCTAGGGATGCAATTCTGACCCGAGAAAAATGTGAATTCTGCGTCGTTTTGAGAAGAAGCTAGAATAGAAAGTAGTGTTGGCAACCATGATTGTTAGGGTTTAAAAGTCCTCATTGTGTGTGCACAGTATACTCTTGATTAGCAGCAATGACGAAAGTAGTAGTACGTAAGGTAGAAAGTACAGAAAAAGCAGTAAGTCTGGAGGAGCGAAAGAAGAGGTTGGAGACATTAATAAAACAAGTAAAAGAAGTAAAACTCGATTTGGAGTGTTATATAGTGAAAACAAAGATGATGAAGCTGCGTATTAGCAATATGTAAAATAGTGTAGTAAAACATGAAATTTTGAGAAGGATGAGTTTAAATGTATATTTTAAAGAAGAAGAAAAGACGCTGCTATGTGTTGTTATAAGTATCTCACAATTGTATTAGGTTTAAGTAACTGTATAATTAAAAAATAAAGACTTTAAGTTAAAGTACTAGTTTTCGGTATTCTCTTCTCCCATAATGGTTCCTTATTGGCTCTGATATCTGGGCGTGGTTCGATATCGACCTTTATAGAAATCTCCCATAAGGAAATGGAACCCCTACCGTACGTTGGGCTTTAAATTGCCTATATACAACGTATAAAAGAAGAAGAAAAGATCAATGACAGTAAAATGATCCCTAAATAAAAATAATTTACTGCAATCGTTACTTGTTTTAATCATTAAATGGCGTTTATGCATATGTGAACTAAAATTTATTAGTAAAGCGTTATAATAAAAAATACAATGACTTTCCTTTGTATAAGGGATATTTAAATTGATTTTTTGCAAAACCTAAAAATTAAATGTCAGCCCTATTCCTAAATTGACTACCCTTGGACTTAAAAGAGTAAACAGTGACAGCTTGCAGTATAGAAATGGAGTTAATTTGATGTAATTTTTATATATAAAAGGTTAAGAAAATCGATTTATAGTTTTAATGTTGCAGAATGCAGGAGACCTGATTGTATATATGAATAGTTTTTATTGTGTGTTAGGCGTTAGAATGGGTTTTCATTGTTTTAAAGGGGATAGGCTTGCATGTAATTTTTAAAAAATGTACCTTAAGTTCACAACTCTGAGAAAAGAACAAAGGCGATTCATTGTTTTGGTCGAGTTATAAAAATAGATTGTTATCCAGCTACCCCCACTCTGAAAAATCAAGAACAAAGGCGATCCATTGTTCAAAGTCTATGCTTACAAGGTCACATCTCTAATAACAAATGCGATCCATTGTTTTGGCTGAGTCATAATTGCTAAAATAGATTGTTATCTAGATACCCCAATAATTTCAGGCTCAATTCTAGGAAATCAAGGACAAAAACGATCCATTGCCGACGCTTCAAGGTCATTGCCTACGTATATTTCTCAAGGTTCCTGGCTGAGCTAAGGTGTTAATTCTTATAAACCAATTCTCAGGAGTACTAAATAAAATTTTCAAGGCGTGGGGGATTCTACCTTTCAGGGTCAAGCAATTAGAAGACATTAAACTGAGCAAAGAAACAACTCAGCAACTGCAAACTACATTACAAAACCTAGAAGTGTAACATCTATATACTTACATCTCATTTTATTCTATTTAAAAGGTTGTGAAATTTTATTGATGGTCTAGAGATATGTAGTTAGGAGAAATAATATAGAATAAACATTTTTTATTAATATAAACATATGTTGTTACACATTCCTTTACTAAAACACACAGCTCTTTATCTACCTTACGTTTTCTTTGACCTTATATTGATATCACGTTACTACATCCAAACATTTATCTATGTGACACTTGCTTAGGTAGAACCTAAGGACTGGTAAATTAAGTAAATTAATCTTACTGTTAATTTTATGATCCTACCTAGTACTTTTTACAAATTGTAGCAGATAAATAAAAGTTTTCAGGATATTTTTATTTCAATAACAAGTAAAATTCTAAGTATACCAGGACAGTAACTAAATTGTCCTACCTGTATGATTAGGTTAGATGAATGATAGGGTAGTTGAAAAGAATGAAAATATTCTTAAGCCTGAAAGCAACTAAAATGTTATCTCATACGATTTTAAAAGTTAATATGTCCACCACCGGTTAGGGGGATAGGAATTATATTATCCATTTATTATTGTTATTAATTATATGAATTCGGAATGATACAACTGAATTTTAGTACTCTTAAGAGGATGCTTTCCTACTGCAATTATAGCAAAAGGGGACTATAATTATTATTTTTTTATTATTTAATTTTTGTGTGATGTGTATAAAGAAAATATGTTATATTCAGCAACATTTGAGAAACACCCTCCCCATTGATTTCGTGTAAAAAGTACCATTTGTAAAGCATAACATAACATAAAATTGAAAGTAAGATTTTGAAAACTGAATTTAGTTGTTTACAGCGAAGGGGTATTTCATTAAACCTATACTATTGACTACAACATCACTTTGGACACATGCTATCTTTGCAAAACACTAGATACACTTTTAGCACAATTTATTTTGATGCATAGCACTGTTTTACCACATAAAACGTCGCCACTAACTTCATAACTACTTAAAATAGATGCACTTTTAGCACGTGTATTTATTTTGACGCACCCTAGCACTGTTTTTACCACACATAAAACGTCGACACTAGCTTCATTTTGATGCGTTAACCTGTCACGTTGGGTCCTTCACCAAATTTGGGTGTAATCCTAAGAAACAAAATCAAATTGAGAAATTATTTAAAGTATATTTACCTGCCACCATTTTCCACCGCATTAAATTCTTTTCTATTGGATCATCACGCACAACTTGCACTGAATTGAAAAGAACGCATCACATTGTTCATAATGTATAATGCTAGCCACAGCAAAAACGTTAAATGAATGCATAGTAAAAGATACTTAATGTATATAAAACCTTTCCGTAGCTTTAAATTATCTAATTCAATGAAGTATACTAAAGTAGATTTTTACATATAATTAAAAGCATGTTTACAAATGTTATTTAAGGAAGATCTTAAACCTATACATTGTTATCCAAATACGAATGGGGGCAGTCATTTTAAAAAGGTTAAGGTACATTTTTTAAAAATTACATGCAAGCCTATCCCCTTTAAAACAATGAAAACCCATTCTAACGCCTAACACACACAATAAAAAACTATTCATATATACAATCAGGTCTCCTGCATTCTGCAACATTAAAACTATAAATCGATTTTCTTAACCTTTTATATAAAAATTACATCAAATTAATTCCATTTCTATACTGCAAGCTGTCTCTGTTTATTTTTTAAGTCCAAGGGTAGTCAATTTAGGAATAGGGCTGACATTTAATTTTTTAGGTTTTTGCAAAAATCAATTTAAATATCCCTTATACAAAGGAAAGTCATTGTATTTTTATTATAACGCTTTACTAATAAATTTTAGTTCACATATGCATAAACACCATTTAATGATTAAAACAAGTAACGATGTGCAGTAAATTATTTTTATTTAGGATCATTTTACTGTCATTGATCTTTTCTTCTTCTTTTATACGTTGTATATAGGTCAATTTAAAGCCCAACGTACAGGGGTTCCATTTCCTTATGGGAGATTTCTATAAAGGTCGATATCGAACCACGCCCAGATATACAGAGCCAATAAGGAACCATTATGGGAGAAGAGAATACCGAAAACTAGTACTTAAAGACAACGCTTAAAGTCTTTATTTTTAATTATACAGTTACTTAAACCTAATACAATTGTGAGATACTTATAACAACACATAGCAGCGTCTTTTCTTCTTCTTTAAAATATACATTTAAACTCATCCTTCCCAAAATTTCATGTTTTACTACACTATTTTACATATTGCTAATACGCAGCTTCATCATTTTGTTTTCACTATAACACTCCAAATCGAGTTTTACTTCTTTTACTTGTTTTATTAATGTCTCCAACCTCTTCTTTCGCTCCTCCAGACTTACTGCTTTTCTGTACTTTCTACCTTACGTACTACTACTTTCGTCATTGCTGCTAATCAGAGTATACTGTGCACACACAATGAGGACTTTTAAACCCTAACAATCATGGTTGCCAACACTACTTTCTATTCTAGCTTCTTCTTCTCAAAACGACGCAGAATTCCATTTTCTCGGGGTCAGAATTGCATCCCTAGATGATAAGCCTCTTGGAAAAGCTACCTTTACCCCGAAAAGTAGGTGATTTATGAAACTACCTTGGCCCATAAACCCTCAAGGCAGGTGATTAGCTTTGTCTATGATATAAAACTAGTTCTGCTTTCAGATTTCTAAGAATTGTACTTGGACCTTCCCACGAATTGGGATTTCCAACCCCTCACGACCAGATTCCATGTTTTGACCTAGTTCAATTTAGCCTCATCACGATTAATAGCTCTGCAGGGGAAACCTGTGTTGAGTGAGCTCCCTGTTTTGGGAAACGGTTATCTGTATTTGGGGAACATCCTGGCGGACCATAATATGAGCCCACGCTTATTAGCATAGACCCCTTCTTGTTTCCATGACTCGTTTAGAATTGGTCCTGCTACATTTCGATCGGATGATGTCGGGTAAGATCGGCCTGTAGGACATATGGTCTTGAAAATTTCTTGGAGACCTTGAGAATTTCCAACAACCAGATATGTAAGCATAACGTTTAACCAATGCAGGAACCTTGATAAACATTCAGTATAGACAACAACCCTCTTGTTTCACGAACTGATTCTATTGCTAGAATTTAGTAATAGGAACTCTTATTTGCTATTTCCTAAATTTTACCTCAAGGAATGTTAAAAGTTGACTTGTTGACCTAGATGGATAGGCTGGACCATAGAAATAGTTTGCATCAGAGGGCTTTTTATAAAATAATACACTTAAAATAATAGCATTTTATTGTAAATATTACAAACTTTTCCTCCTTTACTTGTAAGCACACACATTTTATGAAACCTTTACTGATATTGTCTTACATAGTTATTATATAAAAGTGTACATTCGTTAAAGCACAATTACAGGTGGTTTGTGTATGAAAGAAACAAGTTGTTTTCATTTTGGGTAAAGATGGTTTCTCTTCAATTTCTATAACTGACTGTCTCAACAGTTTTCGAATGTAATCGGCTTTTTCTCGCCCTTTAACGTACATCATCTGTTACCGATATTAGTTCACGAAGTTATGTGGAAAGAGATGTAGAGGTATATCCAGATCCCCATTTGATGAGTGATGATTATTGATTAACCAGATGGCTTGTCGTTGAAATTTTACATCTAAGAGGTGCCAAGGAAATGGTGGTTTGAACACAAAATGGGCAGCTTGATTTCCATTGTATATTGCTAGCTCTTTGGGTGTAAATACATGTTTTGCCGTTTTGAATCCCTGTACATCAACTATTACAATCATTGTCTCTGTAGCGTGACCCGCAAAACATATGCACAATTTCAGAATTTAAAATACACAAGAACGCATGTGTAGTTAAACCGCACATAACTTTAACTAATATCTAATTGCTCTTCACAGCACTTTAGGTTTACCGTAAAATTATTCATCCTTATATAGATGTACCAGTTGCATTCGGGGTTAAAATATGGATCGGACAGGATTGGGACCTTAAAATTATTTCTCTGAATTGTAATATGGCGTGACCTTGTCTATTTTAGTAATTATAACTCGACCAGAACAATGGATCGCCTTTGTTATAAAAGTGTGACCTTGAAATTTTGTAAGTATAGACATTGAAGCGTCGGCTTAAACAATGAATCGTCTTTTGTTCTTTAAAATTGATTTCAGAATTGAGGTGTATTTTATAACTCGGTCGGAACAATGAATCGTCTTTGTTATTTTCTCAGAGGTGTGCCCTTGGAATTTTCGGAATTAACTTTGAAATTTACGTAACTGTAAATTAAAAGACTTTAATTTGTGTTTTGCATATAAGTTTAAGAGATGTAGGTTTGTAATAAGTCACGGACAATGTCTCAAAGTAAAAGGATCACAGATCCTGATATGAAGGCTTTAAGGAAAGCTGAATGTATGGCCAGTAAACATTATAATGAAGCGATGAAAATACCTATTAGGAAAGATGATGATGTCTTGTGGACCACATTAAACGAGAATCAGTTGAAGGAAATTGAATGTGAAAAACAAATAATAAATAAAATAGATATGATCCAGCAAAGGTATTACAAAATGTTAAGTACATCAAATTTACCATAATACTTAAATCGATCTTTTATCTGTATATATAGATGAATATTGTGGTTAATAAAGTTTTATAAAAAAATATTTTACTTGTTAGATGACCTAATCAGTCTGAAGAATGCATCGTCTGTGTTCTCAGAATTTCAGAAGCTATGACTCAACAATGAATCGCCTTTGTTATCAGAGGTGTGGCCTTATAAGCATAGACTTTGAAGCGTTTCTTGATTTCCCAGAATTGAGATGTATTTAGATAACAATCTATTTTTTAGAATAACGGAATAATGGATCGTCTTTGTTCTCTCATGTGACCTTGAAAATTATAAACATAGACTTTGAAGCGTTGGCTAAAATAATGGATCGCCTTTGTTCTTGATTTCTTAGAATCAAGGGTATTTAGATAACAATCTATTTTATAACTCGACAATGAATCACTTGCATAGACTTTGAACAATGGACCCCCTTTGTTCTTGATTTCCTAGAATTGAGGGTGGTAGCTGGATAACAATCTATTTTTAGGAATCAGAACTTATGTTCTCTCGTAACCTTGAAACGTTACCTGTGTTGAGAAACAGCCATCTGTTTTGGAAAACGGACCTCTGTTTTGGAAACGGACCCCTGTTTTGAAACGTCTACCTGTTTAGACCACTTGAGGGCACTGGGAGGCGTGACATTGCTATTGTAATAAGTCTCGAACAATGTCTCAAAGTAGATCCTGATATGAAGACTTTTAAGGGAAGCTGAATGTATGGCTAGTATACAATATAATGAACCTATTAGGAAAGATGATGTGGTCCAGCATTAAACGAGAATCAGTTGAAGGAAATTGAATGTGAAAAACAAATAGTAAATAGATATTCTCCAGCAGAGGTATTACAAAAGTGACTATATCCCATAATACTTAAATCGATTTTTTATCCGTATATTGTGGTAGTCTTATAAAAAATATTTTACTTGTTAGATGACCTAATCAGTCTGAACAATGCATCGTCTTTGTTCTCGGAATTTTAGAAGCTACGACAGAGCCAAAACAATGAATCGTCTTTGTTCTTTTACCTTGCAAATTGTAAGCATAGACTTTGAACAATGGGCCCCCTTTATTCTTGATTTCCTAGAATTTGAGAATGACTCAACCAAAACAATGAATCGTCTTTGTTCTCTCATGTGGCCTTGTAAACATAGACTTTGAAGCGTTGACAATGTCTTTGTTATTGATTTCCTAGAATTGAGATAACAATCTATTTCTAACTGAACAATGAATCGTCTTTGTTATCAGAGGTGTGACCTTATAAGCATAAACTTTAAATCGTTGACAATGGTTCACCTTTATTCTTGAAAGAGATGTATTTAGAATCTATTTTTATAAATCAACTAGAACAATAGATAGTCTTTGTTCTTTCATGTGGCCTTGAAAATTGTAAGCATAGACTTTGAACAATGCATCGCCTTTGTTATTGATTTCTAGAATTGAGATAACAATCTATTTTATAACTCAACCTGTACAATGGAATGTCTTTGTTCTTTAACCTTGAAAATTGTAAGCATAGACTTTGAACAATGGACCCTCTTTGATTTCCTGGAATTGAGATGCGAATCTCGACCTGAACATGGGGAAACGGTTGCGAAACAGCTACCTGTTTTGGGAAACGGCTACCTGTTTTAGGAAACGGCTACCTGTTTACAGGAAACGTCTACCTGTTTTAGGAAACGGCTACCTGTTTAGGGAACGGCCACCTGTTTAGGGGCGTTGCTTTGAAACATGCACCTCAGGGCTCTTGATTTCCTAGAATTGAGATGAATGGATCGTTTTGCAGAGGTGTGACCTTTAAGCATAAACTTTAAATCATTGAAATGGATTGCCTTTGTTCTTGAAAGAGATGTATTTAGCAATCTATTTCTAACTGAACAATGAATCGTCTTTATTCATTTACCTTGAAAATTATAAGCATAGACTTTGAACAATACATTATTCATGATTTCTCAGAATTGAGATAACAATTTATTTTTATAACTCGACCAGAAGAATGAATCGCTTTTGTTCTTTTACCTTGAAAATTGTAAGCATAGACTTTGAAGCGTTGACAATGGGTCACCTTTGTTATTGATTTCCTAGAATTTCAGAAGCTATGACTCAGCTAAAACAATAGATCGTCTTTGCTCTTACACCTTGAAAATTGTAAGCATAGACTTTGAACAATGAGCCTCATTCTTGATTTCCTGGAATTGAGATGTGGAATCTCCACCTGAACAATAGACCGCCTTTTCGGAAACGGTTGCGAAACAGCTATCTGTTTTGAAACGGACCCCTGTTTTAGAAACGGCTACCTGTTTAGGAAACGGCTACCTGTTTTTAGGAAACGGCTACCTGTTTAGGGAACGGCCACCTGTTTAGAGGGAGTGGCTTTGAAACATGCACCTCAGGGCTCTTGATTTCCTAGAATTGAGATAACAATCTATTTCTAACTGAACAATGGATCGTCTTTGCAGAGGTGTGACCTTCTAAGCATAAACTTTAAATCATTGATAATGGATTGCCTTTGTTCTTGAAAGAGATGTATTTAGATAACACTCTATTTCTAACTGAACAATGAATCGTCTTTATTCATTTACCTTGAAAATTATAAGCATAGACTTTGAACAATACATTATTCATGATTTCTCAGAATTGAGATAACAATTTATTTTTATAACTCGACCAGAAGAATGTTCTTTTACCTTGAAAATTGTAAGCATAGACTTTGAACAATGCATCGCCTTCATTCTTGATTTCCTAGAATTGAGATAACAATCTATTTTTAACGGAACAAGAGATAGTCTTTGTTCTTTCATGTGGCCTTGAAAGCATAGACTTTGAACAATGCATCGTCTTTGTTATTGATTTCCTAGAATTGAGATAGCAATCTATTTCTAACTGAACAATGGATAGTCTTTGTTCTTTCATGTGGCCTTGAAAGCATGGACTTTGAACCGTCGGCTTGAACAATGCATCGTCTTTGTTCTTGATTTCCTAGAATTTCAGAATGACTCAACAATAGATCGTCTTTGTTCTCTGACCTTGAAAGCATAGACTTTAAACAATGGGCCACCTTCTTGATTTCTCAGAATAGGGCGTAGAAACATGCATAGACTTGCTTGAGGGCAATGACCTTCAGAACTGACCTTGAGGGACCTCGAAGGCTTAACCACATAACCTTGAAAGAGTTACACACCTGTGGTCTTGAGCTAGAATAGGCGTGGCCTTGAAACATGCATAGACTTGCTTGAGGGCAATGACCTTCAGGACAATCAACAATCTAGTAACTTTTCTAGTGACCTTGAAGAGGCAGGTTACCTAGCACGTGGCCGAGGTGACCTTGAAGATGATGACCTTGATAAACCATGTGCATGGACGTGGCAATGTGATGACCTTGAGCAAAAACACTCGTAGAAAAAGTATAGTAGAAAAGTGATCCAGAAGTGCGGTAGCTATACTACTTTACCTGTTTGACTTATCTACAACAGCATTTATCAATTAATCATCAAAAAACTTCTGATACTAAGTCTGTCCCAAGTTAGGTGTGGTAGCGATATCCCTAGGCCATTCTACTACTCAAATGCCTCAAAATCGTCACCAATCTACTTGCAGGGTGTAATTTTTGTTGTCGTTTTTTACATTTCTTTTAGTAAAAAAAAAGTGCCAAGAGAATTTCATCATCTGAATTCTTACCACTCACCGACAATAGATGACATCACTTAGATAAAACTCATGGCCAGGAAGGGAAATTAAAATCAGCATTCTACATATAGAACTACAGGCATATTTGGGTTAATAAAATGTAGCTTTCAAAAGAATCACAATAAGACAGTGCGTTACAAAGAAAATACACCACACAAAATACCGAACTAGTTTTAATGGGTAAGCTACTATCGTCAGCGGTCGACTAGGACGAGCTAAAGGAATCTCTTTGATTAAAGTTGCCTTATCTACTACATGATTTTAATAAAAAATATGTAGGGCTACGTCAGACTATTTGATATGTGCTAAATGTTCTTTAAAGTCAATTTTGATAGGTCGTATAGTTTTCCCTACATATATTTGTTGGATGAGGCCATTCGTCATAAAGTTACTCATAACAGATTTATTTATCAGAAGAAAAAGTCAAAATTATGTAGATTTAACACACAAATTAAGCAAAAAAGTAAAGCCATAAAAGAAAATATAATAAAATTGAAAAGCATTGAACGCGTCTCAATAGCGATAGAGTCAGCGGTCAACTAGGACGGACTAAACAGATTTCTCATATATATATATATATATATATATATATATATATATATATATATATATATATGTATATATATTATATACAAACTTTCATAGTAATGAAGTTCGCATTATTATTAACATGGTTGATTAAAGATACATTATTTACTACATGCTTTTTATCAAACATGTCTAGGACTACGGCAGACCTTTCTCAACGTTTGTATTTGATATGATTTGTGAGATATTTAATACAATTTGATAAAGTTAAATATCATGTAAATTTTTAAACAGGAGACGTGGATTGGATAATCATTTAGATTGAAAAATTTTAGAGTTATAAATTACAGCAAATTTGTATCTAGTAAGGTCGAGTTAGTTTTAGTGGTTCTTGTTGGTTGTTGAATTATTTACGTAGCCTGTAATGTTTTAAAGTTTGTTAATCTGGGCGACATGGATCTCTACAGATCGTAATAGGTTTATATTAATGTTTTATGAGTGATACTTACAAAGTATAGTTAACATATATTCCAGCAGCATTTCCTCACGTTTGTGTAAGTCTATCTCTCCTTAAAAAAACAAAACCATCAATTGCAATCAGTTCATCAGCAACGTTGGGTGAAAACCATGTTTCTCCAACCGCTACAATCCCATAACTGTTTGCCAAAACGTGATAATTAGAATCTAATATTTATTAAAATAAGAAAGTCATTTCATCGATGGCGTAGTATGCGCCCCTAATCACAATAATGTATTCCAACCCTTACTAAAGTTGTGTAGTTTCTTACATTAACCTTTTAGATTGCTTCCTTAAAGATCGTAAATTTTTAGTGGTTACATAAATGTTAAATAAGTCGTAACCAGTACTTAAATATTGCAAAGAAAAACAGGACAACAGGAAGATTTAACAAGCCGTTATTGTATTGAATAGTTTTCGACATGACTTATACTAGTCTCTAAATTGTTTAAATTGTAATGAGTCACTATTTCTTGATACGCAAAATTTGATTTTCTAAACTTGTAGTGATTACTGATTGGGAAATATTAACCAAAGTAATTTTTTTTATTATAATGCAATGTGATTGGTTTATATAATTACATGCTCTCTTTTGTTTTACGTGATGTTCTTTACAGTAAATTCTGATATGTTGTTTAGTTTGGCCTACATATGTTTGTTCACAATTTTTATAATTAATTTTATAAATTCCAAACCTATCCTGTTTATCACTTTGATCCTTTGGATTGCCTAAAAGAGTTTACAAATAATTATCTGAAGTAGTGGCAGGTATCAAATCAACTTTGGACAGGATTTTATATAGAACATTTATATAAGATGGATAGGTCGATAATTTGCATATTTTGTTGCAACTTATTGTCTAGCGCTACCTAATGTAGTTACATTCTTAATTCTCATTCAAACTATATAGATTTTGTTTGTATTTGGACAGATCTCAACTTTTAGAGTAATCAAGTTCGTACTTATTATTATCATATTTGGTTAAAGTTGCAAATGTAGGGCAACGGCAGGCTTCTCCCAACGTTTAACCATCAATCTTTCAAACAAAAGCATGGTACGAAGATGGGTAATAGTTTATCTCCCTTTATAGCCAGTCTATTCATGGGTAAATTAGAAACAGATTTTAAACAAGATTTGCCTTGTATTCCTAGAGACTGGAATGGATACGCTGATAATGTGTTTGCCATCCTCAATATTAAAGTTTGTTGTTAAATTCTAAATTTCCAATAATCCAATTTACCTATAGAACAAAGATAAGTAAACTAGACATAGATCGTCAGGAAACTAGCAATAGACGATCCATAACCAATCGCTGCAAACATCACGAGTTCGCGACTATACTAACTTTTTGGTTCATAGATTCCTTAATTGTTCTCTTTCAGTTCAAATTATAAGAAATAATTACATATTATTAAATAAATTGCTGCACACAGGGAGTTTGCAGATGAAGTGGTTATGAACATAGTTAAGAAGCATATATAGGGTCAGGGTTAAGGAGTTAACTACATTAGGTAACGCTAGAGCACAAATAGCGGCAAAGTATGGAAAATTAGCAAACTGTCCAGCTTATATAAAAAGGCCTATCGGAAACTCTTTCCAAAGTTAATTTAAAACAGTCATTACTTCAGGTAATAGTTTACAAACTCTTGTAAGCAATCCAAAGGATCAAGCTGCTTAGTTTGTCCTAATTGACCGCTGATGATGATCGCTTATCTATTGAAACGCGGTCGGTGTTTTAAATTTTCTGAGGTACGTGAGGTATTTGGTTTATTTACAGGTTCGATGTTCCCGATTTTTAAAGTGAGTTAACTTAAATGTTATGCTTTTATACAAATTGCGTTCATCTACTTACAAGTTTATTCACAGAAGGAAAAGTAAAATGCACAATTTGCTGATGCATTTTTTGGTAAATGTAACAAAAACGATCTACGTCTTGATTTTACCAGAAAAGGAACTGTCCTCGAATTATTTGGGAGTATTGCTATAAAAACAGTGATACGGGCTAGATGTAATTGTTAAAAATAGTTACTTTTTTAACAAATTCATAAAAATCACTCATAATTATATTAAGAAGTGCAGTTAACTACCATTAAAGCAACTGTCTATAGGTAAGAATAATGATATAAAAAAATGCCACGTACAAGTGTTTGCTTGTGTATTCAGCTCTCGGCGTAATCTCGTTACTAGAAATTACCCTACAATATTCTGTCGTTACTTTATGACGTGCATAATGTAATTGTAAAATTTACTTACTTTATCCGTTTCTGTTTTTTTTTAATTTATTGCCTTATGGAAATATATGAATATTTATCCCATCGTTACATACGTTTATTTTCTTATTTCTCTGTTAAAATTAATTTAATCACTCTATAACTGTGTAACTTGTGTGTTTAAAATCATTACTAGTGCCATTTAGAGATATAATTAGAGCTTCGAATGTTGACAGAACATTTTGGAATAATTCACGTTAAGCAGTCATAATTAAACTGGGATATAATCTAACCCAGCAAGCAATTATGGTCGAGCTAATGTAGGTAAAATGCATGAATTTCGGTAATGACCGTGACAGCAATATGCGAGTCGCTTGCATTGGGTCGGTACGAATAGGACGTACCGGCCAGCATCCGATTACATGCATGTAAACCGTTAGCGAGACACAACGACACAATGCTGAGTTTTTATTTGTTGCCGATATATTCTTCTACTTCAGTAACGGTATAATGCTTGCCCTTTACCGAATAGACGATAATGAGGGGCTAGTACAAGAAAACCATCGGCTTACATTATAATGCAATTTTTTAATTCAAGCATTAAACTTTAAATCCTTTATTTTGTACTTTATGTCTGCAATTTTAGGAATTTGACAGTATAATTCACACATCGCACCTTTGTTGGAAAACATTAGGGTAGGGTGGGGCAGATTCGGACACTTTTTTCAACGCGCTCCAGATTTTTGTTTGTTAATGCGTAAGAGATTTTAACGATGCCAACCGATAGCCTTTTGATGTAAATATGAGTAAAACAAAATCTAGTATAATTGAATCCCAATCAACAAAAATAGTGATTTTAGAAAAAATGTCGTTTATCCAAAAGTGCCCCAGTGCGGGGCAGATTTGGACTACGGTGGGGCACATTTAGACAAATATTAAGCAGTGTACTCTGAACAAAGAATCAAACAAAATGAGGAAATTATCCTTTATTGAATATTGTAATGATCAAAAGAAACAGAAAACTTTAGGTACGACGCTTGTCTGGCCGTTCCCTTCGTTTCTTGGGGCATGGGTAGCTTCATAATGATGTCTCCTCTGATAACAGTGCTGATGTCACCCTCGGTGTAATAGAAGCCACAGTTACTTCTATATTTTAAAAACTGCACTACATATTCATCAAGCTCGTGTAGTTTTTGCACTTTACCCACATAATGAAGTACTTTATTGTTAGTTGGAAACTTGACCAATACAAAATCTCCCACGGCGATAACCTCATCATCGAGTAGACCATCAAGAATAAGGTCATCCTTCAAATCGAAATCCATATCAGAATCATCGTCACAGAGTTCTTCTGAACAATGCCCAAGTTCGTCAGATTCTGAAGAACTTGTTTGGTGGTATTTTAGATTTGGTTTAAGTTTCTGTTTCTTCTTCACTCTCATATCCTTCAAACTTCCTTTAGTAATTTGTGCCTGATTTGAAGCATTTCTTCGTTTGTTCAATTCCCGCTCCTCCACTTCTTTTTTCTCTGGAGAGTCTGTATAAATGCGAGATCGCAAGCGTCTAGCAATCGCTGGATTAGCAACTTCCTTCTTCTTATCCAGAGAAGAAACATTTTCGGAGTGCGTGAATATATGACACAAGATAGAATCAAGGACATAAGCCACAGTGTCGATCGGTCTATTACCATCGTTAGGTATATGTTATATGTTATATGTTGCTAATTATCTTTATTTTTTCACTGGATTGTTTGGACTGATTGGCGTTGCCTTCAAGATTCTCACCAACAGACGTGATACACTGAGCTTCTGAATTATCGTCTCTCTCTCTCTCTCTCTCTCTCTCTCTTGGTCACTTTCGTATTGAAATATTCCAGAAAAATCACTTTCTTCAAAGGTCAGACGATTGAAGGGCCAGATGTCTGGAGATGCAAATGCTTTAAGGATGTTTGCTGGCGTAAAAGTCTGAAGATAAGGTGTGCGACTTAGACCAACAACATCGTAGATTGTTATAATTTTTACTGGACTACCTATTAAATAGTCGGTGTAAGCTATTTTTAAGCGAGCTTTGAAAGGACCATCGATGTCAATGTCCAGTGGTTGCATTTTATTGGTGGAGTGTGGTGGAAACGAAAGAAAAACTATGCCATGTTCTCGACCAAAATTAATTACAGCCAACGATACGTGCGATTCGTGATGGTCGATTAGTAGCAGAATTTTGTTTGTTGTAGAACTATTAGTATGTTTCTGGATGTGTTTAAGAATATCAACGAAAGTGTCGGCGTTGATCCATCCAGTTTTTGAGGTAAAACCCATAATTCCTGTTACAGCTCCATGCAGAAAATGGTCCTTCATTGTGACACGCGGGAAAACGTACACTGGCGGAATGGCAGTGCCGGCTGCTGTGATGATGCCACAAAAGGTTACCAACACACCTCTTTCCGCAGAAACACATTGCCCAACTTGTCTCTTCCCTGTCTCACAAATGATCTTTGTACCCTGAAATACAGTTGGAATACCTGTTTCGTCAATATTCAAAATACGATCTGGCGTGAAGTTTTGCTTTTCAAGAACGCTTTCGAGATTCTTGAAAAAAGCATCAACGTTCTTTTCATTAAAGCCAGATATTCTGGCAATGCTTAAGTTCTCGGGCTTTCGACAAGACAAGTTCGGATGTCTTCTTAGAGTGATCGTACCCAATGTATCCCGCAGATTCGTTTTCTTCCCAGCATTGTGAAACTGCTTTTCCAAGATGTTTTGCGTATTCGTATGCAAGAGTCCTAGTCATTGAATATGTTAAGCCGAAATTTATCAATGATGCATCTAACAAATAACGCTTGAGACATTTCTCTTCTGAAGATGAAAAAATTTGTCGGGATACGTATTTAGAGCGAAATTTGTCCTCTTCGCTGGAATCATCAAGCCTAGAATCCAAAATCGTTCCTTTGGGTTTTGATTTTTGGACGAGAAAAAAAACGTGGACTTCTTCAAGTTGAAAGTCGACGCAACATTTCGAATTTTCATCCCATTAACAACGACTTCACGGACAGCTTGTTTGATTGCATTTTTGTCAATCAAATTTCGATTTGTTTTACACTTATATTTGCGCACCATTCTAAGAAAAAATGAAAAGATGTTTAAATGTATGCTTACATCAATCATCTGGGGCAGTTCTGGACAATAAGGAGCACATTTGGACTTGTCCAAAACTGCCCCACGCATTTAGTCTAAAACTGCCCCACACGTAATTTTTTCCTTTTACGAATAAAAACACCGATTTAAGAATTAAGAACGTGACAACTAAGAGAGGGCCCCCTTTTGCACTGAGAATTCATAAATTAGGTACAATGAATGCCTTGCCCTGTAAAATCTTACAGGCATAGAGCTGAAAAGTTACTTTTGGCCTTCAGAATATTGAAATTCACGTGGGAACGTTGTTATTAAAGCACATTACTTACAACTTCTTTATAACTTAACCCTACCCTATTTTTAGACTGTCATGAACATTTCTAAAATCCCCAGAAAACTATAAAACCTATAATGACTATCCTATGTAATAATGAAATCGAATAAGCATAGAGAAGTTTAAAATATAAAATTATACCGGGTCTCCGCTCTCAAACCCGACATAGGGATTAAACGTTGGAATGAACGTTTTTGCAGATTCCTGATCGCCAATTCAAGCGGCAGAAAAACTAATGGTATCAGTCAAAAGGTAACGTAATAGCACATGCAAATGTACTAATTCCAAGACTAAAAGGTGAAATGTTTAGTTGAAAACAATAAATAAATAACTGGCGTTTTTTAAATGATATGCCTTGATTTCCAATTCGTTTCAAACGTGACAAATAATTTTAAAGGGTATTATGTTATTAACTTTAAAATGAATAACTACTGCAATGAAGAAAGAATTTTCAAAAAAGTTAAATGGTAAGAATTCAAATTGAAACTAATTAAGACAAAAGACAAACAATACCACAATCTATTATAAAAACCTCTTCTAACGTTAGCCAAGTGTCTTTCGGTGATTAACCGGCACTTGTTTTCTATTGCTTCCCTCAAAGAATTGATATCTGGGTGGCGCATTTTATACATTTTTCTTTGAAGGTGGCCCCATAAGAAGAAGTCACAAGTTATCAAATAATAAAACACATAAACAAATCTTACATATTACCAGCTACTCAATCTAGGTTTATCCCTGGATGTTGATGAAAACTTCAGTTTTAGTATTACTAGATTACTCAAAAGCTTTTTATGCAATAAATCATCAGTTGATGTCTTCAATCAAACATTTCATTGGTTTTTCCGGTAGTACTATACAACTCATGAAAAATTATGTTTATACCCGTTTTACGTATGCGTATTGAAGTACGTCCGCATTAATTTTGAATATGCCAAAGGCATGTTCATCGAGTACCACATAGATATTTCTATTGGGTAAAAATCTACGGTCCACGCAAATAGTTCTTGGGATTATGGTCTATCCCAAGAACTATTGGCTGGAAGCTGGTTAATGAGTGTAGCGTATAAAAGTCAGCGAAAGATATATTTTACCTCGATAGAGGTTGTAGGTAAGAGTGATAATCTTTGAATCTACCTTGTGGAAATCCGTAACACCTGTCACTCAATATCTAGTTATTCTCGAGGTAAATGTTAGTGCATTGCCATTCATACAGAGATACAGATCAGTAGTTAGCGTTTTGGATCTCTTTTCGGGTATCGATTGCACCCTAGCCATCTGGGGCTAATTTAAGAGCACACGCTTTGCGGACAATAGACGGTATACCATTAAGACCACTAATCATCTTGAGGTCAAGGTAGGTTAAGATGTTCCTAAGTGTATTGACATTCAACATAACTTTTCTTAGCCATTGATGATTGCAAGCGACCAAAATGGTTTACTAATGTGACAAGGAGGACCTTCCTTTTAAGGAAGTAACTATATTCCCCAAGTCTCTGATGAATAGCACTAAACATCCGCAATTGTAGCATCATTCTATTCGGAAATACTTCGCTATACAAACGCCTTGCTCTAAGTGCGTCTGCTAATCCATAATAAAAACGTAAGTCATGTAGCTCTCGAGTAGAATAATTATTATTGGTCAGCTTATTTTCAAAATTAACAAACTGTTACTGGTTGACGGTTGCGAATTAAACATTTGTTACTTTCTTAAACAATTCTTACGTTTTATCCATAGGACGCTATGTTAAATTTTTTATTCATAGCGCGCTTTGTAAATGTAATAATAAATTTATCAAACTCTTCTTGATGAAACTTTTAATGACGTTGTTTTTTCGAAAACGGTTCATTTTATTGTCATAAAACCAGGGAACCTCCTTTAACGAATATTTGTTTCCCGTTAAATAAATGTAAAGAAAATTAAGAAAAGTATTCAAATGAAAAAGATATGGATTATCATAGATAGGTTAAGCGCAGTATAGGGCATTTGGAATTGAAATATTTGCATCAAATTTGGTACAATAACGTAATAAAATATTAAAAATGTTCATTCCCAATTTCAAGAGAAGCGATGCAGTAAAAAATAATTATTAAAAAATCAAATTTACAAAAGGCAAATGTTGACGCCTTATTACTCCGTTATTTTCAGTTTTCAAAAAACGGTACAGGAACTTGTGTTTTGCATAATTTCGGACACCTATATATATATATATATATATATATATATATATATATATATATATATATATATATATAATATATATATATATATATATATATATATATATATATATATATATATATATATATATATATATATATATATATATATATATATATATATATATATATATATATATATATACAGGGTGAGGTATCTAAGCTCTGTCGGTTTGTATACGAAAAATGGCAAAATATTTTTGAAATCTTTTTTTATTATCGTGTAGGTTCATTAGAGCACGTTTTAAAATTATTTTCGAATATGCACGGTGGTCCATTAATATTTTCCGCATCAAAGTTATGAAAATTTGAATGGGACACCCTATATATGATTGCATATTTCGATTCTGTGTCCTAAATAAAGGTCACTTGTTATAGTCCCTATACCTAACTCCACCTGTTGTCAAGATATTTCATTATTTGTGAGAATGTAGATCGAAATTCAAAAGAACTTTCTGTTTTACGTACTCGAGGAATTTTTTTTCAAATGTTTCTCATTGTTTACTGAAAGCATCAAACTTTAAAATACACCGAAGTTATTATCGCAAATTTATACTGGGTGTATAAAAACGCAGTTACTATTTTGACCAACATTAAAGCCAATTAACTTCCTTATTTTAAATGGAACACCCCGTATTTATTACCATATTTTTATTCTAATTTTAATTCGCTTTAAAACTGTATTAGGGTTCCCTAGACCTATCTCTTACAGATTTTTTGTAATTTAGGATTTTCTATTCCAATAATAATTTCATGCAATATGTATTTGAAAAGCAGGCTTTGACGGTCTTACTGTCATATAAAATAAACCAATTTATTGAAAAGTCATAGTTCGTGTTAAAGTTAAATCATTTTAGCTAATCAACTTTGAGAATAAGTTTTATTAGGTGGGTACCTACTATTTAAAATGGCTTGCTATTCTCGAATTGAAAAGTGCGACATGATGTTAGTAATTGGGAAAGGCAATGATAATTGCTTGCTAGCATCCAGGGTTTACGTACAAATGTATCCTGATAGGCGTCATACCGAGAGGCGTTCATTAGAAAAATTATTAAGGCTGTGTTTGTTCAATAAAACAATGTTTTTGCTATTTACCCAGTTATTAACGTCTTTCAGTCATTGTTAAGGAAAGCCTAGTCAAACGGTTGGATTATCTCGAGCAATAAAAGCTTTTCATCAAAACCTGCCCATAAAAAAATCGAGTAAAAAATGACATAAAATTAATGATTAAATTAGAAAATCCTAAATTATAAAAACATTGTAAGAGATAGGTATAGGGAACCCTAATACAGTTTTGTAGGGAATTAAAATCAGAATAAAAATATGGTGATAAATACTGTTCATTTAAAATAAGGAAGTTAATTGGCTTTAATGTTGGTCAAAATAGTAACTAGTTTTATACACAGTATAAATTCTGATAATAACTGGTGAATTTTAAAGTTTGTTGCTTAGTAAACAATGAAAACCATTTGAAAAAATCCTCGAGTACGTAAAACAGAAAGTTCTTTTGAATTTCGATCTACATTCTCACAAATAATTTAATATCTCGGCAACAGGTGGAGTTAGGTATAGCTATAATAGTAAGTGACCTTTATTTAGTCTAGAAGCGAAATATCAACATATATATGTTCATTTAAATTTTCATAACTTTGATGCGTAACATTTTTATGGACCACCCTGCATATCGAAAATAACTTTAAAACGTGCTCTAATGAACTTACACGATAATTAAAAAAAAGATTTCAAAAATATTTTACCATTTTTCGTATACAAACCGACGGAGCTTAAATGCCTCACCCTGTATATATAAAATAATAATACACTAAGTATTTACATATGTCAAACAAAGTAATACAATACGTATACATAAATCCTTTATATATACATATATACGTACACATAAACACACATACACATACATATACATATACATATACATATACATATACATATACATATACATATACATATATATACATATACATATATCATATACATATACATATCATAAATACATATACATATACATATACATATACATATACATATACATATACATATACATATACATATACATATACATAATACTCTATCACTCCCTATCGCATGATCCCGTACTAGAATACCATATGAAATAATTGAATGTACACTAGCGTGATAAGCACAAAAAAGTGTTGCTAAGGAAACATTATTTACCAAATTTCTCCATAAGTACAGACTCTTTGAGAGCCTCGCGTTAACAAAATCAGTGTGGTTCACCCATGATAGTTTGGTATCTACGTAAAAACCAAGAAATTTTACGGAAGTGGTATTAATGGCGTTCTGATTTTTTAACGTAAAGGCAACATTTTCGGTTTTTGCAAGATTCAAAGTCAGTTTATTTGCAAGGAACCAACCGCCCGTAATTGATTGTGTTTTTTCACATTTTGAAAATATAGTGTTGAGATTATTATGCGTCTTAGATAAGACAGTGTCATCCGCAAAAAGAATAAATTTTGCTTTCGTGTCACAGAATGTGACCTAATACCGATCCCTGTGGTACCCCTAAACTAACCATAGCTTTTTTTAGAAATACAATGTTGGTAAGAAACACATTGAGAACGATTGTGCAGGTAAGACTTTATTAGGTTACTGCTATTGCATTCAATTTTAGCTTTTCGATCAGTATATCATGACAAACGCAATCAAATGCCTTTGTGAGGTCTAAGAATTCAGAGAGAGTAAATTTGGATTTTTCAAAGAATTCGCAGATGTAAGATATTAAGTCATTAATTGCCAAAGTAGTCACTGTTTTTGTCGATATCCATACTGGTGTTGATGAAGTTTGTTTCTTTTGCGATATTCAACGAGTTGAGTTTTTAGAACAACCTCTAATATTTTTCCAAAAATAGGGATGGTTGATATCGGTCTATAATTTAAAATCTCGTCTACACAACCCTTCTTGTGGATAGGTACTACTCGTGTTATTTTAAAGCATCAGGAAACGTGTTACCAATTATACACTGATTAATTAGTTTACATAAAGGGCAAACTATGACATACATGATCGTGTGGAGAATTTTTGTGTTTAAGTCATAAGTATCAATACTATTTGATTTATTCAAATTTCTTATTATGTCTAAAAGTTGTGCGACACTTACTGGATTAAATTTGAATTTTTGAGGAATGTCAATTTTTGTTTTCGATAGATAGTATTTAAAGGAATGTTTACTAGCCATCATATTATTGATAACAGTATGAAGGAATTGCGTAAAACTTAAGTTAAAATAGTCAGCTGAAATCAAAGTTGATGAAGGCCTTGGCTGTTTTTGATTATTATTAATGAATGACCACATTGTTTTTTGTGGATTGGATGATTTACATATCACATTATCATAAACATTCTTTTTTGCCTCAACTATCGCTTTTCTATATTCATATTTATGCTGTTTTACTTTTTTATTTAATTTCTCATTAGGATTATTTTATTCAAAGTTTGTATCAAATTGAGATAATCTGTTTTACGTTTTAAATCGTCATTGAACCACTGTATGGAATCACCTTTCAAATTATTTACAATTCTATAGTTTTCTGGAAGAGCAATATGAATAGCTTGGCTCAGGGCCGTAGCCATGTTTAGGTGTTCAAACACCCCCCCAAAATGAGAAGCAAAAATTAGGTTGCTCACCGTATATCCTCAAAAAGGTTACGGTACCCGTTTGTAAGCTATAACACCTCCGAGAAACTGTAACCACTCTAATTTTGCAGATGACGATATAGTAACTATCAAGCAAAATTATTACAATCAGATAAACGGTGACAGTTTAGAAGCTGAAATTAGTCTTTTGCAGAATAAGTTGAAATAATATCCCCTAGATGATACGCCAAACAGTGCTATTGATATACTAAATAATTGTAACAATGAAATCTTCCCAAGTGTGTTCTTTCTCATTAAAGTCTTAGCGACTCTACCAGTAACTACAGTTACACCAAAACGATGTTTTTCATCACTAAGAAGATTAAAAAGTTACTTACGGAATTCAACTGGACAAAATCGTTCAAATGCTCTAGCATTTATGAGTATTCACAGGAACATTACCATAGAAAATCAATGTGTTTTAGAAATATTTTCACATAAATCAAGACGGTTTGATTTTTCAATATAATAGTATATTATGTTATTAGGAGTAAAGTTGATAGTTTATGTGGTGAACCTGAATGTTTATTTAATAATCATTCAGCTGAGCCACATAAACTCACTTTTACTCTGAATAACATATACTATTTTATCCGCAAACGTAATCAGATAAATTAGAGATAATTGGTGAGGATTGAAAGAAAAGAGCAAAACTAATTAGCAGGTAAAAGAATAAAATAATCAGGACGTTTTGCAAGTAATGAAACCATAACAATGCTTATTAAATAAGCAAATTGGTAAAAGTAAAAATGGCTAGACGCAAAAGTGAAACTTTTAGTCCATGTCCGAGAAGTGAAACCTTTACCTGTGACATTTAGTCTTAAAAGTGTCACTTTTGTGACGTTTGCGGATAAATTATATTCTGTCTTCATGTAGTATATTTGCTTTCTACTGTTTGTTTTAAAAATGTTTTGCAAATGAATTATTTGCATTTGGAAGTAAGTATGTCATGTCTTATAGTATTTTGTACAATAAATAAATAAATATCAGTACAGTTTGTTATTAAAATTAAAATTAGAGTTAGTGGTTTTTTAAGTTGGAAACCAGTAATACCATTGTTACATTTTCGAATATTTATGTTGGCAGTTTGGCTGAAAAAGAATATTCGACACTAAACACCCCCCGAAAAAAAACTTTGGCTACGGCCCTGCCTGGCGGGCTTGGCTAATGAAATGTATGAAGGTCTTAAATTTGTTTTCAAGATTCATACGTATATCATCAACATGTCCAGTCAGTATTACCCGTTACAATAACAATTCGATTGTTTTTGATAAGTATTTCCAAATAATTACAAATATGTTCCAAAAATATATTAAAATCGCCTTTTGGTGGTCTATATACGGTCATAATGTTAACATTTTCAAATGTTATAGCTGAAAATTCGCAATGCATTTCCACCGAGAGAGTGTTTATTTTGTCCATTGGCGCGCTAATTTTTCTTTTGTAGCAAAATAGCAACTCCGTCATGTTTACGCTCATTGCGACAAAATGGTTAGCTAACAACAAAGACTGCATTTAATGATCAGCAAGGAAACTTTCAAATTCGTTAACTTTAACGATTTAAAAAAGGTTGTTTTATATTCTTTTCTTCCAAATAGTCGCTATGTTTAAGATTTTTGAACTGGTATTTTTATGCATACTTTTAGAACTATTACAGTTTATAAAAATGAGATTCTGTTTAATAACATATTCCTTATCGTAATTGATTCAAAATTAATAACTGGTTTACAATAATTTATGGTAGTGGTTACAAAGCTAAGAAGTACAAAGTTTAAGTTAAGTTAAGTTAAGTATTTAAATGAAGACCGTGTTGTGTAAAATCTCTTTTAAAAATAAACATATTTAAGTCTTGAAAACCTATATTCCCATTACACTTATTTACTTCACTATATAATTGCACATTCACTTTGTATATAAATTTATTTAGTACACGTCGTCCGTGCCAGTAAGGTACAGAGTAAAAAAGTGCGTTAGTATTTTTTAAAGCACGGATAGTGGAAATTATTGAATTTGTTGAGATTTCCATTTAACGCATCATTGCTACCAGCAATTTCTATTACAAAGTCGCAATTTGTAAAGTTATTAATTAAAGTATCTATTAATTCCACTCACAATATTTTGGAAGGTGGCGTTAGGTTTAGAAATGCACATAACATGATACTTACGATTATCAATTAGGTCATTTAAGATTTACACAGTGACTTCCGTTTTTGGTTAATTTCTTAACCCATTCTTCTAAATATTTGATCCCACTTTGTAAATTATGTATCTTACACTAATAAGTTTTTGTCCATTTAGCTTTAGTCTTTTTAGGTGTACCATGTACAACTATTATCTTATTCATTGTAGAAGCGCCGGATCCATTGTCTTTGTAACATACCTCACCATTGATAGTGACACAATAATTACTCAGTTGTTCGTGTAGTCTTAGGGCTAATTAATTTTTGTTGCCTGTTATAGGCAGCTTATGGTCTGCGAATAGATTTTAATTATATCACTTTGAGTTCACTCATCTTCGCCATATTTAAGAAAATTTACATTTATATATATATATATATATATATATATATATATATATATATATATATATATATATATACAGTGTTACAAAAGGTTGGGCTGGCTATACGTTTTTGGATTTTATGGACAATTTTGAAAAAAAAATCAAGAATAACTTTTTTTCGATTTCGGCTTCATTTAGCCGCTAACCGCCATTCTGTATTTTTTCTAAATAAAATTATATCTGTGTTGTTTTTTAAGATATTTTCATAAAAATTGGTACACGGATGTATCTTACAAAGACGCAACATGGGAAAAATATTCATTTACGTAATTTAATTTTTTTCAAAATGGCGGCCATGTCAATTTTTTAACGTGAAATTACGAAAAAACCGTAGCCCAAATGAAAATTTTACAAGAGACTAAATAATTTGTAAATTAATTTATCTTCCTAATGACACCTTGTTTGTTACAATAGGTTAAGAAATAAGGAAGATTGTAGTTTTCACGTTACGCGGTGCGGGAGTAATTCAAACAAGTAGGCGGCAGGCTTTGTTCGCACAAGAAAGGACGTGGTCGACAAATAAATAAACACAATAGCGTAAATAATAATAAATAGCATAAATAAATAAATACAACTGTCACTGCAACAATCAATTTATTTACAAAGGAAAATAAAATTACCTTTTCACGCTAAATTTATGTTTTACTAATTAAAAAAACAACGATAAAAACTTTCACAACAATGTTCGCGACCGCGGGGACTCAGCTAGGTCCCTATTACTGATTTATTTGAAATTTATCTAAGTAAGGTTAGTAAGGCATTTAGTAGAAACACATTCAATGTCACTTTATTAAAATTCCGGTATACTGTTATCTAACCTGCTACATTTTCAATACAATGCCGCAACAATGAAAACATCTGATACTAATTAACGAACAGCTGTTAAATGTAAACGAAACAAACGCATTATTACCAGTGACAGTTCCGTGTTGACTTTTATCTTTAGGGACATTTAAAATCCCTGGTCTACGCAACTCCGGTTGCCAATGTTGGAAGCTGAGACAGCGGATTGAGCATGGAATGAGACGAATCAGGGATACGCCAGGACTGTTACAACGAGTTAGAATCCATATTACGTCGACTGCGGCAATGTGTTTTTAGCAACGGTGGTCACTTTGAACATAATATGAGCAATTTGTTGACCAAAATATTTATTGGATTTGCTTTATGAGAATTGTTGTATTTATTTATTTATTTATGCTATTTATTATTATTTATGCTATTGTATTTATTTATTTGGCGACCACGTCCTTTCTTGTGCGGACAAAGCCTGCCGCCTAATTGTTGTTTGAATTACTCGCGCACCGCGATTAACTAGTAACGCGTAACGTGAAAACGACAATCTTCCTTATTTCTTAACCGAGTTCAACAAACAAGGTGTCACTAGAAAGATAAATTAATTTCGAAATTATTTAGTCTCTTTTAAAATTTTCATTTGGGCTACTGTTTTTTCGTAATTCCACGTTAAAGAATTGACATGGCCACCATTTTGAAAAAAATTACATTACGTAAATGAATATTTTTCCTATGTTGTGTCTTTGTAAGATACATCCGTGTACCAATTTTTATGAAAATATCTTAAAAACAACAGATATAATTTTATTTAGAAAAATACAGAATGGCGGTTAGGCTAAATGAATCGAAATCGAAAAAGTTATTCTTGATTTTTTTTTTCAAAAGTATCCATAAAATCCAAAAACGTATAGCCAGCCCAACCTTTTTGTAACACCTTGTACAGGGTGACCCAAACTCGATGGCCAAAACGAAAACAGCTGATTGCTCTGGCCAAAAGGAACAAAAAATTGTTAATACAGGGTGTGTCTATTGTTGATGGTTTCCAAGATGTTAACTTTTTTAATTTTTCTATTTCGTGGACTTATTTTTAAATCACGCTGTATCTTCCAAACTAGAAGAGTTACAAGAAAATACATTAGGAGAAATTTGTAGAAGATGAAATTGCCTTAAAGAATATTGAATTCATTCGAGACAAACTCATCATTCAACATTTTAATGACATAATGAATTCAGAAATGATTTTTTCAAATCCCAAGACAAATTTCAAGAGGAATATTTTCCAATAGAGATGGATTTGATACATGGCCGATAAAGGAAAAACTTCCTTTTTTCATAAGCTTCACAACGATATGAAAAAAACTTATGATTGACGTACTAATTACTGAATTGTTACAGGAATACACCTCAGGAAAAACTTTTAGAGCATAAAATTACCTTCAAAAATATGGTAGAGTAGATGAGAATTGACGATTTGTCCCTCACTTTTCAATCAATCTGTACATTTACGGCAAGAAATACGTCTCCTTTACTGATATCTTTTCATCACCGTAGCAACGACTTGACATTAGTAAGTTAGTTGTCAAAATTTGTTTGCTATTACAGTTTTGCTGATTTCAATACGAGTTCTTTCTTTTGTAGTGATATTGTAATTTAGTTTTTGAGTCGTTCTTGTTCTTGTTATTATTATTGTTCCTGTTGTTGCCCAAGGGAATGCGAGTGAGGCTGCTAGACTGAATGCAGCTGCTTTCCCAAGAAGAATTAATCCAGAAAGGAGAGCTTTCTCTAGAGTACACACTGCTCTAAGAGAGAGAGGATCATTCAGGATCATAAGAGATCAAAAGGAATTACATAATGTTGAGAGGATTGACGACGTAATCCAGCATTTCGAAGCGAATCCTGAGACTAGCTTGCGGCGGTCATCCAATGTATTGCAGATGCCACGAGAAACAATACGGAGAACTCTTAAGGCTGACGGAATACGTGCGTATCACGTGACGGGAGTTCAAGAACTTTTAGATGGAGATCTAGGTCGGCAGATTAAGTTTTGCCAATGGTATATCAATTCAGTTAGGAATGATCGAGATTTCAAAAAAGCAATCTTGTGGACGGATGAGGCCACCTTTACAAGGCCAGGCATCTTCAATATCCATAACACGCACGTCTGGGCACATGAGAACCCACATACTATGAGACCAAATAGCTTTCAACACCAGTTCAAAGTTAATGTTTGGGTTGGTTTACTCAAAAATCAACTTATTGGTCCATATATTCTGCCAGATAGAGTCAATTCAGAGAATTTTTTGAATATCCTTCTAGAAAACCTCCCTGAATTGATGGAGGAGGTTTCATTGGCAACAAGAGCAGATATGTGGGTTCAACTTGATGGTTGTTTTGCCCACTACGGAAGAGGACTGAGAGATTGGCTAAACGAACATTATCCCCAACGTTGGATTGGAAGAGGTGGTACAGTGGCGTGGCCTCCAAGATCTCCAGATCTCACCCCTCTTTCTGGATGAATTCTTCTTGGGAAAGCAGCTGCATACAGTCTAGCAGCCTCACTCACATTCCCTTGGGCAACACCATAATAATAATGAATATCGGCATATTCTTCATTTGAAAACATGACTCAGGAAGGAAAACACGAACACGAACAAGAACAATAATAATAACAAGAACAAGAACGACTCAAAAACTAAGTTACAATATCACTACAACAGAAACAACTCGTATTGAAATCAGCAAAACTGTAATAGCAAACAAATTTTGACAACTAACTTACTAATGTCAAGTCGTTGCTACGGTGATGAAAAGATATCAGTAAAGTAGACGTATTTCTTGCCGTAAATGTACAGATTGATTGAAAAGTGAGGTACAAATCGCCAATTCTCATCTACACTACCATATTTTTGAAGGTAATTTTATGCTCTAAAAGTTTTTCCTGAGGTGTATTCCTGTAACAATTCAGTAATTAGTACGTCAATCATAAGTTTTTTTCATATCGTTGTGAAGGCAATTTAATCTTCTACAAATTTCTCCCAATGTGTTTTCTTGTAACTCTCTTCTAGTTTGGAAGATACAGCGTGATTTAAAAATAAGTCCACGAAATAGAAAAATTAAAAAAGTTAACATCTTGGAAACCATCAACAATAGACACACCCTGTATTAACAATTTTTGTTCCTTTTGGCCAGAGGAATCAGCTGTTTTCGTTTGGCCATCGAGTTTGGGTCACCCTGTATATGTATATATATATATATATATATATATATATATATATATATATATATATATATATATATATATATATAGTGTTACAGTATCAATTTATATTATATTGAAAACCATATTGAGGTAGGTGCAATTAATCTAAACAGGGTTTACAAATTATTTCAAATTATAGACCGCATTTAGGTGACACCAATGTTTTTCTAAAAATTCTAGGAATAAGTGTGGAACAAAAATTATATAACTGTAGGTGATTTCAATGTAAAGTTTAAAACGAGAAGCGTAAATGCATTAAAAATATGCGATTGCTTCCGTTCATTTTGTTTCCGTGCAGACTATTCATACCAATACGACAATACGTTTGACAATTTATCACTTCATGCGTTAATACTTATATGTCTGATCACTATGGACAAACAATTAGTGTAACCACACTACTACATTATAGATACTACATTAGTACAAAAGTATGTATGTGTATATATATATATATATATATATATATATATATATATATATATATATATATATATATAATAAATAAAAAAAATAAATATTTAGAACGTTCAAGTGAGTGGTTGTGTGTTTGTGCGCGCTTGCAACAGTTCAATTTTTTCATCAACAAATTACAGTATTTTGTGGTGAACAACGTCGGTTTGTGTTTAACAAGCATTAAGTCACTAGTATCTAAGAAAATGCCATTGTTATGTTGTTATCTGCAATAAGAATGATAATAATTTAACCCTGCAGTGTGATGGTTGTAAAATGCATTTGCTCACTACATGTATTCAAATGGATGCCGATGATGCTAAGCGTATTACCGTCAGCATACTAAAGTGAAATTTTCTGCAATGTTTGCAATAAAACAACGGATCAATTTTCGGAATTGAAGATTATGTTGAATGCTGTAATGGAACGTCTAGAAAAAATTGAATCAAGGCCACTATCTCAAGAATTATCTCCTGAAGTCTTTGAATCAGTAGTTCGCGAAGTTCAAGACCGGGCAAGACTGAAAGCAACAGTATAATCTATGGTATACCTGAAAATCAAGCGTCCGATATTGCAATTGTGAATAACATTTTACAAAATGTGAAAACGAATATGGACTTGATTGATAAGGATAAGATATCGCGTATCGGTGCATTGAAACTGAATTCGGTTCGACCTCGACCATTACGGGTTACATTAAATAATTCGCATCAAGTTTATACTGCTCTCCGCAATAAGTTTCTGTTAAAATCTGTAATGGGTTTAAGATATATCACTAAAAGCGACGAAACTCGATATCAAAGTGGATTGATGCAGAAATGCAGAGGTTTACTGAAGAGAACAGAAGAGGTGAAACAAATCTTACAATTAAATATGTAAACGGTTTGCCTAAGATTGTTGAAAAAACTAAGTAACTCCAGCAGCAAAGTTTAATTTGTTACTATCAAAACGTTCGTAGCATGCGTGGTAAGGTGTCCCAGTTCAATGTAAATGTAAGTGATTGCGAATACGATATTATCGCACTAAGCGAAACATGGTTGTCTAATGATAAGTATATCATCTTCTGAGTATTTTCTAATGACTTCTATAGTGCCTTCAGAAAGGATCGTAATTTTGAAATAACTAAGACTAAGCGTGGTGGTGGAGTTTTAGTCGCGGTTAAAAAATATTATGACTGAAAAGTTAGATCTAACGAGTTTAGAAAATTTGTTACCGGACTTTGATGTTATTGCATGCAGATGTACTTTGAGCGCATGTAGTTTGTATGTTTTCGTGGTATATATTCCCCGTACACCGTATACTTTTGAACTTGAAGTGTTATTTGATTACTTTTTGCAAGACTACCCAAATGTTAAGAATATTTTATTAATAGGTGATTTTAACATTCCTACATTTTGTGAAATTAAATTGTCAGATTGTTTATATGCTACTGTCACTAATTTTGCGGATGTTATGAATTTAAAACAGTTCAATAATGTTTTAAATAATCAGGATAAACTGCTCGATCTGGTTTGTGCTAGTATTAGTGTTACTGTTGATAAGGAAAATAATCCATTATTAAAGGAAGACATGTATCATCCAGCGTTAGTGTTTTCCTTTAATTTATCTGTAAGATCGTCAGTCAATTTTTCTCCAATCTCATTTTAGTAGCAAAAGATATAACTTTAATAAAGCAAATTTTCCGGATCTTTATAACGCTTTAGCAACAATTAACTGGTCCAAGGTAACAGAATGTATTAA
>JARFJB010001308.1:2307500-2507500 GCA_036346205.1 Vesta saturnalis
ACTGCTCTGGAAAAAAGAGAAAACTTAACTTCTGTTTTTCTTTCTGTTCTCGCTTTCCCATTAAGTTCTTTACTTTTGCATAATTCTTTCTATTAATACAAAATCTTGTTTGACGTTGTCGTTTCAATTTAACTATGACTTATCACTAAATTGCCTCTTGTGCACTGTCGCTAGTTTAATATATTTTTTGGAGATGTGTTCTTTATCATATGAGCTGTTATAACTATTAACTGATCTAAAGTATTTTAAGAATCATCCCATGCTGCTGTAACCAATATATTAATTTTGCTGGGTAATCATCAAAGTTGTAAACTTGATCTTTAAGGTCTAAAATGACATGTGATATGTTACATTTTTATCCAAAGCTAACCCATACGCTGATCATTTTCTGTCGCTATACATAGTGTTGAATCACTCACTGCAAAATAGAACGCGTAAACTACTGGAATGCTGGTAATCTATAGTTTGAATTATGAAGAAGAATAAAATTTTTTGTGGCTGACATTAAACGCACCTGACGTTTTATGATTCACTGTTGCCTTTATTTAATTTCATCTAAGGTTTTTTTGAAACTTTTATAGCTTACCAGATTATTTTGAATCTCACTTTTAAGAAAAATTATATGAAGATACTCTGTGAAGGCTTACCAAGGTAAGCGGGTTGCCTAACTAATTTCAGTGGAAATGGGTGGGTTCAATATTAGACTTAAAATGGTTGAAATTTAGGTTCAAACATCTTACATTTACCATAAAACAAGAAAAAACATCCATTCCGGGAAAAATGGTCTCCACCAGAATCTGAAGTCTCACTGAAATAAATAGTCCTAGGTAGTTGTTTAGTTAATCCTATTTGACAGTGGTAGCCCACTTGATAAAATCACATACAATTCAAGTTCAAACGTCTAATTCATACACCCTTTCATTTTAGAAGAACATGTTAAATTTAGTCTCAGTAATCATAATCCCAAAACAACAAACACATACACGTCAATTGAATATTGAATATTTTTAATTTCAATTAATATTAAATATAAAATTACGCAAAGCTTAAGAAAATTTTAAAGCATATACCTTATCGTAAACTTATTGATCACACCCTGTATATTCATCAAATCAAACTAGTGAGACCTTACATGGACACCCTAAAATTTACCCTCATATACGCATAAACTAATATTTATAACTGTCATCAAAATAGCTCCCTATTTGGAAAAAATAGCCATTTAGTCTATTACTTTTTAACCACAAAAACATTAACTCGTAGCTTAAAAGTTGAAAAACGTAACGATTAGTGCGTCTTTTATGAATCATATATCTTCTCAAATACCGAATTTTTATCATTTAAAATGTGTATACACGTTTGCAAGTATGAATCGCTGTGTTTCAAATCTGTAACTTTTGCGTAATAAATAAATAGTGAATCAATGTTGGGATGAACAGCAAATCAAAACTGATATTGTATACTCAATGACTTTAATGACTGCAATTAAATTTTGTAATCGATCTGACTCAAAATAAATAATCATATAACCAAAATGTCAAAAGCTTTATTATCCTCAAACTGTGCAATCCTTTGTGCAACTTCACACACCATAGAAAACAATGACATCTATAAATTTAATATAGGTTCTCTTTAAAGTTGTATATTCAACCATCACGCTAATGAAATCTTACAAAGAAACTGTAGGGAAGGTCCATAATAATTTAAAGAAAATAGTAAATTAACTACCCGCACTCTATTAACTCTTATCCGGGCAACTGCGGTCCAACGGACCCACGCGGTGTTACAAATGGGCATATCTCGATTATTATTTAATTTTTGACAAAATGCCTATGGTTTCCATGGAAATAGTATTAATTAAGTTTTCCTTTTGTCAAAAGTGGGAAACTTGATCTACTTTTCAATAAATAATTATTGGTTATATAAAACTTACGTAACCGGGCAATGTAAGTCCAATGGACCCTGGTGGTGGTTACAATTGATGCATTTCATGTATATAATATTTTCTAATTGATTACATATTTATCAGAATAATTAGCATTTGAGAGTTACTTTGTTTTCAAAATTTGTTATGAAAAATCAATTTATAGAATTTTTTTAAAATTCTAAGTCATTTGGCAGTTAGATAATGTTCTTAGTCTTTTAGTCATTACCTACTTATGGATTATGAGTAAAAAAAATTTTTTTTTTTTTTCAAGGGAATTTGGAATTTTATTTTAAAGAATTAAGAATTTGGAATTTTTTTTCAAAGAAAAAATTTAGTTGGAATTTGGTTATTGGAAAATTTAAAATTTTTGGTTGAATATAATTACCTTTAAATTTATTTATATTTTTTTATATAATATATATATATATATATATATATATATATATATATATATATATATAAACAAGCCAAGTAATGCAAGGACAACAAAGGCAATGTTGTGAAAAATGCTATAAAAATGTTTGTAATCAACATTCTGTCACTGCTATTATTATCAATAACTGCAATAAATAGTTTTCTTTTATATAATAATTTTATGTAAAATTTGTAAATATATTCCAGTAATAACTACTTAGTACAAAGTAATGAAAAGGTATCTAAAGGGTGGGTCCATCGGACCCAATTCCGGTTTTACTAAAAATACTTGGATAAGAGTTAAAAATCTTTCAAGAATATTTTCACACATTGCTCCCGTGCAGTAACATACAAAAAAAAAGAATTCTTACAGATTACGGTTCTAATGAACCTTATTGTCTAAGTATATAATAAAATATAATGGAGATTGATTATCCGTAATGCCTAAGTATAAAAAATGACATCTCTAAAGATAATGAATCCTTACAGATATATGTTCCATAGTCCTTTATCCGGTGTAATGCTCTGTTCAATGGGGTTGATCTTTTTAAATTAATCCTGAATGTTTCACCGATGCCTTCCGGTTTTTTTAACACTGGGACAAACGGAACTATATAGCTTTCATTCACACCTTTCTTGTATTAATGGAGGAACTCAATGCCCTCTTCAATGTGTCACAGAATATTTTAATTACACTTGATTACTAATTTCTTAATTGTCTATAAACGAACGAATTAATGCCGTTAATAAAGATACATATCTAATATCAATTGCTGTTACAAATAAAACTATGTCTTTCATTAGAACAAACAAACGGTTAAAATTTGAATAAAATCTAGCTAGTGGTTTTTTGTTTTTCCTTTGCACTTAAACAATAAATTTGAAGAAATAAAAATTTTAATTCTGTCAATTTTGCAAATTGTTTGTTCACAATTTCGTTCTGAACTTGGGAACAATGCCAAAGTACGTCAACATCAACATTTTTCCCAATTGGCTGAGAAGGGGACTTTCGCTAAGAGAAATTTGTCGTCGTGTAAACCGAAATGTTACAACGGTATTGAGATGTTGGTCCAAATGGTCCGAGGAAGGGGTGCAACAACGTCGCCCTGGATCTGGACGTCCCCCGGCCAGTCGCGAAGAACGTCGCTTAAGACTTTTGGCCCAAAGACAGATTTTCAACAACTCGATCGATTGCAAATGATTGGATGAGAGGTGTAGGAAGAAGTCAATGTCATCTGTTTATCGCCGGATAAGGTCTTATGGCTGCGTTCATATCGTCCATTTTATGTCTTCCTTCTTAACCACTTCACCGTCTACGCAGGCTAGAATGGAGCAACGAAAGAGCGAATTGGGCGCAAGAATGGCATCGAATTGTGTTTAGTGACGAGTCCGATTTTGCTTGTGGGCACGATGGTCGTAGGAGGGTCAGACGGATCGTGGAGAACGTAAAATCCAACATTTTCTGTGAAACGCAACACAGCCCTCACACAAGGAGTGATGATATGGGGTGCATATGTTACGGTAGCAGATCACCCTTGGTCTTCATTGATGGCAACTTAAACGCCGCTGGTTATATTGCCAATGTGCTAGAACCCGTTGCGCTTCCATATCTTCAGGGGCTGGAAAATCCCATTTTCCAACAGGATAATGCGCGCCCTCATACGGCAAGGGCTACAACACGTTTTTTGGAAGAAGCTAACATTGCCGTCCTCCCATGGCCTGCTCGGTCGCCTGATTTGTCGCCCATTGAACATGTATGGGATGAGGTCGGTAGGCGACTGGGTAATTTACCACACCCTCCAGATAACTTACACGATCTCCGGCTACGGATTCAAGAAGCCTATAGATCACTTGATTGATAGCATGCCACGCCGTCT
This sequence comes from Vesta saturnalis, assembly GCA_036346205.1. Taxonomy (NCBI): domain Eukaryota; kingdom Metazoa; phylum Arthropoda; class Insecta; order Coleoptera; family Lampyridae; genus Vesta; species Vesta saturnalis. Next base: position 2,311,719 of record JARFJB010001308.1, read on the forward strand.
AAATGAGTGCATTACAAATCGTGGCGGAGCAACTCATTATTGAAAAAAACATTTTTAGTTTTTGTTATTTTGTTTTCAAATTTTAATCGTTTGTTTGTCCTAATGAAAGACATGGTTGACGAAATTTTCAATGAAATCGTTCAATAAATTCTGAGTGTTGCAATTTTTATGGAAGTCAGTATATATTTAAATTGAAGATGTGCACTCACAGTTTCAATATCCTTATGATATGCCCTGCTGAAATTTGTATAAATTACTGTCGCTTTGCATTAGAGAATAAAATTCCGTATTTGTTATTTCCCTTATATCATTATTAATTCTTTCAAGTAACTAAAACTTTGATTACAATTAAATGGCATTATTTTAAATACATTTTAATGTCCGACACATTAAAAGAATTTTGGATCAATGGAGATGAAATGAAGTGTAACGATTTACATTAAGGTAAACACGGGCACAATTTACATTTATGCAACGCTCAACGCATTAAAAGAAATTTAAGATCTGTTCTTTTTATTCAGGTTACTGTATTTATGTAAATAAGCATTGAAAGGCTTTGAAAGAATTAAATTAGCTTCTCGTTAATTAATTCATGGCTTGTTCTACGTTTAATGAAATATTAATTCAGAGTTTATCTCTCAAACATTTTTTTTTGTTTTAAAGGAAATATTGTAGTTCAGTATTTGTTTATCTGTTAAAAATAATGCACGTTATCCTTACTTAGATATTTCAGTCTGTAACAAATAAATTCCTAGTTTGTTTTTATGAAGATTCATTTATGCATTTTATGTAAATAAGTTAAACTATTTTTCTTGTATAAGAATGACTGTTGTAAATGTTATTTCAATACTTTATTTAATACCAAATAATACTTAATGTTCATCACCATGACTTGAGAAACAAAAACCTGTTTAGGTTGCCTTTCAATAATTTAACGAAAGCAGAAATATCGCCTACAGTGTTAGGAAAAAAAAATTTTACCGCGTTACCAAAAAATATTCAAAATTCGGACAATTTTTCTAAATTAAATCTAGCTTATTTACATTTCTAGCCAATGGCTGCTATTATGATATAAATACTTTAATTACATGTAGTGGCGCTGTTTTTTTAATGTAAACTGTTTTTTATGCATTTAAACTGCCTATATTTATATTAAAAAGGACACATCCTATACAATGCTACGATTGTCTGTTGGAAATAAAGGTTTACTATTATTATTATTATTGTTCTAGAATTTTTTTTTACTGAGGGCCCTTGATCAATATGCAGAATGTTTCTTTTTGGAGTATGTTTCCGAAAATTCTCCTTCTTTGTCACCGACCTCTTCTTCCTGCTGAAAGTGAGTTTTTCTCGAATAAATGTTCTGTTGAATTGCTACCTCGTTTTTAGGGAATTGAGAACTAAGTGTAACATTTGGGTAAAAGTTGGTATAATGAATACATTCAAGACAGATAACTGAAATATTTGTATGAATATGGTGTTCTAAATGAGTGTTTTTCAACTATCAATCCATAACTGTTTAAACTGATACAGCTCATAATCTATAATTCTGAAGAAAGTTTGTTATTGGACGATAATACTAATGCATTTAGACGGTACTAGGAAACTCCGTGTATTCCAATATTCAACGTGTTTTATAGTTCAATTGAAACTGATGGGATACCAAGTGTTTGGAAACATACATATTTTAAGCCAGTTTATAGGTCTGAAGACAAGTGTTTGATTAGTAACTATCGAGGTGTAAATTTGCTGTCAATTCTCCCAAAATCGTTAAATAAATTTGTTGCTGATCAAATATCTTGGAATTATCGTGAAGTACTTTCTGACGGTCAACACGGATTCCATATCAGTGGATCTATTGTAACGTGTTAACATTCTTACGTTCTTTAAAACTTGAGAATTTCTCATGGTTGTTGGCAGACAACACACTTTACAGGTAATTACGAGTCGCAATTTAAAAGTTTTGATAAAGAGAAACATTATTATTGGTGAATATGTGAAAAGGTATCAGCTGATCCCTCTTTTTGGTAGCCTTAAAGAACGTGATTTTGATCAAGACGCGTTTAAGAAACTACGCATTTGAGAAAACTTCCTCTAATTGTTACAAAACTTGTATTGTAAAGTTACATACAGTATTGTGCCGTTTGTAAGTCTGAAATATATGCTTAATGTTTATACTAACTAAATAATTAGTTTCTAGTTTATTACGGATATAAAAGGTTTCTTAGAAGCCACATACTTTCTCATCTCTCTACAGGAGTAAGTGCTCCTTAACAGTTATAACGCCCTTAAGGTTATTACTTAACAAAATACAATTTCGACCACTATTATTCGACTCGTAACTAAAGCATTGGATTCTGTAGCTTTTTTTTGTGTTGATTCTTCTCCTTCTCTTCGATTTTTTGGGGTATTATGCTGAAACGGATCCTTGACCTGTATGGTGGATACTCCCCGAAACCGGGAGTCAAGAATAACTTGTGTACTGTTCTTCCTCAACATTGAGCATTGAACGGTGGTCTACGATAGCCCTAGCTCGAAGATAACTCAAGGCGTTACTCCAAGCTCGGCTCGGCTTCTCACAAAAAACACCGAGGTTAAGTAAGGTAAAATGCTTGAGTATTTTTGACCTAAACAACTTACCGGTGAGTCTTTATTTTTGCTTAATTCGTGACGGAGCCCTGGATAAGTAAACAACCGTTTGATACCATTCCAATTACTCTAAACGTGGTTCGCTTCTGGAGAAATTACACATGGAAGTGTAGCACTGTCTTCGCGACTTGTAGGTGTACAATGTAAGCTTAGATGTGAGACATGATCTGTCGAGCCACTTAACCTAGACGTTTAACTGATTGTCAGGGAATTAGTAACAACTGATAAAGGTAATTCTTACCCAGGTGCTCGCCTTTGATATTTGCTACATTATTTAACTGTTATTATTTAGAGCATTAATTTTATTATAAACAGCTGTTGCATCTAGAATGTATAGTCCTTTAATTTGTTACTTATTAGTAGTTGAGCTTTGTACTTTTGTAAACTGAAGTTCTGTACACAGGGTGATCCATGTTACACTTTAATAGTTGCCTAACGAGTTAAATGTTTGATATTTGTTTTGTGTTTCTTACTTCATATGTACAAACGTAAGCTTTAGTGTGCTTTATAACAAACGCTATCACAATAAGGAAGCTATTAGTTGTTAATGAGTGTCAGTAATGCGACATTCAGCCACAAAGTTTATAAGGCGCGATAAGAGCCAGTTTTGTCGTCCCGAACTGGCTTCTTTGTGTTGCTTGAAAGCTTATGCATTACGACTTATTTATTCCTTTTAATTTTTTTTTAAATCGCAGTGGAACACATCTGGCTGATTTGCGTTTTATGTAATTATATGGAATCATATTATTTTTCGGTTGTGTTAAAACCATAAGACTCAAGTTTTAAGCGGGGCTCTTCGCCGAACTACGGTTCAACGATTTATTCTACTTTTGCTATGTGTATTGTATTTAGCTTTCTCGAGTCAACTCTGGACGTCGGACAGTGCGCAAAGGGTTTTATTTGTTACAATTTACGATTTAATGTTTTTCAATTTTAGGGATAACACTGGAAAGGAAGGTTAGTATGGTACTGTTGTGACGACTTCCTAAATCATTGTGATGGGGTAAAAGTTTTATTTTATGTATTTGGGTTGTCTGCTGGAAGGTATCTGTCCTCCATTTTTACGATATCGGTTGTTTTAATATTACCATCTAATATAGCTTAACACACACACACACGCACACGCACACGCACACGCACACGCACACGCACACGCACACGCACACGCACACGCACACGCACACACGCACACGCACACGCAACGCACACGCACACGCACACGCACACGACACACGCACACGCACACGCACACGCACACGCACACGCAACGACACGCACACGCACACGCACACGCACAGCACACGCACACGCACACACACGCACACGCACAGCACACGCACACAGACACGCACACACACGCACAGCACAGCACACGACACACGCACACGCAACGCACAGCACACGCACACGCACAGCACACGCACACGCACACCACACGCACACGCACACGCACACGCACACGCACACGCACACACACGACACACGACGCACACAGACACACGCACACAGACACAACACAGACACACAGACACACAGACACACAGACACACAGACACACAGACACACAGACACACAGACACACAGACACTAGACACACAGACACAGACAGACACAGACACACAGACACACAGACACACAGACACAGACACAGACACACACGACACACAGACACACAGACACACAGACACAACAGACACACACAGACACAAACACAGACACACAGAACAACACAGACACACAGACACACAGACACACAGACACAGCACACAGACACACACAGACACACAGACACACAGACACACAGACACACAGACACAGACACAGACACAGACACACAGACACACAGACACACAGACACAGAACACAGACACACAGACACATAGACACACAGACACAGACACACAGACACAAGACACAAGACACACAGACACACAGACAAGACACAGACACACAGACACACAGACACAGACACACAGACACACAGACACACAGACACAGACACAAGCACACAGACACACAGACCACACACAGACACAACACACAGACACAGACACACAAGACACACACACAGACACACAGACACACAACAGACACACAGACACACAGACACACAGACACACAGACACACAGACACAGAACACAGACACAGACACACAGACACACAGACACACAGACACACAGACACAGACACAGACACAAGACACACAGACACATCAGACACAGACAAGACACACAGACACACAGACACAGACACAGACACACAGACAACAACACAGACACAGACACAGACACACAGACACACAGACACACAGACACAACACAGACACACAGACACACAGACACACAGACACACAGAAACAGACACACGACACACAGACAAGACACAGACACAAGACACAGACACAGAACACAGACAGACACAGACACACAGACACACAGACACACAGACACACAGACACATGACACAGACACACAGACATAAACACAGACACACAGACAAGACACACAGACAACAGACACACAGACACACAGACACACAGACACACAGACACAACACAGACACACAGACACACAGACACACAGACACAGACACAGACACAGACACAAGACACACAGACACAACACAGACACAGACACAGACAACACAGACACACAGACACAGACAGCACAGACACAGACACACAGACACACAGACACAGACACAGACACAGACACAGACACACAGACACACAGACACAGACACACAGACACAGACACACAGACACACAGACACACAGACACACAGACACACAGACACAGAACAGACACACAGACACACAGAACACAGACACACAGACACAACACAGACACAGACACACAGACACACAGACACACAGACACACAACACAGACACAGACACAGACACACAGACACACAGACACACAGACACACAGACACACAGACACACAGACACACAGACACACAGACACACAGACACAAGACACACATAGACACACAGACACAGACAACACAGACACACAGACACACAGACACACAGACACACAGACACAGACACACAGACACACAGACAACAGACACACAGACACACAGACAACAGACACACAGACACACAGACACAAGACACACAGACACAGACACAACAAACACACAGACACAACACAACACAGACACACAGACACAGACACACAGACACACAGACACACAGAACACAGACACACAGACACAGCAACACAGACACAGAACACAGACACAAAACCACAGACACAGACACAACAGACACACAGACACAAACACAGACACAGACACACAGACAAACAACAACAAGACAAACACAAGACAGACACAAACAAGACAACAGACACACAGACAACAGACACACAGACACACAGCACACAGACAAAGACACATAGACAATAGACACAGACAGAGACACACAGACACACAGACACATAGACACACAGACACACAACACACAGACACATAGACACACAGACACACAGACAAGACACACAGACACAACACAAGACACACAGACACACACAGACACACAGACACAAGACACACAGACAGACACAGACACACAGACACACAGACACACAGACACAACACAGACACACAGACACAGACCACAGACACAAGACACAAGACAGACACAGACACACAGACACACAAACACAGACACAAGACACAGACACACAGACACACAGACACACAGACACAAGACACACAGACACATAGACACACAGAACAACACAGACAACAAGACACACAGACAGCAAACACAGACACAGACACACAGACACACAGACACACAGACACACAACACAGACACACAGACACAACACACAGACACACAGACACACACACAGACACACAGACACACAGACACACAGACACACAGACACAGACAAGACACACAGACACACAGACACACAGACACACAGACACAGACACAGACACAGAACACAGACACAAGACACACAGACCACAGACACAGACACACAGAACAGACACAGACACAAGAACAGAAGACATAAACAGACACAGAACAAGAACACAGACACAGAACACAGAACACAGAACACAGACACACAGACAAACACAGACACACAGACACACAGAACACAGACACAACAACAGACACACAGACACAACAAAACAATAGCCACAGAAAAACAAGAATACAAAAACTACAACAAAGACACAAGACACTACGACCACACAGACACACAGAAAGAATCAGAAACGCAAAGAATCAACAACACACAGACACAGACACCAAACACAGACACAGAAACGAACAGCAATAGACACCAAGAAAAACACAGACACACAGACACACAGACACACAGACACAGACACAGACACACAGACACAGACACACAGACACAAGACAACACAGACACACAGACACACAGACACACAGACACACAGACACAGACACACAGACACAGACACACAGACACACAGACACACAGACACACAGACACACAGACACACAGACACACAGACACACAGACACACAGACACACAGACACACAGACACAGACACAGACACACAGACACACAGACACAAGACACACAGACACAGACACACAGACATAGCATATAACAGATACACAGACACAAGAATACACAGACACGACAGACTTACACAGACACACAGACACCAGTACATCAGACACAGACACAACAGATCACACAGAATTCAGTACACAGAACATTCACGACACAGACATAGCAGACACAGACTAGCACAGACATTAGCACAGACTACACAGACACATGCTAGACACACAGACACACAGACCACATGCACACAGACACACACATACGACAGACACACAGACACTCAGACACAGACACACAGACAACAGACACACAGACACACAGACACAGACACACAGACACACAGACACACAGACACACAGACACACAGACACAGACACACAGACACACAGACACACAGACACCAGACAGATCACACAGACACACAGACACACAGTCACACAGACACACAGACACACAGACACACAGACACACAGACACACAGACACAGACACACAGACACAAGACACACAGACACACAGACACACAGACACACAGACACACAGACACACAGACACACAGACACACAGACACACAGACACACAGACACACAGACACACAGACACACAGACACACAGACACACAGACACACAGACACACAGACACACAGACACACAGACACACAGACACACAGACACACAGATACACAGACACACAGACACAGACACACAGACACACAGACAAATAGTTCGGATATTAACGCTATAGACGATTGTAAAAAGAAGAAAATTTATTAAAACCTGTACTTGGGAACTTATAAAGAATCAAATAGTGTACGGAACCACTTCTAATGTGTTAGCTTCATCAATGAGAAGACCCACAAAGGATCTCTGAGGAATTCGTGATGTGCAAGAAATGTCCTAACAAATAGTCAGTAATGTTGTTCGATGATGTTCTATTTGTCCCAAATTTATGGGCAAAGAGCGTTACAGAGAAATATGCTTTGAATTTTTAGCAAATAAGAACTCCAAATGAAAGTGTTTCTGCAATTCATTATCGTCAAACCGTCTCTTTACCCTTTTCATCCCCTTTTCCAACACAGATCATTAAGAAAGACATTCAAATGTGTGGAATGTATTCAGCGAATAGATCTTTAATAACCTTTCCACATACAAAATCCGCACTATATACGTTGTCTAGAGAGCAGTCACTGAATTAACTTCCGCTATTACAGAAGCGGTCGAAATCTCAATCTCCTCAAAACCGATAAATATTTCCCGAAAACCTCCCCCACATTACAATGCCACTTTGATGAAAAAGAAGAACCGAAATTCTGAGATCTAGAAACCTCGCTTTCATGACCTACTATGGTCGACTAGCCTCCCTAATCGGATGTAAAGTAGATAAACACACCTAACAACAATAAATCCAATCTATTTCCAAAATGGACACGCTTTTAACGTATTTAAGAAACGTGAAGTAAGGCCTAAAGTTACATAATTTCTGGAGGGCCGCGTAAGGCAGAATATTTTGGCCTGCACCTATAATCCGTCTTTACTTCTCCAAATGAAACCTTGTTAAATTACTCTCTTAAAAATTATCTAAAGCAAGACAGGATTTTTTAACTACGAGTTGTCATATACGATCCTAAGCGAAAATGACCACTTTGACTCTCCAACTGCACCTATCCAAACCCTGAAGGTAAAATCTCTGCTTCTGGGTACGGCAGACTTAACAGATTAACATTGAAATAGCTACCTCCGTAAGCTATCTGACGCCTAACGTTCATTTACTACATGTGCTGTAGGATTTACAACGACTTGAAAATTCCCCTCGACCATTTAATCCCAATAAAAAGCTTCGACTTAGCATTTTACAGGCTTATCTCCATTTTCAGCTACTAGTGGACTGCTTTGAGTAGATCTTATTTCGGATATTGACATACTTCCTAACATCCAATAGCTTACTACCCGACAGCCAGTTCGACTTCCGACGAAATAGGATCTGCCAAAACCCACTTTTGCAACTTTTCACAAAAACATCTTTAATCATCGCTATTGTAACATTATCAACGTAAAGCAATTTTTTTACAAAACGGGCCCTATTTATAAAATCTAAGCTTTCTCGTATCTAACAGATAGAATTTTACGTGTCAGAGTATGCATATCCCACTCCAATAACTTTACTACCCAAGCAGATATACTACAGGGTCTTTACTCAAACTTTGCACACGATATCACAAGCGCGACAGCTCCCGGAACAACCTTGGCTCAGTTTGACGACAACACTGCTACATGGTCGGCCAATAGGTCTTCTGAGATTTCCTCCAATAAGCAGGCTACCAAAACACAAACCATTCTATATTGACACCCATTTAAATAAAGATAATTTTAAAATATTTTTTGTTTTGGATTAGGTTGAACTAAGGTGTTCTTTTAGGAAGACGGTAGGATTATCTACTACATTTAGAATAAGATAAGGCTGCAAAAATACAACCATTATTTCAAAAAATAATCATAAGACTGGTGTACTGGTTTCGCAGTAATTAAACTGTGTGACTTTTAATAAAGCAATCTTTTGAGTGCAGTCCAACTTCATATTTACGGCATATAAGATTGGGTTTTGACATACAAAGCAACGTCGTTGACTTTCGTTGTATAGTACTAAGTTATCAACCCGGTCATAGCGAAAAAATTCGTGCAATTTTTTAGGAGGTATTGAACGACCCTTGTTGGTTATTCGTTTCTGTGTTTCCAGTAGTTTTGTCGTAACCGATCCTCGAAATTCCAATTTGTCCAATTTGCCGTCATTGCTTTTTTAGAGGCTCCAAGCGTTTTGCATAGTCATGTCTATGCAATGAGCAAATAATGGGAAGTACCATCTCTTATTGCCGCCCAAGACTTATTAAGTTTTTGGTCACTCCTATCGACACCTCCCATATTTTCATTGTGGATTTTTATGAGTTTTGGTTAATCAACATAAATATATTCTATCGGATTCGAAGAATCTCTTTACCTTATTAAGGGCAAATACTGATAAAGCATTGGAAGCAACATTTACAACAGAGACGTAAGTAAGTTATTAACAAATAACCAAACTAACTAAAAAAAATGACTTATCTTTTTTGGGGGTTTAATGGTGCACTTTAAATTATACAATCTAAACGTTTCGATAACACTTATAGTTATCTTCATCTATTAAAATTGTTAAAGGTGTTGTAAACATTTTGTCAAAGTTGAAAAATTAAAACATAAACATCAGCTTGCTATTAATATTGCAGTTTGAGGAACCTATAAAGCCAACTATAGAATTAAATTTTAGTAAAGAATAACTAGGTCATTAAAAATTAAATATTGTTAAACTGTCTTAAAGATGACAATTCAGAACACCCTCTAACGGCGAAGGCTAACAATAAAAGTTATGAAAAACTTCAATTTCAAAATGATTCACAAATATAAACTTGACATCAAATAAAATAATCCAGTTAAATCTAACAAAAAGATATCTTTGTCAATAATTGCAAGTGTTATTAACCATGAAAAGCATAATGCAGAACGTTTTTTGTAATTTTGTAATTTTAACCTTATTTCAACTAATTATGTTAAATTATAGTGCTGTGGTAATTTAATATATAATTGATAAAGCATTTGGATCTAGACATACCAAAAGTCAAAATTAAAATCAAAATCAAGATGTATCATTATGCCTTTTTTTAATTATAAGATGCTAAAACCTATTTATTAAACGGAGATTTTCTTCTTGTCTATTAAAATTATTAGGGTGTTTATATATTTCAATAGCTTCACGTTCGTAAACAAACATAATAATGAGTTTGTCTTGACAATATTTCTATATTGTCAAATTGAATGTCATGATTTAGATTATTCAAGGCATGGTCAGCCACCGCAGACTTCTCTGGAAAAATTTTAAACATTAGCGTTACAAAATACACTTAAAAAACCTTCAGTGTAGTATAGATATGTAGATGACACATTTGCTATTTGGAGACATGGAGAAGAGGCACTGCATGAGTTTTTGATTTTTATAAATGGTATACATCCTAGTATTCAATTTACCATGGAAAAAGAAGTTTACCATTCCTTGAACTATTAATATATAAAAATAATAATTCACTTTCTTTTAAGGTTTAAAGAAAGCCAACACATACTGATAGATACCTTCTTAAATTATCCAACCACCATCCAACTCAAAAAATTGGTGAAATTAAATCTTTAGTAGATCGAGCAAAACGAATTTTTGACCCTGAATTTTTGAAGGATGAATATAAATACTTAACAAAATCCTTACAAGATAATGGATATTCACTTACAGATATTAATAATGTTATTACACCTTCTAGACATAAGAAAAACCAGTTCTTAATGTTGGTATTGCTTTTCTTCCTATTATAGCTAATATTACAGATAGAATTGAAAAAATCCTAATTAAATATGGCATTAGGACTACAAGAAAAATTAAAGGACATTTGAGAACACCCAAAGACGTTTCAAACCCATTATCATCTTCCGGAGTGTATAAGTTATCTTGTTCATGTGGAAAAGTATACATTGGAACCACAAAATGTAGCTTTGATACAAGACGTAAAGAACATATGAGATTTTGTAGATTAGGTCAACCAGAGAAGTCTGCGGTGGCTGACCATGCCTTGAATAATCTAAATCATGACATTCAATTTGACAATATTGAAATATTGTCAAGACAAACTCATTATTATGTTCGTTTACAACGTGAAGCTATTCAAATATATAAACTCCCTAATAATTTTAATGGACAAGAAGAAAATCTACGTTTAAATAGGTTTTGGCATTTTATAATTAAAAAATTCATAATGATACGCCTTGATTTTGATTTTAATTTTGACTTTTGGTATGTCTAGGTTTTTTGCTGTGTTTTTCCCAGACCTTGAAGTAAATGCTTTACCAATTATATGTTAAATTACCACAGCACTATAATTTAACATAATTAGTTGAAACTAAGATTAAAACTAAACAATTACAAAAAACGTTCAGCATTATGGTTTTCATTGTTAATAACACTTGCAATTATTGACAAAGATATATCTTTTTAAGCTTTAACTTGATTAAATTTTGTTAAATGTGTTTCTCGGCGGACATTTTTCATTGTTAGCCTTCGCCGTTGGAGGGTGTTCTGATTTGTCATCTTTAAGACAGTTTAACAGTACTTAATTTTTATGACCTAATTATTCTTTACTAAAATTCAATTCTATAGTTGGCTTTATACGTTTCTCCAACTGCAATATTAAAAGCAAGCTGATGTTTATGTTTTAATTTTTCAACTTTGATAAAATTGTTTATAACATCTTTAACAATTTTAATAGATATTACTACTGACTAAGATAACTGTAAGTGTTATCGAAAAGTTTAGATTGTATAATTTAAAATACACCATTAAAAACCCAAAAAAGGTAAGTATTTTATTATGTGTGATAATGGTGAAAGTTTGCATTTTCATAACTAAAAAAATAGCATATCCACCGTCAAAGACATTTTCTATGATTACCAAAATATTTTTAAATTAAATTCTTAACGCAACTGTTAACTGTTAAATCCCTATTTTATTTACTTGTAGATGAAAAAGCTCAGATTAAAGTTTATGACCAAAATGTTTAACGCACAATTTTCTTTAACCCTGCTGTTCTCCTCGACGAGACTATACACTTGTGCTCCTTCGGGTCAAAATGACCCAAACTCCTGAAATATGAATTAAAACCAAAATAACCACAATTTTTATACATTTATTAACTTTATTTCTCTAATGCAATGTTTTTTTAAATGAAACGTGAAACTTGCAATAAATTCAACCAAATTTAAATAAAAAAAGAAAACGGAATAAAAAATGTCTAATAATTTATATGATCCACTACTTCTTACAGTCGGGACAATAATAGGTCACGTGTTCTTTACACAAACATTTTTTACACTTAATACAGGTCATATTAGTATTGTTATCACATTTAGAAGGGAAAAATTTGCAGCGTGCTCGTTTCTTTTGTTGCTAGTTCCAGGAAGAGGTGCGGTAGAATTTTCCACCAATGGTTGTTGAATAGCTGTTACAATTGCAGCTGCTTGTTCATTATGAGGAAGATGTTTTCTGGACAAAATGTAAGGATTTACTAATTGTTTGCCCAGTTGTTCCAAAAACAGTCTTCTTTTGAACAAGACATTTTTATTCCAGTCTGGATTTATTTCGCGCCAAAAGACGAAACAATTATAGGCACTGGTATCTAAAATGTTGTAAAATAAAATTATGGGCCAGCGATTTGTTTTTCGTTTGCATCTGTATGTCCCATTTAGCTGATCTGATGTATCAACTGCTCCTTTTGAAGAATTATAATCAAGTATAATTTGTGGTTTTTTGTCTTCTCTGTCGCTTATCTGTTTCTGGTTATGAAGCATACTGATTCTTGTATTTTTTTGGAATATAAGACACAACTGCGGTATCTTCAGTAAAATCAAATTTGGAACTATGCACAACGTTATTTACTTCCATGATAGGTAGCTCAGGCTTGCTTTCTTTGACAGTCCCTAATATAGTAAGATTTCTTTTGAGAAGCATTTGACCCAATTTATACGATGAAAAGCAATTGTCACAAGTTACATTCTGACCTCTTAGTCCATAAGTAAGGTCTAAAACTACTCAGCCCTGATCCTTCTCAGGTTTTCCAGGTGGTTTTCTGATATACTTGAACTTCTAAAGCGTAAGAACTTGCACTATCACATAGCGTCCATATTTTAATACCATATTTTGCTGGCTTGCTTGGTATATACTGCTTGAATGGACAACGACCTATAAATGCAACCAACTGCTCGTCCACAGTTACGTTTTGTCCAGGATCGTACAATTTGGGTAGTATTTCAGCCCATTTGTCCCAAAATTATCTAACAGGAGCCAATTTATCCAGTGGCCTTCTTTCTTGACGATCTTCTTTATTATCAAACCGTAACATGCGTGATATATAATAAAATCGTTTCAACGACATTGTTGCGCGAAAAAGAGGTCTGCCTGTTTCTGCATTCCTCAAACTTCTGGTAGATTCATCATGCGATCTGTAAACTCCTCCTAACAGTAACAAGCCTATGTACGCCTGTAACGTAATGTCATCTAATTCTTGCCACTTGTCACCGTACACTCTACGACCTTCGATGTTAGTCATCTTCAAATCTCTCATGGGTTGACCATCTTCTGTCAGCTACCTAAACAGCTGGTCGTAAAATAGGCTTTTTGTACAGATCTAAGTAGTACTTTACCCCTCGACAACTCCTTCTGCTGTATAAGGCCCAAATTGGCCTCATCTGGAATATAATTTCACCTCTGTTAGTGGTCCCCAATACGCCCTCGATATCGTTGATTCAAAAGAGAGCGATTAGGCTTATAAATGACCCGTCCTTAACCTCTCACATACAGTCCCTTGAGCATAGAAGGATGGTTTCAGTTCTTTCTTTGTATTATCGTTATTACAACGCCTATTGTGCTGCTCAATTATATTCTTTGATACCATTTCGGGCTATCTTTGCGAGAAACACTCGGTTCGCTCATTCACATCATCAGTATGCAGTACAAATCTACACGGCTTCTAAGCTCTGGAATGATCTCCCTAGTTCCTACTTTCCTCTCACTTATGATATGAGAAAATTTAAGGTAGCTGTTCATAGGCATTTATTGGCAATTCATTATCCCTCTATCCACCCTCCTAAGTGTTCCTAGTAGTGCTTTAGCACGATAGGCCAAATTTAGTCTGTTCAGGTCCACAATCATAAAAAAAAACTATTAAAAAATAGCTGAAATGTAGATTTTACATCCTGGACTCGTGCATTGCTGTATCTAGTTGGACCTGGAGCGACTTTTATGATATTTGCACTAGTTGCACGCCCTGATTGAGGAAATGGATCTAACATCCAAATTATGGCATTATCTTTAGATTGAACCGATTGAGCAGGTGGCATCAACTGCGTAGGATTTGTCCGTCCAACATAGTCGAAAAAATCATCGTCTGACTGTTCATAATCACTATCTTCAGTGATATGATCTTCCTCTTCAGAAGCTTCATCGTCACTAATGTCACTCAAATTATCAATAAGTTTTTCTAATTCTTCACCACTAAGATATTTTTTGCCATTATTATTATTTCAGCACTTTAAAAGAACTAGTAGTACGTACAACAAGCCGCACTTTACTCTGCAACGTAACAAACAAAACTGTCGGTTGCATACTGCGATATGATATTTATACCTGCTGCAAGTTGCATGTCTGTTCCTGTTAGACTTGCACACGCGCCTACAGACCTGCCGAAAATGCTGTAGTAACTCGCATAGGTAGGTACATTTGAACAAGCATGTGATGATATACATTTTATCTATCCTCAAATTTCAATATAAAATAATTGCAAATACAAATTTATACGTCCTACTAATGTATTACAGCCTCGGGTCATAATGACTCGAGGAACATCAATGTAACAATCATGTTTAAAAAAGTAAGGAAAAAAATGTTTTAAAACAAACAGGCCACCTCATTCTTCAATGGATTAGAAACAAAGTCATTAACTACGAAGTTTAGATATTAATAAACAAAAAAGTTATCTAAACAACAATTTGATTTCGGGTCATATAGACCCGAAGATAACAGCAGGGTTAATGTAATTAGAAAAGTGAATAGTCATTAGAAACCGGTTCTGTTGAAATATTTTTATTAAATCAGCAATTTCTGACACATTCCAACAGAACGATGTTTGTAGGTAAAGACCTTCTTTTGAAAGAAATACGTTTACAAAAGTTTTTGTTTATTATCATATTTTTCTTGCAAATATATAAGAAGGAAAGTGCTAGCGTGTAGAATCATTTGTAAAAGACAACATAAATAGAGCACTCCCACAAATTCTATTGTATAGATCCTTAACTGATCCAAATTCATGCGAGTAGATTAGAAAAGCTGTTTCCAACAACAAGCAATTTCAATCTATAATCTTTAGTAACTTTTTGGCTTGTGACAATGTGAATATTTATTAGGTCGCTAATATTAAAACCATGCGTACCGCTTCTCCCCAAAATATATTGATATAGATATAACACAAAGAGTGTATGATAACGTCAGAGTTTAGAGTTTATTACATGTCACCAATATATATATTTCGATATCAAATAAATACCACCCTAGAGACTTTTAAGATAAAATCTACAATATGATGCTAGAAAACTCAGCTTTGTTCTGTTTTACAAATCGATAGGGTTTCCGTACTACGAATCGTATACAGCGGCGACTCGTCGCCAGCTCCTTTAAGTTATACCCTACAACTTTTAAAATTTATGCCTCGAAAGTATTTATAACCGGACAAAGTAATATAAAACATATTCTATAAAAAATACGTTACTTTTAAAAACAAATATTCTCGCATACGTGTTTCTCAGATTTTTCTCTGTAAGCATTATTATGATCCATAAAAATTTAATTTAAATTGTATTCTATACGTAAAATGTGAAATGCATTTTGTTAAACAGTATATGTGTAATGCCAATATTTATTATAACTCTGATTTCTTCTTGCAGGTTAGTGATAGTGAAGATCAAAATCCTCGCACTTGAAGGTAATGTTTTACTCACACAAAATGTAATGTCAAATTAAATTGTATTTCGTGACTGAACGCTTTTAGTATCTTAGCAAAATAATAGAATGTTCTTAAACAAGAGATACATAAAACGATAAAGCAATAAAAAATGTTTCTTTCAATTTAATTGCTCGCACTATGTAATTAAAATGAGATTATTAAAGTTGGAAATAATAAGTATAATTTAAGTCATGATACAATTCCTAGTTAAGAGAATTATTTCACAAACAAGACCACGTACTAACGCATTTTAATCTTTGTATGAGGGGCGAGGTACTTGGAGGCCTACTGCGTTTTTTTTAACATCCAAATAATTTACCACTGGTATATAGTTGTGACTCTCTAAGTACTATTTTTTCCTCTGGATTGATAGGCTACGTTGTAAGCCTTAAAACTTGCGCCGAGGTACAGAAGTGCCCTTGTAATTTGTATAGCCGATTAGGGCAGATATATTAACGTATAATTAGGTAATTTTTTAAAATAGAACGTTATTCAATTATTTCGATGTTGTTTTGTAATTCTCAGTAGGTTGAATTGGGTGTGAAAAAGAAATACTAAAAACATTTTTTTGTAACAACAACGCAACACTAGACGTTAGATTTGTCTTTAATGATGTTAAGAAATATTTATTAAAACATTTCATGTTTTACAACTACGGACAGCCTTTAAAAAGCAAGATATTCAAAACCGCACATTTTATAAGATACATCTAGACGTTTAGAAAAGCACAGTAAATTATTAGAGTTGGCTGAACAATTGTTTAAAATGTTGAACATTTTCCAATATACTCTATTCGATACTTTCCTAGGATAATCTGTAAAATACCACAGTGTGATTGATATGTTCATTAACTATGTTTCAACAAACTTTGAACAACTGCTGACAAGAACGTCATACAAACCGTTTAAAAAAGTATTGTTTTTTTTAACATTATTTTCAGCCAGGTCAAAATATTGAAAACTAATTTAAAATGGTCTGTTTCAAACAGAAGGCAGAATAATATATATATATATATATATATATATATATATATATATATATATATATATATATATATATATATATCTATATTACATAGTATTAATATTTGAATACGATGACATTTCTGGATGTAGGCTCGCGTATTAAAGTAACACTTTGTTATACATCGTTTAATTTTAATTCAACAAATCACTAGTAAAGTAATCAAAAGCAATATAAGAGCAAACAATAGAATCGATAAAACCAAGACCATACATCAGGGTATAACTGCTGTTATAGAAAAAGAAATTTTCCAATACAGAATTCCGTATAATTCCGTATAATTCCGTATAATTTTATATACAACAGGCCAACAATTGATAAAAAATCCTAAGGATCAATTACATGGTGAGGATCAAGGAATATATGAGATTCCATGTAATAGTTGTCGTAGATCTTACATCGGATAAACTAATTGGAAACTGAGCATAAGGGCCCAAGAACACAATTAGCCGTTAAACAACATGCTGCTTCCAACTCTTTAGCAACTCTCCTTGAAGCTGGACACAGTATTGATTATAACAAAATTAAATTAATTGCATCAGCATATACGTTGCAAGAAAGAATTAAAAGAGAAGCCATTGAAATTGAGCGTTTAACAAACGTGATAATGGTTCTAGAATATCACCAATATGGAAACCTGTAATACGATAAATTAAACCAAATAGTAACAATAACCACCTAACACTATCCAACACTTCCCTAAACGCTTTCCAAAACAGTACCTTAAATATAGTACCCACAACCCGCAGCAGAACATATATATTAAGATCTAGTGCTAATCAAGTGACCACATTTATTGTCAATCAATATTCATTGATAAAGGTGGTAAAGACGAACTACCTAAACGCAGATTATTTATAACAGTGTTACTTTAATACACCAGTTTACATCCTTAAATGTCATCATATTCAAATAATATATATATATATATATATATATATATATAATGGCGTAATTTCTAAAATGTAACAAATACACTAATTTCTCGAAAAGTAATGAAGTTAGGTATAGGGAACCCTAATACAGTTCGAACTATTGTCAAAAGACTATTCCATTCCGATAAAAATTTCTTGGGCGTTGTATTTAAAATAACAAAGATTTTCAACTTTGAAGCTTGTTAACTTTACGCGTTATTCTTTGTATTTTATAAATTATGATTTGAAACAATAAACAACAGAATACGTACTTTCAAATATCCTTATTACGATGACCTAGATTAGATTGTCTCATCTTTTCTGAATCGAAAAATACTTGAATTTTTTGACAACCCTACATTTTCAAAAAATGTTAAATATTTCGGAAACTGTAAGGTTTAGGTATAGGGAACTCTAATCAAAGTCTACCTTATTGTTTCACCTTATTTAAAAAAAAAATTAAAAAGGAGGGTATTCCATTTAAAATAACATAACTTTGATAAGTAACAAGTTTGTAGATCACCCTGTATAAATCAAACTAATTTTAAATTGTAGTCCTAGAAGGCTTACATATTCTCGCCAAAACAGATTTTGAAAAAATTCAGTCGTTTGGGTGCTAGAGACCGACGCGTTGGTGGTGGCCCACCCTGTATACAGGGTGTTCCAGTTTTTTGTAGCAGGACTTTAATAGTCGATAGAGCTTTCAAAATTAAGACAAAAAGTTCATATAAACATAGGTTGCCAAATGTTTAGTTTTGGAGATACAGGGTTTCAAAGTTTTAATTTGTTTTCAGTTCTTTTAATTTATATTCAAAACTATTTAAAATAATAAATCCAAATTTAGTACACACATTACACTGCTTAAACTCAATATTAAGAGTAGTTTAACGTTTATCAATATCTACAGGGTAGTACATTTTCTGGGGTGGTACACCTTTATCCCCCCCCCCCCCGAACTTTGTTAAGCAACGCCTCTAACTCTTAAAAACCAAAAATTTGGGTTGTGCATTTGATTTAGGAACATTTTTGCCTTCTGCTTCCAAATGGTAAGTAAAGAACGTCTGATGCTCCCGCAAAAAATAGTGTGCCATGAAAAGAACCATAAAAAAAGCCTGTGAATATAGGCGAAGGTTTTCTTTTAGAAGAGCTCCGCATCCTTCAGTATTTGTAAGAGTTCACCAACAAATGATAAGTCAGGGGTTAAATAATGTGCATGGTCGTCAAAATAATAATCATAGGCTGCAAAGAAATTTTGCACGACGAAGAGTATCCGCAGCTTTAGGTGGAGTCTCAAATACTGCTATTCACCGAACATTAAAACGGGATCACCGATATCCTTACCATCTACAACCTGTTCAAGGACTACAACTAGGGGATGCAGAACGTAGAGTTGCGTATTGTCGATGGATTCTTGCTGAAAATAATAACAATCCAGGTTTTTTAAATAATGTTTTATGGACCGATGAATCCTGCTTCACTCGCCGTGGTGTGGTAAAGTTTCAAAACCAGCACGTTTGGGCACATGAAAATCCACGTGTAGTTCGCCCGAGACATTTCCAACAAGAATTTAGTGTGAACGTCTGCATAGGTATTTACAATAATCACCTTTTTGGGTCCTACTTTTTACCACCTCGGATGACTGCTGTGGCTTTCTTGGAATTCTTAGAGAATGAACATGGAAATATGTGGGAACATATTCCCTTAAATTTACGATGAACGGCTTGGTTCCAGCTTGATGGTTGTCCAGCTCATTATAGCAGAATCGTTAGAAACTGGCTGGACAATGATTATCCAGGAAGATGGATCGGTCGTGCAGGCCCAGTTACCTGGCCGCCAAGGTCTCCAGACCTAAATCCCTTAGATTTTTTTCTGTGGGGGTATTTAAAAGAAAGGGTGTATGTAACTCCTGTGACAACAAGAGATGAACTCATTAATACGATTAGGGATGCGTGTAATGAAATAAGGCAATTTTTAGTTAATATTTCTCGTGCAATTATTCTTCGGTGTGAATTATGTATTCAACAAAATGGTTCACATTTTGAACAGTTTCTTTAAATTTATTTATTATTGCGATAGCGTTTTTGTCTTGTTGTTATAGATTAAGTTTATTTATTTGATTCACTTATTTCGTTCGTTTCGTTCTTGTTACAATCTTAAATAGAAATTCTTTCCAATTTTTTCCATTAAATACGTATTTTTTTAATAATTACTTTGTTGTTTTACATTTATTTTCCTTTATTTAATTCAACTGAAAAGTTAGAAAAAATCAGTGGAGTACTACTTTTTATTAAGAGACAAAAAAAAACGTGAGAATTGACATAATTTGATTCTTTTTTTTTATTGTTCTTTTCATGGCACACTATTTTTTTGCGGGAGCATCTCAAAAACTATATATTTTTCGACAAAAAAGTTCCTAAATCAAATGGGCAATCTAAATTTTTTGTTTTTAAGAGTTAGAGGCGTCGCATGAAAAAGTACGGGGCGATAATGGGTGTACCACCCCAGAAAATGTACCCTCTACATACTGATAAACGTTAAACTACTCTTAATATTGAGTTTAAGAATGTGTACTAAATTTGGATTTATTATTTTAAATAGTTTTGAAGATAAATTAAAAGAACTGAAAATAAATTATAACTTTGAAACCCTGTATCTCCAAAACTAAGCGTTTGGCAACCTATGATTATGTGAACTTTTTGTCTTAATTTTGAAAGCTCTTGGTACAAGAAACTGGAACACCCTGTATATATATATATATATATATATATATATATATATATATATATATATATATATATATATATATATATATATATATATATATATATATATACAACGTGCCCAAGATAAGGATGAACGGTAAGAGATACGGAGGCGGTTAAAGTAGAGAAAAGTTGTATATGCATGTTCACATGTAGTTTGCAAAAGTTCATTATTGTTTATCGTTTCCGAGATTTAAAACAAAATGCGATTTTTGGGTTTTCCTTTTTTCGTAATTCCTTCACCTATTTTAAAATATTTTTAAAAACCAGAGGTACCTCTACATTGTCACTTTGGAATTCTATTAGATGGCGTTTTCAAATTTTTTATTCGACGTTTCGTCTCCGAGAAACCATCATCAACTTTTGATGTCGCGCAACCAACGAAACACCCTGTATTCGAAGTATTTTTTATTACGAATTTAACCAGGTATTACACATTATGTTTTTGAAGCTGATTTTTAAGAAAAATTCGGATTGATATTAGTATTTAGTAATATTTTTCTATGTACAAGTTTAACAACCCCAATCTTCTAAACCTATTTAATTAAAGTTAAATAATTACAATAATGTTCAATTCGGTTATCGTTATTTTCCAGACACAGGTAAGCTCTTTTTACTGAAGAAGTTAAAACACGGTCTAGCATTTCTGGCGAAATTGTATTAACTGCTGCCATAACGGAACTAAGAACTGCTCTTCATTTTTTCAGGTAAACCCACAGAAAAAATCCAACGGACTTAAATTGGATGTTCCTGCAAACCACAATGATAGATAATCCTGCACATTTAGAGTTATGTGCCGGGGCGCCATATTGTTGAAACCAACACTTGTTAACAAGTGGTAAAGTTAATTCATCCAATCCATTTTCCAAGTCAGTCCTTAGCAAGTTCAGATATCGTTCGGAATTTAAACTGTTGTGGTAAAAAAATATGTTGATGTCTTGATTCTTTTCTTAAATAAGGATTTTGTTTTCCCAATAATGTTTGTTACGTCCGTTGAAAATTCCATTGTTCGTTATCATGGTTTCATCAGACCAAATTATTTTAAAAGGAAAATTTAGATCTTCGTCACATTTTCTAGTATACCATTCGCTAAAACCTGCTCGCCGCTCCCGATTAGCCGGTCTAATACCTTGACAAAATCGAAATTTATATGGATGAAACTTATTCTTATTTAAAATGAATTGTGCTATAGAATTAACCATACCATTACGATGTTTAATTTGTCTTGTCGAGATTTCGGGGTTTTCAACGGCTTGTAAAACGGTATTAGCTTTTTCTTCATCAGGCTGTTTTTGAAGGATTGAACAGGTTGTAACGGTATAAACGGGTGGTAGAACGGGATTACAGATAAATTGGCCTTTTGCCTCGACTAGTCAGCGTGCGGATCGTGGATTGATGTTAATAATTTTGCACATCCAGAATAATAAATCGTACGTCAGTCAAAATAGGGATGAAGTCAAAATCGTTTCGGTTAAGGGCGCCAGGATATTTGATAGACAAAAATAAGGGTTGTCGTGCCAAAATTACGAGTACATAGCGTGTCTAAACATCCAAAAACATGCGCTTACCTATTCGTAATCAATTCCAGGTGTGCTGGACAGCAATTCAGCAAACCACCTAAAATCGGGCTTAAAAACACTACACGCTTGTCAAATAAAAGCGTGATCAACACTCAATAACGTTACGTTAATACACCTCCGTGTAAATAATTTGACGTTAAGTAATAATCAAAACAAAACACAAAAAATTCAAATAAAACACTAAATATTAAGACCGCTATTACTCAATAAAATAGAAACAAAAATTACGTTATTACTCAATAATAAAAAACTAACTTCGTTACGTTATAACTTAAATTATCGGTAAATTTGCAAAACAAAAAAACTGGTATGCAACACAGAAGGGTTTTCAGAGAATACCAAACACATTTATAAAACAAAACAAAGCTATAATAAAATAATAAAATCAGTATAAATATAGACATACGAAAATGCGTATAAACAAAACAAAAAATAATACAAAGGCTTATTAGGCGTCAGGTCGTCTGATCAGAGTTCTGCTTTAGCCAGTCTAAATCGTTTAACCTAGATATAAATAAACCGTGGATTATATATCCACACAACTACAGGGCAATTGCCCTTTACTAATAAAATCAAAAAGTGTGAAGGCGGAGCGTTAAAGTTACGATTAATTCCAATAACTAAATTCAAAACACAGTTTAAATTAACAAAAAAACGATACACAACTCCGCTTTCAAACCTTCAACAAATAAAATAATTCGAAACACACAACAATCTTAAAAGTTTTCAATAAAAACACAATGTTATAATACCTTACAAGGTCTAGATAGCACCTCCTCTGTGTTACAACGGATGGTACGAACCAGGTGATCGGCTACAGCTATAACGGAATGGAAACTCCCAGGTCCGGCAAAAGATGAAGATAAATGTTGACTGATATTCTTTATACACGAACAACTTCTTAAGTTAACTCGTTAAAATGTTACTGCATTAACCAAAACTTATTGTACAATAATAATGTGAGCGTTCAAAATTGTTTGATAACTTTTAGCTTTTAATGTTCTTTTAAATAATTTTATTTTCCACTAAAACTCCTTAATAATTTGTTTAAATAACTAAATATATTTTAATATATTGCGATAGTTTCTTTGTATCTTTACACACGCTTTGTATGACAAATAGGTGGCACTGTAAGAACGATGATTTTAAGTAAATCCGCAAAGGCGATATAAACCAAAAGTCCATCGACGCACTAAAAAACACGAAGATGTCCTCCAGGTAATTTTACGTAAAACCGAAATCGGCACTAGGTATAATCCTTTGGTGAATGAACAATTTTCATAAATCCCTTTCACAGGTTACTTCAGTAGTTAAACTACCCTTATTACACAACAAAAGTACGTTCGTTAAACACCACAAGGTCCAAAGTATCAACGTTCTAAACCACCCCTTAAAGCGTAACACAAGCGGCAACGTATACTACTCGAAAGCGAGATCTGTCTAAGACTGCCAAAATTATTAACAATTTCCATTTTGATTTTTAATCCTCTCTTAAAAAATCTTATCTACTTTAATTCCACCAATTAAAAAACGGAAGGAGAAACCAAAGTACCCCAATACTATAAATTCGTTTCGTCCGTAAGGACTCGGTAAATTTTGAAAACAACACGTCAGCAAGATAAACGAATACAGCCTCTGTATGTTTACCTTAAAGTACGAACAATAAGGCCCACATGTTTCCTCTATCAATCAAAACCAAAATACCTAATAAT
The DNA here is from genome assembly GCA_036346205.1 of Vesta saturnalis. Classification (NCBI taxonomy): domain Eukaryota; kingdom Metazoa; phylum Arthropoda; class Insecta; order Coleoptera; family Lampyridae; genus Vesta; species Vesta saturnalis. The sequence continues at coordinate 2,336,550 of JARFJB010001308.1, forward strand.
AAACTGGACAACTATACGTAAGCGTCTGTATGGCGCGACCATGACATCATACAGATAAACCTATACTATTCATTTAAATTACTTCATTTTCTATTATATTTTCGGAAATCAAACGAAATGAACCTTAATTAAACTTATATACAACTATTTACAAATAAACGTTAACCAAACTTCTATAAACGAGAAATAATAACGAAAAACAATCTAAATTTCGGAATAATAATTTCACAAACAAAGAATCTAAAGCTCACCACATACGTTAAAGCAAATTTACTATAAGACTTAATTTGACAACAAAAAAATATTTATATACGGAATCTAACTAATTACGTAAGACTATAAACAAAATTACCTACTACGTATACAGGGTGTTCAAAATACCCTGACACTCCCTTACAAAATATTTTCCTTCGGAAAATATATCCGAAAAACAACTTAACCCTACAGGCAACCTACGCCAGGAACAAAACAAAACTAACACTAACTACAAACGTTAACTCCCACAAACTAAATGTACGAAGAAGTACGGAAAATGCGGTGGTGCTGGTCAGAAAGACCCTCGCAACACCCTCAAAAGCTAGTGATGTGCTACCGCTCGCACACACCACTAGTTGGGACTATAGGGCCCAAAACCTAAAACAAAGCTATAAAAGTATAAACTGTTGGGGTCCGTGAAGCGAACCACCAACAGAGGCGCAAATGAAAATCCGGTAAAAAATAAAACTACGATAAACAAAACGGACGACGAAACCAACCATGACCTTTGATAGGCAGAGGGTGGGAACCGGTACTGGCATAACTGTATATATAAACATCGAAACTAAAGCTCGACAACTCCACAAAGTCAACAAAACTCCACAAACTTCATAAACTCCACAAAACTCCATAAACTCCACAAACTCAACAAACGCGTCCCTCGAGGCGGCAAGAGGGTGGTTCCAACTCCCTCCCCGAACTCGAGTTCTGCCTCCTGGCACTACAAAACAAAACTCCCACAGTCACGTTCGGTAAAATAAGTCAAAGTCGAGAAGACAAAAAATTGGATCAAATCCACGATAAACGACAAACCCAAAATGATCCGCTAAGGATCCGAAAAGGCACAACAAGGTGCAACAACGGTACACGCGTTTGGCTGGTGCACTGAAACTCCGCGTCAAGAGCATACGGAAGAGGCCGGGCCACGGTTCACGAGATCCCCGCTTTCCGTTATTCCACAACCGTATACGCAAGACCCAAAATCGCAACACCTCCAACCAAACTCGCTACGCCTACTTGATTAGTCGCCTCTTACGACAAGCAGTGGCATCTGCTGTAGGAAAATTCTTACTCCGTCCCTACACAGAGAAAACGTCCAAGAGGACTTAAACGACATTAGGATTTGGCTTAAGATCTTTAGCATTCCACACTCCTTCGAAATTCCTGAAGCGTCAGACAGTTCGTAAGTCTGATACGAAACCTTTCTCTTAATATAAAATGGACCGATAAATTTTGGCGCTAACTTAGCTGCAAAATAACGAGACGCGTCCGATAAAACATAATTTTTCCGCCATACGGTATCTCCTACTTCAAAATTCGCTAAACGTCTACGTAAATCATAATTTTGTTTACTCTTAATATACGCGGCATTAAGTCTTTTCTTAATATCGTTATAAACAACGCGAAAAATTTCACTTCTTTCTAACAACGGTGTTCTGTCGGCAAAATTTACATTATCTAGATCGGTACTGTTCGTCGGTATACCCTGCTGTGATCCGTCTATGATCATTTCTCTCCCAAAGTTCGCGAAATAAGGCGTCAGGCCGGTAACTTCATGAGTCGCTGTGCGAATGGCACAGGCAACTTGCGCTAAATACTTATCCCAATTACGTTGATTATCTTCGATATACGACGCTAACATCGTCTTCATAACTCTATTAACACGTTCTGATGGATTCGCCTGAGGATGGTAATTTGCGTTAAATATAATTTTGGCGTTATAAGACGTAACCATTTTCTGAAATTCTTTACTCCTAAATTGTGATCCATTGTCACACAAAACGTACAACGGTACTCCAAACATAAGAAAAACATTCTCTTCGATATTCTTAACTACACTTGCAGCGGTAGCGGCACGTAACGGAAAGAAAAGTACAAATTTCGAAAAATAATCGGCAACTACTAAAACATATGAATAACCTCGAGATGATCTCGGTAACGGTCCTACAATATCCGTGGCAATCATTTGCCAGGGCTTGTCGATAACGGGATGTTTTGCCATGAGGCCGGCCGGTTTCTTCTGTTCCGGTTTATGTCTAATACAAGTCTCACAATGTCGAACGTAACGTACTACATCTGCCTTTAATTTTGGCCAATAATACTGTCGTGAAATTCTTTCATAAGTCTTAAAAATTCCTGCATGTCCTGCTCTAGGGTCATCATGACACCGCGATAATATCTGGGATCGTTCTCCGCTTCGGCACTACAACTCTCCACTGTTCCTCATCGTTTCTCAACTTCGGATAACTACACTTAGCATGCTTCAATAACTTTCCATTTTCTATCCGCCATTGCGGGTACGCGATAGGTCTTGCCTTAACATTCTTCTTCATCCGTGTCAACCACTTATCGTCATCTTTACATCTTCTACTTCCTTTCTTCGTCTCCTACTATAGTCTCATCTGGTAAGTCAACATCGGGTTTACTCGTCACTTCAAGTGCGTCAATAACTGGTACGGAACGCGATAATGTATCCGGTACAACATGGTCCTTTCCTTTACGATGAATGATCTCAAAACTATACTGCTGAAGGCGTATAGCCCAACGCGCTAATCGACCGGTAGGTTCCTTTAAATTATGTAACCAAACTAACGATGCGTGATCGGTAATAACCGTAAATTCTGCTCCTCCAAATATGGACGTAATTTCTCTACTGACCAAAGTACTGCTAAACACTCTTTTTCGGTAGTCGAAAACTTTCTTTCATTCTTCGTCAATGATCTGCTGTTATAACAAATAACTCTTTCTTCACCATCAATGGTCTGCGTTAGTACTGATCCAATGCCATAATCCGAAGCGTCAGTTTGCACAGTAAACGGTAGCGAAAAATCTGGACACGATAATATAGGTGCGGTAACTAAACAATCCTTAATAATTCCGAAAGCTTTCTCACAATCTTCATCCCAAACAAATTTTGCAAATTTCTTTAATAATTTCGTTAAAGGCGCTATAATCGTAGAAAATTTTGAATAAAACGACGGTACCAACTAGCTATTCCGATAACTCTTTACTTCCGTAGCACTCTTAGGTGTCGGTATCTTTAAAATTGCGTTAACTTTGTCCGGATCGACCGATAACCCATCCGCGTTAATTACGTAACCTAAATATCGTAACTGATTGACAAAAGTACATTTGTCCCTGCCTAACGTTATTCCTGCCTCGGTAAATCGACGAAAACTTCTTGTAGAACTTCTAGGTGTTTCTCATATGTAGGTGTACAAATAATCGTATCATCAAGATAAACGAAAACATAAGGTTCTAACTCTGGTCCCAAAACTCGGTCAATAAATCGTTGCCAACTGGCTGGTGCGTTAGCCAAACCGAACGGTAGTCGTTTAAACTGAAATAATCCCTGTTGGGTACAGTAAAAGCGGTATATTGCTTAGAGTCTTCAGCCATTGGTATCTGCCAATACGCTGACTTAATGTCCAACGACGATATGTATTTTGCGTCACGTAAACGGTCTAAAATTGCTGAAACGTACGGTAACGGATATGCATCTCGCTCGGTAACTTTATTTACTTTTCGAAAATCCACGCAAAACCTATAACTCCATCCTTCTTCTTTACTAGTAGTATCGGACTTGACCAAGCGCTATTAGATTTCTCAATCACATCCATCTTCAACATTTTTTCCAACTCGAGATCTATTTGTTGCTGAATAAACGGTGACACACGATAATATCGTTGCTTAATTGGTTCGCTATTGGTCTTAATATGGTGTTGAACTAAAGAAGTACATCCAATTTCTTTACCTTCGATAGACGTGAAATAATCGGTGACTAACTTGTCTAATCTCTGCAATTGATCGCTACTCAAATCTAATCGGGACTGTATTCCAGGCTCTCCATTCTCCAAAGCTTCAATTGTTTCTAAATTTTCAAATCTCCACTCGCCTTTACGTAAATCCGGTATGATGTTAGTCTGTTTCCAAAAGTCTACTCCCAAAATAAGATGATGCGGTATATCAGGTACGACAAGAACACTGATAATGACAACCTTTCCTTTAATTTCGATTGGTACAGTCGCGGTACCTATACTCTAACTGACTGACCGTTTGCTACAACACACGTTGACGTAAATCGTTATCTAACTTAACTCCTAAATGACTTAATTTTTTCCAACCTTTTTCTCCTAATATGGTCTTCGTTGACCCACTATCCAACAAACCTAATAACTCTTGTCCGTAAATTTTAACGTTCACAAATGGTCTTTCATCTGAATCTTTAGAATCAAAAACGTAATCCAAAACAACTTTAGTCTTTAAAAATTTCGCGTCATCCCTAGCTCTTAATGAATTATAATACACTGCCGACTTAACAAAAATTCTAGAAGACAATACGCGGCTCTTTATTGTCTCCGTAATCCGTTTCCCGAATTCGAACACTTAGGACAATTCTTAACCGTAAAATCCTTCTTTCCACAACGATAACAATAACGATTCTTAATGGTATCCTTACAACTCGACGCTAGATGTCCGGTCTTCTGACAATTCCAACATGATCTTCCCTCAACTCTACTCGGCGTTATCTTTCCTTCCTGGATCGGTACTTCCTTATTCTTGATCGTGACAACCGGTGGGGTTTCTCCCACGTACGCTAAATCTACTTCTAGATCGGAGCGTTTCCGACTAGGCGGTACATAACTATTCATTGCTTGAACTCTTTCTTCGATAAGTCTTCCATACTTAATTAATTCGTTAATCGAGTTAACCTCCGTTAGACCTAATTGTGCCTGATAAGAAGGCGCGATATTTTTCCGCAAAATACGTAATTGCTTATCCTCCGACAAAGTTTCGTTCAAACGCGAAAATAAAGTCCGCATAACAGCGATATAAATTCCTATAGTCTCGTCCGTACCCTGAGTACGACGCTTAATCTCATCTAATAATCTATCGTCATAATCTATTGGCTGGAATTGAATTTTCAACAATTCCACCAACTCACCCCAAGTCCTAACTTCCTTCTAACGGAACGAACGTAAATCAAAGCGTTACCCGTAAATAAATCTAAACATTCCGAAAATAATTGTGCGTCATCAACTCTACGTGAAATCTGTAATTCTGAAATCCGTTCCAAAAAGCACTTAGCGATAAAGATTTAGTATCTCCCGAAAATGATAAATTCCACTTGCAAACCGGTGTACTTTTTACAACTACATTCCTAACAGGTGATGTACTTAAATTTAAATTACTAATCGGTACTGAAATATCTGTATTTGAATTTTGATCGTCATTATTCGAAACACTGCTTACTACTTCCAAAGGTGAACTCTTTGAAACTACACGTTTATCCAAAATTTCGTACGTAGACTGAGCTACCGCAATTTCAACAAACAAACTTTCTTTAATCTTAACATCGATATCGGTTTTCGGAATTGAATTATTAACTCTACCTAACAAATGTTTGAGCTTGGTTTCTATGGTCGTTAAAATTTTTGTGGACGGATTAATTTTGACTTCCTCTAATAATTTTCCTAATTCCAATTTCGTTTCCTCAATAGCAATCTTATCTGTTTCAAAATCGAAAGGATAATCGGGACGTGATGCAATTTTACCACTACTCTCCTCGCTTAAAATATTCCGTAATAAAGCTCGTAACGCAGTTACCCCTAACGAAAGATCACCACCTCTAACCGCTATCTCATATCTTACCTCACTAGGTGTAAGCCTATCTACATTAATTTTATAACCCATATTTAATCTTTCGATACGTATATAAAAAACTTAATTCAACAATAAAATAATCCTGAAGCGAAAATACTGAAATACTATCCTAAGATGTCACCAAAATAAAAATCTACGAGAAAAAACCACCCTAAAATGTCCCACGTTGAAGCGCCAACTTTACCTGTAACGGTATAAACGGGTGGTAGAACGGGATTACAGATAAATTGGCCCCTTTTTGCCTCGACTAGTCAGCGTGCGGATCGTGGATTGATGTTAATAATTTTGCACATCCAGAATAATAAATCGTACGTCAGTCAAAATAGGGATGAAGTCAAAATCGTTTCGGTTAAGGGCGCCAGGATATTTGATAGACAAAATAAGGGTTGTCGTGCCAAAATTACGAGTACATAGCGTGTCTAAACATCCAAAAACATGCGCTTACCTATTCGTAATCAATTCCAGGTGTGCTGGACAGCAATTCAGCAAACCACCTAAAATCGGGCTTAAAAAACACTACACGCTTGTCAAATAAAAGCGTGATCAACACTCAATAACGTTACGTTAATACACCTCCGTGTAAATAATTTGACGTTAAGTAATAATCAAAACAAAACACAAAAAAATTCAAATAAAACACTAAATATTAAGACCGCTATTACTCAATAAAATAGAAACAAAAATTACGTTATTACTCAATAATAAAAAAACTAACTTCGTTACGTTATAACTTAAATTATCGGTAAATTTGCAAAACAAAAAACTGGTATGCAACACAGAAGGGTTTTCAGAGAATATCAAACACATTTATAAAACAAAACAAAGCTATAATAAAATAATAAAATCAGTATAAATATAGACATACGAAAATGCGTATAAACAAAACAAAAAAAATAATACAAAGGCTTATTAGGCGTCAGGTCGTCTGATCAGAGTTCTGCTTTAGCCAGTCTAAATCGTTTAACCTAGATATAAATAAACCGTGGATTATATATCCACACAACTACAGGGTCAATTGCCCTTTACTAATAAAATCAAAAAAAAGGGTGTGAAGGCGGAGCGTTAAAGTTACGATTAATTCCAATAACTAAATTCAAAACACAGTTTAAATTAACAAAAAAACGATACACAACTCCGCTTTCAAACCTTCAACAAATAAAATAATTCGAAACACACAACAATCTTAAAAGTTTTCAATAAAAAACACAATGTTATAATACCTTACAAGGTCTAAATAGCACCTCCTCTGTGTTACAACGGATGGTACGAACCAGGTGATCGGCTACAGCTATAACGGAATGGAAACTCCCAGGTCCGGCAAAAGATGAAGATAAATGTTGACTGATATTCTTTTATACACGAACAACTTCTTAAGTTAACTCGTTAAAATGTTACTGCATTAACCAAAACTTATTGTACAATAATAATGTGAGCGTTCAAAATTGTTTGATAACTTTTAGCTTTTAATGTTCTTTTAAATAATTTTATTTTCCACTAAAACTCCTTAATAATTTGTTTAAATAACTAAATATATTTTAATATATTGCGATAGTTTCTTTATCTTTACACACGCTTTGTATGACAAATAGGTGGCACTGTAAGAACGATGATTTTAATAAATCCGCAAAGGCGATATAAACCAAAAGTCCATCGACGCACTAAAAAACACGAAGATGTCCTCCAGGTAATTTTACGTAAAACCGAAATCGGCACTAGGTATATCCTTTGGTGAATGAACAATTTTCATAAATCCCTTTCACAGGTTACTTCAGTAGTTAAACTACCCTTATTACACAACAAAAGTACGTTCGTTAAACACCACAAGGTCCAAAGTATCAACGTTCTAAACTACCCCTTAAAGCGTAACACAAGCGGCAACGTATACTACTCGAAAGCGAGATCTGTCTAAGACTCACATAAATTATTAACAATTTCCATTTTGGATTTTTAATCCCTCTCTTAAAAAAATCTTATCTACTTTAATTCCACCAATTAAAAAACGGAAGGAGAAACCAAAGTACCCCCAATACTATAAATTCGTTTCCGTCCGTAAGGACTCGGTAAATTTTGAAAAACAACACGTCAGCAAGATCAACGAATACAGCCTCTGTATGTTTACCTTAAAGTACGAACAATAAGGCCCACATGTTTCCTCTATCAATCAAAACCAAAATACCTAATAATAAACTGGACAACTATACGTAAGCGTCTGTATGGCGCGACCATGACATCATACAGATAAACCTATACTATTCATTTAAATTACTTCATTTTCTATTATATTTTCGGAAATCAAACGAAATGAACCTTAATTAAACTTATATACAACTATTTACAAATAAACGTTAACCAAACTTCTATAAACGAGAAATAATAACGAAAAACAATCTAAATTTCGGAATAATAATTTCACAAACAAAGAATCTAAAGCTCACCACATACGTTAAAGCAAATTTACTATAAAACTTAATTTGACAACAAAAAAAAATATTTATATATGGAATCTAACTAATTACATAAGACTACAAACAAAATTACCCACTACGTATACAGGGTGTTCAAAATACCCTGACACTCCCTTAAAAATATTTTTCCTTCGGAAAATATATCCGAAAAACAACTTAACCCTACAGGCAACCTACGCCAGGAACAAAAACAAAACTAACACTAACTACAAACGTTAACTCCCACAAACTAAATGTACGAAGAAGTACGGAAAATGCGGTGGTGCTGGTCAGGAAAGACCCCTCGCAACACCCTCAAAAGCTAGTGATGTGCTACCGCTCGCACACACCACTAGTTGGGACTATAGGGCCCAAAACCTAAAACAAAGCTATATAAGTATAAACTGTTGGGGTCCGTGAAGCGAACCACCAACAGAGGCGCAAATGAAAATCCGGTAAAAAAAATAAAACTACGATAAACAAAACGGACGACGAAACCAACCATGACCTTTGATAGGCAGAGGGTGGGGAACCGGTACTCGGCATAACTGTATATATAAACATCGAAACTAAAGCTCGACAACTCCACAAAGTCAACAAAACTCCACAAACTTCATAAACTCCACAAAACTCCATAAACTCCACAAACTCAACAAACGCGTCCCTCGAGGCGGCAAGAGGGTGGTTCCAACTCCCTCCCCCGAACTCGAGTTCTGCCTCCTTGGCACTACAAAACAAAACTCCCACAGTCACGTTCGGTAAAATAAGTCAAAGTCGAGAAGACAAAAAAAATTGGATCAAATCCACGATAAACGACAAACCCAAAAATGATCCGCTAAGGATCCGAAAAGGCACAACAAGGTGCAACAACGGTACACGCGTTTGGCTGGTGCACTGAAACTCCGCGTCAAGAGCATACGGAAGAGGCCGGGCCACGGTTCACGAGATCCCCGCTTTCCGTTATTCCACAACCGTATACGCAAGACCCAAAATCGCAACACCTCCAACCAAACTCGCTACGCCTACTTGATTAGTCGCCTCTTACGACAAGCAGTGGCATCTGCTGTAGGAAAATTCTTACTCCGTCCCTACACAGAGAAAACGTCCAAGAGGACTTAATCGACATTAGGATTTGGCTTAAGATCTTTAGCATTCCACACTCCTTCGAAATTCCTGAAGCGTCAGACAGTTCGTAAGTCTGATACGAAACCTTTCTCTTAATATAAAATGGACCGATAAATTTTGGCGCTAACTTAGCTGCAAAATAACGAGACGCGTCCGATAAAACATAATTTTTCCGCCATACGGTATCTCCTACTTCAAAATTCGCTAAACGTCTACGTAAATCATAATTTTGTTTACTCTTAATATACGCGGCATTAAGTCTTTTCTTAATATCGTTATAAACAACGCGAAAAATTTCACTTCTTTCTAACAACGGTGTTCTGTCGGCAAAATTTACATTATCTAGATCGGTACTGTTCGTCGGTATACCCTGCTGTGATCCGTCTATGATCATTTCTCTCCCAAAGTTCGCGAAATAAGGCGTCAGGCCGGTAACTTCATGAGTCGCTGTGCGAATGGCACAGGCAACTTGCGCTAAATACTTATCCCAATTACGTTGATTATCTTCGATATACGACGCTAACATCGTCTTCATAACTCTATTAACACGTTCTGATGGATTCGCCTGAGGATGGTAATTTGCGTTAAATATAATTTTGGCGTTATAAGACGTAACCATTTTCTGAAATTCTTTACTCCTAAATTGTGATCCATTGTCACACAAAACGTACAACGGTACTCCAAACATAAGAAAACATTCTCTTCGATATTCTTAACTACACTTGCAGCGGTAGCGGCACGTAACGGAAAGAAAAGTACAAATTTCGAAAAATAATCGGCAACTACTAAAACATATGAATAACCTCGAGATGATCTCGGTAACGGTCCTACAATATCCGTGGCAATCATTTGCCAGGGCTTGTCGATAACGGATGTTTTGCCATGAGGCCGGCCGGTTTCTTCTGTTCCGGTTTATGTCTAATACAAGTCTCACAATGTCGAACGTAACGTACTACATCTGCCTTTAATTTTGGCCAATAATACTGTCGTGAAATTCTTTCATAAGTCTTAAAAATTCCTGCATGTCCTGCTCTAGGGTCATCATGACACCGCGATAATATCTGGGAACGTTCTCCCTTCGGCACTACAACTCTCCACTGTTCCTCATCGTTTCTCAACTTCGGATAACTACACTTAGCATGCTTCAATAACTTTCCATTTTCTATCCGCCATTGCGGGTACGCGATAGGTCTTGCCTTAACATTCTTCTTCATCCGTGTCAACCACTTATCGTCATCTTTACATCTTCTACTTCCTTTCTTCGTCTCCTACTATAGTCTCATCTGGTAAGTCAACATCGGGTTTACTCGTCACTTCAAGTGCGTCAATAACTGGTACGGAACGCGATAATGTATCCGGTACAACATGATCCTTTCCTTTACGATGAATGATCTCAAAACTATACTGCTGAAGGCGTATAGCCCAACGCGCTAATCGACCGGTAGGTTCCTTTAAATTATGTAACCAAACTAACGATGCGTGATCGGTAATAACCGTAAATTCTGCTCCTCCAAATATGGACGTAATTTCTCTACTGACCAAAGTACTGCTAAACACTCTTTTCGGTAGTCGAAAACTTTCTTTCATTCTTCGTCAATGATCTGCTGTTATAACAAATAACTCTTTCTTCACCATCAATGGTCTGCGTTAGTACTGATCCAATGCCATAATCCGAAGCGTCAGTTTGCACAGTAAACGGTAGCGAAAAATCTGGACACGATAATATAGGTGCGGTAACTAAACAATCCTTAATAATTCCGAAAGCTTTCACAATCTTCATCCCAAACAAATTTTGCAAATTTCTTTAATAATTTCGTTAAAGGCGCTATAATCGTAGAAAAATTTTGAATAAAACGACGGTACCAACTAGCTATTCCGATAACTCGCTTTACTTCCGTAGCACTCTTAGGTGTCGGTATTTTTAAAATTGCGTTAACTTTGTCCGGATCGACCGATAACCCATCCGCGTTAATTACGTAACCTAAATATCGTAACTCCGATTGACAAAAAGTACATTTGTCCCTGCCTAACGTTATTCCTGCCTCGGTAAATCGACGAAAACTTCTTGTAGAACTTCTAGGTGTTTCTCATATGTAGGTGTACAAATAATCGTATCATCAAGATAAACGAAAACATAAGGTTCTAACTCTGGTCCCAAAACTCGGTCAATAAATCGTTGCCAACTGGCTGGTGCGTTAGCCAAACCGAACGGTAGTCGTTTAAACTGAAATAATCCCCTGTTGGGTACAGTAAAAGCGGTATATTGCTTAGAGTCTTCAGCCATTGGTATCTGCCAATACGCTGACTTAATGTCCAACGACGATATGTATTTTGCGTCACGTAAACGGTCTAAAATTGCTGAAACGTACGGTAACGGATATGCATCTCGCTCGGTAACTTTATTTACTTTTCGAAAATCCACGCAAAACCTATAACTCCCATCCTTCTTCTTTACTAGTAGTATCGGACTTGACCAAGCGCTATTAGATTTCTCAATCACATCCATCTTCAACATTTTTTCCAACTCGAGATCTATTTGTTGCTGAATAAACGGTGACACACGATAATATCGTTGCTTAATTGGTTCGCTATTGGTCTTAATATGGTGTTGAACTAAAGAAGTACATCCAATTTCTTTACCTTCGATAGACGTGAAATAATCGGTGACTAACTTGTCTAATCTCTGCAATTGATCGCTACTCAAATCTAATCGGGACTGTATTCCAGGCTCTCCATTCTCCAAAGCTTCAATTGTTTCTAAATTTTCAAATCTCCACTCGCCTTTACGTAAATCCGGTATGATGTTAGTCTGTTTCAAAAGTCTACTCCCAAAATTAGATGATGCGGTATATCAGGTACGACAAGAACACTGATAATGACAACCTTTCCTTTAATTTCGATTGGTACAGTCGCGGTACCTATACTCCTAACTGACTGACCGTTTGCTACAACACACGTTGACGTAAATCGCTTATCTAACTTAACTCCTAAATGACTTAATTTTTTCCAACCTTTTCTCCTAATATGGTCTTCGTTGACCCACTATCCAACAAACCTAATAACTCTTGTCCGTAAATTTTAACGTTCACAAATGGTCTTTCATCTGAATCTTTAGAATCAAAACGTAATCCAAAACAACTTTAGTCTTTAAAAATTTCGCGTCATCCCTAGCTCTTAATGAATTATAATACACTGCCGACTTAACAAAATTCTAGAAGACAATACGCGGCTCTTTATTGTCTCCGTAATCCGTTTCGAATTCGAACACTTAGGACAATTCTTAACCGTAAAATCCTTCTTTCCACAACGATAACAATAACGATTCTTAATGGTATCCTTACAACTCGACGCTAGATGTCCGGTCTTCTGACAATTCCAACATGATCTTCCTCAACTCTACTTATTCTTTTCTATTAGTATTAATTATTTATTGACTATAATTCGAAATTTTTCTATGCTTAATTTTATAATATTTTAATTGATATAGGGTTAGCATCAAAGAACTATGCATTAAATGTTTAACAGTAAGGACATTGAATACTTATATGATTTAGAGTTAAATACGTTAAATAGTTAGAAATAAGTTAAATTAATGTACATCTAAACTTGAACTATACTTTGATATTATTAATAGTTTGAAGATAAGAATTGATTAATTTAAATATTTTAATAATAAATAATAATATTAAATATATTTAAAATAATAATATATTATAACTAAGTTTCAACCCTAGTAGTATAACGTGAAGATTGCAATTATGTAATTATGTTAGTAATTTATTGAATTGTTACTTAGTATATATGGAATTGTATATTTATATATATATTATATATATATATTATATAATATATATATATTAATATATCAATGTAATATAAGTATTAAATATCGGTTAGACATGAAACGTTTGATATCGCAAAACTGTTTAATAATTATTAGTAATAGTTTCATGATTTGAATAATTTGTTTCATTATTTTAATCATTGTTAAATTTAACAATACTTCATGTATTTTAATTAATTAATAGTTTTCAATTCCTATTTAAACGTATTTAGAACTTTAAAATTTATTATCTCGAGATTTGTTTCGAACATATACTGAACGACTCTCATTTCAGAACTTTTATCGAAAACCGATTATTCCAAGAACCATTATAATTAATTAATTTGCATATGATTTAAACCATTTAGAAACTAATTTTATTAAGTTATAACTAATTTTCAATTTTAACAGATCATTCAATACAGTAATTCGTTATGTTAAATTTAGTAATACATGTCAAGATTTTATACCTGCAATTAAAAAGATTATTTGATTGATTTTAAACTAAGGAAATTATTCATAATCATTCAGTATCTTAAACCAATGTTCTTAACATTAGTGTAAAACAATATGTCATCGCACATTTAAATTATTACCAATCATGTAATATGCCTGAATCCGTTGAAACTAATTTTACAATTAACATATTCAGTATACTTAATCAGTATTCAAATCTCATTCGTATTTAAACTTAGTTGGTAATAAACTGGTTAAAGTCATGTTTAAATAAATATATAATATGTTATGGTCTTGATTCTTTTCTTATATCGACTGTTTTCAAAATGTTTGTACGTTACACGTTGAAAATGTCCATTGTTCGTATACATGCATTTAGAGCTATTATGACTAAATTAATTGTATGAATTGAATTTCAGTTAATGTCTATAAATCATAACTACATAATTCATTAATGCGAATTCTAGTTTTAAAATCAGTTGTTAAGATACTTCAGTTTGTTTATAACGGTTATAAACGTTAAGTACATGTTATCAGCGTTTATACGGTTCAAAGTGTAACGTATGAGTTAATTCTCAATAGCGGATTGGATAACATTGTAATTAACGTCGCTAGAACGTAGATAAATGGATGATGTAATTAGTCTCTATAAACTGCAGTCATAAATGTACGCAAATCGTGATCAAATGTTCAGGTCTGCGATGTATAAACCAAATGTAAAATAGTGATCATAAGCGTATCAAAAAGCTAATAAGTTCAAACACCATTGTAAATATGCGTTAGTAAACAAAATAAAAACGTAAATTAATACACGTGTCAAACTAAATATAATAACAATAACGTATAACTCGTTAATAATAAATAACTAACTAATACACAAACAATCATAAAACAATTAACAAATAAATAAGACTACAAAAAGTTAGATATCAAACTTAAACAACACTTATATAATAAAATTAATGAGAACAATGTGCTAAAACCAAATTAAAATATAACAGCAATTCAGACAAACTTTAACAATCTAAAGTAACTAAATATATAAACAGTATAATATCAACTACAGTCAATAAGCTATACAAAAAATCAAAAAGGTAAGTCGTTAAGATATCTAAATACGTAAATCTCTAATAAACTTAAAATTAACAATATAACACAAATCTAAAACCTTTACTAATACAAATATCGTAAACAGTAAATCAATAGCTAATTATCAAAACAATAATTTAAAACATAAAGATTAGCTGATAAATTCATCAATAATCAATAATCTAAACTAATTTATAAATTTAAATAACAATACATTCAACTTACAAGTATAAAACTTCTTAAAACAATTTTAATTCACGTAAAATAGTCCAATAAATTAAATAATATCAATGCAATCTTAAAAACTAATGTATAAAATTTGTACTAAAACAATTATAAAAGAAACTATAAAGTCAAACTGATAACGAAATTGTAAATATATAAGGTACAGTCATAGAACTGTGATAATTTAAAGTTTGCAAGTCTAACACAATTAAAGTCATACTAATAACTCAAAAGTATTACGTAACAACAATAGTATTCTTTAGAAATTTCTAAATTTCACTAACGACTTTATAATAATGTTAAAAGAATTTATAAATCCAAATCAATTTCATCTAACAAATCTAACTAAAAAGTACAAATCTAAGATTAACAAAACAAAGCTAGTATTTTTGCGAAATCATTTGAAAAATACCTATACTAACAAATTTAGTAACACTAATAGGCACAAAGACACATTTTAATACTCAAAGTCATACTAAACCTAAAGTAAACGGCACATACATCAACGTAAACCTAACGATCGTAAAATAACTCAAGACAATATTCGACATGTTAATATCCTTATAAAATTAATCACAATATTTAATTAAACTATTAAAATCTATTCTATACAGTACTCATAATAAATAGCGTAAATTCAAAACAATACTAAATCTAAATATTACTAAAATGTACTATTAAACTTACATTACATATTCACAAACAAAATCTTATAATGAACTACTAACTTAAACTTAACAAATACTTCATAAACAAAGCTATTACTAAATACTACACTAATGTCACAAATAATATTTACTCAAAAATATCGAAATAACTAAAACTACTACAAATAATCAAATAACATATAACTTCTCAAATATAAATAACACTACAAATACTAAAAATTATCAATAAAATATACACTACAGATATAATGACCAAACTAATTACTCAAACGATCAAACAATTATACGTTAAGCAGTAAAAACACTTAGAAACAATCCAATAGAAAATGTACGCAACAACACTTCAGTACTAAGCGAACGTACCTAAACATAAACACAAAGCACTACATCGAAATTACTCTAAATATACGAACAAAATGACATTAATCGGAATAACCTACTAGACCAAAAACTATCACTACATCACAACCAAGTATAGAACAACTACTAAAAATAACTGTCAGAACAAACTCGAAACAAAGCACCAAGACCAAAAGTGGACAATATCTACAACTAATAACCAAACACGAAGACGAAAGACACAAACTTGCTATACACTCAAAGTGACGGAACACGAAAACAATCGCTAAACATACAAGACCAAACATACATCACGAATAACACTACAAATCTTACAGACCAAACAGCAAACTACATCTACGCACAAAATCGTTAAACTAAACTCATTCAACCAGTACTCCACTACATAACCAACAACGAATAAGCTCAACTTCAATTCGACTCATTCGCACACTAAACTCAATGATAACTTCGTAATACTCAAATTCCGATAAAAGGCAAGTCACATAACGGATTCGAAATCAAAATCATCCAAATACAACCAAGTCACAGCTAAGTATCAAGCTTACGAAACTGCGTAAATACGAATACTCAAATCACGCTAAGCTATTTCTGCTTACCCAAATCATCCATAAATTCGCTATCTCTACGACATAAATACGTAAGACTACGTACAAATTACCTCTTACATCTGTGCATTCCAATACTTCAAATCTAGTCGCTAAGATCTGTAACGCATACTTCTGAATATATCCAAATACAATTGGAATTATCAGCAACTAATGACTTACATACATTACGAACTACGATCGCAATCGTCTAAACTTCAAACAAGTTAAACTTATTAAACTACCTACGAATATCTATCGAAACTTGCCGAAATTATGTCCAACATAAGATACTAATCGTTTAGACGTAACAGCAATTCCTATCAAGTCTTCATTCGATACTAATATCGTAAATACATACTAAAGTAATACGAAACATTATCTGATTCTTACCTAGCGCGTCTAAGCAACAAACTCATACCACAAAAATCATTCAACTCGAATTACTAACGAACTAACATAGTCTAACTAAACGTCGAGAAACGCTAATACTGCTGATAACATTGAATTCGCAAGCGGTAACTCCGTCATAATCTGAAGGATCATGCAACTTTGCGTACTACTAATCTGAAATCTTCGAATCAGTACATCGTATGTCATAACACTTACACAACGTATTCGACTCGACTATGGCCTCAAACTAAATCCAATCGTATAACTTGCTATCAATATCCATCTTTGCCACTATGCGACTAAGACTGTCTCCTTCAACTCGTCATGTCTCAATAATTCAATCAACTCAACATTTCGTCCTTATGCTAATGTGCAACGTATTTACTAACTTAAATCAATCAAAATTCCCATAACATTAAACCTCAAATTACGTCTCAGGTAAATGTCCAACGTAAATCTCAATCCTTCAACGAAAATCTACTATGGGGGTAAATCGTAACAAACGGACAGCCGGAACCAACCTATACATCCAAAGGCAAAAGCCGGTTTTTGCAAACCGGATGGCCAAGGAAGCCGGAAATTCCAAACCTTCCTTCCCAAACACGTTACCCTTCAAATCAAACTCAAATTCGCAAATATTTTTTCCCTTGTAAAGCTTCCTTAAATTCTTTCAAAAGGAACCCAGAACTTAAACACTTCTAAATTCTTAATTTAATCCTGGCCCGACTAACGAAAAACATTTAAAAAACGGAAATTTTTAAATACCAAATCGGAACGTCCAAATATTTTCGCGTTTCCCAAAGGCCTCCGAGTTTAATTTTGTTACCTTATTTCCCAATTTTCTAAATTAAAATTGAGATATCTGGTTTCTGTTTCCAAACCGGTAAATTTTCAAACATTGACTACTGCACTGTCAATTAAATTTACAAATAGCGGCCACCCCCATTTCTTACCTCGTATACGGATTCGAATTATCAATCCCATTGTCGTGCAAGTCAACACCGCCCATGGACTTATAATCTGATATCACATTCGGTTGAGGAATTGCGATGCCTTTCTTTTGTTTCCGATTATAGCGCTTGGTATAGGCTAATGTTAAAACAGTGCCATTATTTTTTGCAACTGTTACAACGGAGTTACCATTCCAACGAACCACCAAGATTTCACACTTGTGAAAAGCTGAATCATAAGAACCCCTGCATATCTTTCCGATGTATTTTTTTGATTCCAGCGGACAGTGGGCGATTCTATTGTCGCGAATAGTTCCCGTTACTGGACATTGATTTTTACGGAGATATTTAAATAATTAATGAAAATTATCAAAAAATATTCTATGCTCTTGGGGATTTTGTAGTACAGCCGAAAGGTCTGTAACAACTTGTCCTTCTAGTCCACAACCTTTGCCTTCAGTAATGAATTTACTGTTAGGTGCATCATATGGTTCAAACTGAAATAGGTAACCATCCGCAGAAGCAAGACACCTAAGTTTGAAACCAGAGCGAGCAGGTTTATTTTTTATAAAAATTTTAGCTGAACGTCTTGGAAGTATGGTACCATTTCTTTGTCGATTGAGATATTACAAGAAAATATCCTAAACTGTAGATATATTTCATTCATTAGGTCAAAAATCGGACGCAACCTCGTAAATTTGTCTGCTTTACTTCATTTAGAATTATCAGACAAATGAATGCCTCGTATTATTGCATCAAACTTGTTCCTTGTTCCATGTTCCTTTCTTATTATTTCTTATCCTTTGTCGGAATCCAAGATCCAATACATTCTTTGCTGTGGTAGCGTGTGATTACCGAACAATCCAAGAATACCAACAAATTTCCAAAATTCTACTGACGTTAGTTGAAAGTCATGCCTGTTTTGTTGTTTGGCGTACTCATTAGAGTATTCAACAATTTTGTCAACAACTTTGTTTATGAAATGTAAAGAAAACACTTCAAGGGGCGAAAGAGATTCAATACTAGCTTGAATAGTTCTAATATATTCCTTTTCTTGATTTTCAGAAGCCAAAATAGATAGGTTGAAGGTTACTGTCTCATTTCAAATTCTCTTTGCACTTCACTTTTTTTCTTTTTTTTTAGGTTCAGATGATTCAGAAGTTTGTTGTGTATTTGATGACATCAGTTTGTGGCTATGAATTTCGAAAGTGCATGTAACGTTTGAAAGTACATTTTCTTATATTAATTTTGTCCAATAATTTTATCATCAAAATTCTCTTCATCTGTCAGCTCATCTACTTCTGAAGGAATTAGAACAGCATGTAATTCGTGATCACTTATATTTTCTCCTTCTGCTATTAGCTCTTGTTGAGTAAGTGACCGACGCATGTTATAATCAGAAGTACCCATATCTAATCAAATAATCTGTAACAAAGTTATACAATGTACCTAAATACAGATTACCTCGATTGTAAAACAACGTGAACAATAGCAGAATAATTATTAATTAATTCATTAATAAGTGTCCAATTTGAAGTTTAAACGCCACTAGTCTTACTGTGTACATATAAAACCAAAATTTCTTTTTACACTACAGCAGAAAAGAACACACCCTTGTTTGCATAAAGCGAACAGGCAAGTAGTTGGCCTGGATCGAGTATACTGCAATTGCCCAAGCGTGTATTAACGCACGGACAAGTTTAAACTTGTTTATGGTTCAAACGGCTCACTTTATAAACACAACGATGAGTAATTTTGCAGCTGTGGTAAGTTTTTCACAGCAGTTATAATTAATTTTACTAAAAAAAGGATAACTTCTAATATTAAAAACAATTTTTAAAATGGTAGACGGTATTTCCAAAATTCATAAAAATTAGTTAATTTTTTTTATTTGCTATAAACAAAAATCATAGTGTTTTATAATTATTAATATTAAAGTAAGACATTGAATCGTTTACTTTTGAAAAAATCCGTTTCAAAAATGACCTTACCCATTAGGTAACCTAACACCCAGTCCTCGTATTAATATAATAAACAGAGTTGCATTCCTAAATCCTAAGTTGATAACTGTCTAAATTTAACACATTTTATTTCACTTTTGGTTCAATGATTAATTACAATTTTTTTTCCTAACACTACAAAAAAATATTTTCTGAATTGGGATTCTCGTGGCAAAAGGTCTTTTTATTATTCACTTTAGTTAATAATATTCTGGATCTAGATATATAAATGTAAAGCTATCTATTTTACCAGTTTTGTGCAATCACTTATTTTTTGATTTTCAATTTCTTTAATAAACTCACTTTTCTATATGAAATATCGAGCAGTTCTAAACGAAAGCCAATTATTACTTCACTACCTATTTAGAAAATCGAGGTTGCAATATTGTTACTATTACGGAACGAATAATACACACTAGGGGTAATGTAAACGTTCGGATACGAGTTAGCAAATGAGCTTGGCATGTGCCTGATTATGTGTAAATATAAATTTTTAATCGGAACATACATCAGCTCAGTCTAAAGCAGCACAAACCAAGGAAACACCACTAATTCAAAATGGTGTTAAATAATTATACAGAAGCTATTTTTCTTGGCAAAATAATGGTTTACCATCCAAATCTTGAAGATAAAGTAGAAATATCAAGACAGTAGCTGCGTTGATTCCACCCATAACCTTTCTTTAAAATTTTTTTATATTAGTTTAATCGTCGCAAAAAAGTTCTAAGTCCTTAAAATGTTTGTACGAAGTCCAAATTTATTTGACACTTTGATAAAAAATACGAAAAAGTATTCAATTATCAGATTTTGAAAATTAATTTAAATCTTCAAGCGCTATCCGCAGTAAAAGTTTGTCAAATAATTCTTACTATAATGATTAACACCAGGTCTTTAATTAAATCAAAGCTGAAAATCGGTCGCTAAAGCGAATCAATTTAAACTAGTCACCACCGAAATCCAAAATATAAAAGATGCACTTAAATCTAATTTACATTGTAATACATAAGTTTTGTTAATAATCCTGATGAAGGAGTATTACTCAGATTAAATGAATCAATCGGTTACTGAAACGAATCAATTTAAACTAGTCACCACTGAAATCCAAAAGACGAAAGATGCACTTAAATCTAATTTACATTTTGATACATACATTTTGTTAGTAATCCTGATAAAGGAGTATTACTCTGAATAAATGAATCAATCGGTTACTGAAACGAATCAAATTAAACTAGTCACCACTGAAATCCAAAAGATGAAAGATGTACTTAAATCTGATTTACATTGTAATACATAAATTTTGTTAATAATACTGGTAAAGGAGTATTGCTCAGAATAAATGAATCATCGGTCACTGAAACGAATCAATTTAAACTAGTCACCACAGAAATCCAAAACATGAAAGATGCACTTAAATCTAATTTACATTGTAATCATAAATTTTGTTAATAATACTGATAAAGGAGTATTGCTCAGAATAAATGAATCAATCGGTTACTGAAACGAATTAATTTAAACTAGTCAACACTGAAATCCATAAGACGAAAGATGCACTTAAATCTAATTTACTTTCTAATACATAAATTTTGTTAATAATCCTGACAAAAGGAGTATCGCTGAGAAGAAATGAATCAATCGGCTACTGAAACGAATCAGTTTAAACTAGTCACCACTGAAATCCAAAAGATGAAAGATGCACTTAAAAATCTAATTTACACTTTAATACATAAATTTTGTTAATAATCCTGGTAAAGGAGTATTGCTCAGAATAAATGAATCAATCGGTTATTGAAACGAATCAGTTTAAACTAGTCACCACTGAAATCCAAATTTATTTGTCACTTTGATATAAAATACGAAAAAGTATTCAGTTATCAGATTTTGAAAATTAATTTAAATATTCAAGCGCTATCGGCAGTGAAAGTTTATCAAATAACTCTAACTATAATGAATATCACCAGGTCTTTTATTAAATCAAAGCTGAAAATCCGTCGCTAAAGCGAATCAATTTAAACTAGTCACCACAGAAATTCAAAATATGAAAGGTGCACTTAAATCTAATTTACATTTTAACACATAAACTTTGTTAATACTCCTGATGAAGGAGAATTGCTCAGAACAAATGAATCAATCGATTACTGAAACGAATCAATTTAAACTAGTCACCACTGAAATCTAAAAATGAAAGATGCACTTAAATCTAATATAAATTTTAGTACATACATTTTGTTAATAATCCTGATAAAGGAGAATCGCTGAGAATAAATTAGTCAATCGGTTACTGAAACGAATCAATTTAAACTAGTCACCACTCAAATCCAAAAGTTGAAAGATGCACTTAAATATAATTTACTTTTTAATACATAATTTTTTTAATAATCCTGATAAAGCAGTATTGCTCAAAATAAGTGAATCAATCGGTGACTGAAACGAATCAATTTGAACTAGTCACCACTGAAATTCAAACGACGAAAGATGCACTTAAATCTATTTTACATTTTAATACATAATTCTTGTTAATAATGCTGATAAAGGAATGTTGCTCAGAATAAGTGAATCAATCGCTTGTTGAAAAGGGTCAATTCGAACTAGTCACCACTGCAATCCGAAAAATGAAAGATGCACTTAAATCGAATTTGCATTTTAATGCATAAATATTGTTAATAATCCTGATAAAGGAGTGTTGCTCAGAATAAGTCCATCAAACCAGCAAGATAATTTCGTTTCTAATTCAGCAAGGTACTTTTTTTATCAAGTTGATTAAATAACTTTTTGTTTCTCTATATTGATAATGATAAACGGTACGTTCATAAAAAAAATTGTAAGTAGTAATTTTGATAAGTAACACCGTAATAATATCATCATACAATCATGATGAAAATGTGTCTCAAAACTCCGTCAAATCCGCCGGATCCGTATTATTATCCCGAGCTACCTTTGCTAGAAAGGTAGCAAAGGTAGCTAGAAATACTCGGTTTTCTAATTCACATCATCAGTATGGAGTACAAATCGCCAATGGTGGTACCAAACGGGCGCAATCCACATTATTCTACAAGGCTTCTAAACTCTGGAATGATCTTCTCAGTTCCTGTTTTCCTCTCATTTATGATAGCTATTTATAGACATCTCTTGACAATTCAATGCCCCTCTATCCACCCTCCTAAGTGTTATTGAGTGCTTTAGCACGATAGGCCAAATTTAGCTTGTTCGTGTCCACAATTATTTAAAAAAAAATTATCCCGAGTGATCCAGTTATAATAGCATAGGTACCAAAAGTAACATGATATCTTTGATATATCCCTGCAGGTTTTATTCAGTTGTCACTTGTTACTTATCGTTTGCTGCCTTTATAAATTTAAAATTTTGGATCAACCAGTAAGAAAACTCAACTCTCTTTCAGTAAGAAGTAGGTTTGAATTTAACAGATTATCGACAATGTTAATTATATGTCTAATAATGAATGTGGTGTCATTTTGACTAACTTTACCAAGTTTAATATTAAAACTAAATTGTAACAATTAATGTTCATGCCGTCCGCCTGTTGGAGACTTAAAATTTCTACAATAGTTGTATCTAAAATAACATTAATATTTAACTTAGCATATTCTACGTGAAAAGGCTTCGGGCACCATTCGTTACTTTGATGTGAATGTCAATTTAATCACCGTCTAAACTTCATGAAAATTTGTATCTGACCAAAAGAAATCATAAAATTAATTATTGAAAATACAAAATTAAAAAGAAAATGAAAACGATCAAGGGATTTCATAGGTAAGACGGCACTGTATAACGTTGCGGATCATTGGAACAGAAGGACACAAAAAACGCAAACCACGTAGTTATTGGTTTTAACCTGAATGATCTAGGAAACGGTAGTGCTGCAAATTATTCCTTGTAAAAACCCACTTGAAGAAATAAAGACTACAAATATCACCAATTAGAAATGCTGATCGTATCTGGGATCGTAGCAATCACTAATAAGTCAAAATCTATGCTGAACACTTAGAAGATACATTCAGACCAAATGAGAACAACGTTCAAATAGAATCGACCGATTTTGAACTATAATCCGGAGATAGATTTATTTCATCCTTAGGAAAGTTTCATCATTTGATCTGCCCTAGGCGAAATCCTTAACACGTAATTCATTTTGCTGCATACACACTTCTCTAAATTGTATGAGAAAATAGCGTTAAATATATTGAAACTAGTAATAAAAAAAGTTAATGCAAACATATTGGTTTAAGTTAGAGGAGAGAAATCGAATGAAAACATTACATTAATAACGTTATAGAACTAGAAGGGAAAGAATCAGTACTGTTACCTTTTGGAATGTAGTGCAGACGTATGGTAAAACACAAAACGCTAAACTTTAGAGATAGAAAATATCTAAATGAATGACATATATAAAGAACTCTATATTAAAATAAATCAAGAAGGATAAAGTGGAATAAAGGACATAAAACATGAGCTTCCTTGGTCCACTTCCGTAAACGCTATACATATGTTAACTTACCTAAATGGAATGAGACCTGTCCACTTTCCGAGATGATATTGTCACTTGGGTAGGAAGTAAAACAAAGTGAAGCCAGGAGGTAAAAGACTGAATAAGATTAAGGAGTTGATGTAAATTGGAAACCTAGGATTTATGACACTAACTAGATTACTAGAAAGTAATTAGAAATACAATAGCCAAGTTCAACACGATGTGTTGGTTGCATGAAGTAAATTCTTAGCTGCCCACATAACATAAACTGTTGTTATATAAACAGAGACCCAAAACAAATATGGACGTGTGGCCTGGTAGGGCTGTACCAAAATTAAGATTACACGCTTCCAAAGCCAGATAATGAGCAACCTAATTAATGCTCCCTCGTATGATGATTTCAATATAGGCACAGTTAAACTAACCATGAGCAAAATAGCATCCACCCATGAAGAGTCACCTCTAACGTATGATCGTCGAAACCATTGAAAAGCAGACTCAAAAGGAATTAAATCGATAAAAGTGAAGAAATACTGATAACAAAACCAGAGCAAAGTACGGAAGTGTTTGTGTGACCTTACTTGTCAGAAACTAAACAACATTTTTGGGTGTAACGTTAACCTTAACTTAATTTATTTCAAATCGAAATGGTTATTGAGCATACGTGATCAGATTGTAATGTTAGTAAATAAATACAGCAAATTCGTTTATTATTATTAAGGATTATGGAGTAAAATTATACACTTGAGTGTGTGATGTATTGAGACTTTTGAAGAAAATTTTCATTATTATTAGTTTAGAATCTAATCCTGTCATAATTGAATTTAAATTAGTGCTGAATTGGATTCAATTAGTAAAAATCTGGTATTTGGAATAATTTTGAATGGTTTTGGGATTTGTAAGACAGTGGCGACGGCTATGTCTATTGCGGGTTGAGAGCTAGCGGCAAACCTCTCCTCAGTGGTGCGCAATCTATATAAGTATAGGAGTTTATTAGCTAGGTGCGCAGTTAAGCTTTGGTCAGTAATAACTTTTTGCGATATAGCTTGTAAAAATAAAGATTTTATATTTCGGCTTAGCGCTTTATTACACTGGGACATCTGGATTATACAGTCGTTTCTTTCTAACGTTTGACTTTCAATAGAAACGTACGCGCCTTTAGTCAAAGCGTAAATTAGCTACATCACTGTACGTTTAAACTATTTATCATAAGAACCGTCGAAGTAGAAAGCGATAGACACGCAAACGTAAGCGATGTTTCAATGACTTGAGATCGCCCGCTAGAGGTAAACACAATGGAAATGTAATCCTATTCCAGAAGTTACCAAACGGTTTGAAGGATTTTGAATGTTAACTGTGTTCCTTTTGGAATTTTTTTCTTTGTGTGGATGCAGAGGTTTTATTATTTAATATAATTCACTTATTTTAAAATGTGCAACAACGAAATTATTAATAGGTAATTAAAAAGGAATTGATATGCATAAACCAGTTTCTTTTGTTTACTAATGGTGACATTAATTGTACATGCAGAACATAAGGTACATTCCTATAAATCAAACAAAACAAAATAGAGCTAGATAATGAGGAATTAATTACCACTTTCAATACCACTATAAGCGCATTCCAATATAATATTTGAATTAGTCTTTGCTTTTACTGTGACAAGGCAACGTGTTCTTATTGAAATCTGATAACGATGCCAACAACTTATAATTTCTATCAACGTCAATGAAGATTGTAGTGATGATTCTGATTTAAAGTATCATTACAAAATCATAGGCGAACATTTCAAAAAAACCGTTACCTAAAACCAAGAAATGCAATGCGTGCTTCTTAGTTCTAATTTTGTTTTGTTTTATTTATAGGAATGTACCTTATGCTCTACATGTACAATTAATGTTACTATTAGTAAACAATAGAAACTGGTTTATGCATATCAATTCCTTTTTAATTACCTATTAATGATTTCGTTGCTGCACCTTTGAAAATAAATGAATTATATTAAGTAATAAAACCTCTGCATTCACACACAAAAAAAAATTCCAATTTCCAAAAGGAACACAGTTAATATTCAAAATCCTTCAAAACGTTTAGAAACTTCTGGAATAGGATTATAATTCCATTGTGTTTACCTCTAGCGGGCGGTCTGAGTCATTTGAAACATCGCTTACGTTTGCATGTCTATCGCTTTCTACTTCGACAGTTCTTATGATAAGTAGTTTAAACGTACAGTGTAAATCTTAATTTATGCTTTGACTAACACGCGTACGTTTCTATTGAAAGTCAAACGTTAGAAAGAAACGGCTGTATATTCGAGATGTTAGCATTACAACGCTTAGGCTATGTACCTATTTTAAAGCTTTAACAGCAAATTGTTTTAAGCTGAAACACGCTAAAACTAATTTAAGATGAAATCCTAAAATGCATCTATACTGTTATGGTTAGGGCTAGGATTTCTATGCATTTGCATGTTTTTTTTTGCTTACAGTAATCATATGCAAAGTGAAGTATAAACATGTTTTATGAGTATGTGAATTTGAAAGTGCATATAAATGCATATTTTAATGATTTTTCTAAATGCATGGATATTTCGTAATATTTTAATGTTAGTGCATATTTTGTACGTTTTTGCATTTTACAGTTACTTTTGCCTGTGATTTAAAAATGACTATTTAAAAAGTTCTTCTTTTAAAATTTATTTTGTGTTTATTTTTAACATGGGAATTACCAAGAGGATTTATTTTTACAGTCGGAAGTATTTACAGATCCTCTTAGTATTAAGTATGCTATTGTCCTATTGTTAATAACTGGAGGATTATACCTTTTAGGTATACAGCTTTCATAAATATTTCTTGGAACATCCTACCTGCCTGTAACTGTTGTACTTGTTATTGTAATTTACATAGTTGAGTTCAGAACTTTGTGTCCTAAGGATGGGAAAAGAAAAGCGATCCGTTTCTGTAACTCTGCGAAGTTACGTTCGCGAATTCGAGGTTTTTACGACCGACGATAAAATATTATTTTGTACAGTGTGTGAGGATAAAGTCAGTGCAAACAAGCGGTTTCAAGTAACACAACACCTTAACACATTAAAACACCAAAAGTGTGTGGGTTTAAAAACTAAAAAACAGTCTCTGTTTCCGGGATGTCTTAATAATTTAATTAGTGCTAGTAATATATCTGCGGAATTTAATAAAAAACTGTGTAGTGCGTTAGTGGCTGCGGACATTCCATTAAGTAAGATTAACCACCCCGCATTTCGTAATTTTTTAGAAGAAATTTCAAAAACCCCTATGCCTGATGAATCTACTCTACTTACCTAACTTGTACCATGATACCATCCAATTAATTAAAAGAGCTATAGGTGACAATTATATTTGGGTCTCGATTGACGAAGCTACAGACAGCGTTGGCAGGTACGTAGAAACTTAATTATTGTTTTGTTAGATTAAATGGCTGATGTACTAATACGAAGGTTTTACGAAATCAAGAATATTTCTTTGTCGAATTTCACCTATACTCGTTTTTAAAATGTATTGTTCTTTAAATAATGATTTAAGTTTGTTGTTGCAACTAAAGATTTATTCTAGTAAAAATTTATTTTCAGATACGTTGCTAACGTTATAATAGGCATTTTAACTGGAGAGGCGAATACCAGTTCATATCTTTTAACCATGGATGTTTTTGAAAATACAAATAATTCGGCAATTGCAAAATTGTTTAATGATTCCATGGCTCTTTTGTGGTCCCAGGGTATTCAGTACGAGAAAGTACTCCTTTTTGTTACTGATGCAGCACCTTACATCTCACCTGCCTAGCACATGGATTACACAGAGTCGCGGAAGAAGTGCGGGAAGTACATCCAAAAGTGAATAATTTAATTTCAAACGTTAAGAAAATCTTTCGTAAAG
This sequence comes from Vesta saturnalis, assembly GCA_036346205.1. Classification (NCBI taxonomy): domain Eukaryota; kingdom Metazoa; phylum Arthropoda; class Insecta; order Coleoptera; family Lampyridae; genus Vesta; species Vesta saturnalis. The sequence goes on from JARFJB010001308.1 coordinate 2,364,983, forward strand.
CTCCACATCGTATACAGGCATTTAAGGAAATAGCACACCAAATTCCACTGCCCCCAGAGCCTGTAATAACAAGATGGGGTACCTGGCTGTCTGCAACAGAATATTATTCAAATTACTTTGATACAATTAAACAAATTGTGAACATATTTAACAAAGATGATGCACTTTGTATACAAAATGCACAAGACGCAGTTAATGCAAAAGGAATTAAAGAAGAACTGCTGTTTGTTTTTTCGAATTTTGTTTGTTTGTCAAAAACAATTACTTTATTAGAAAGGCAAGGTTGTTCAATTTCAGAAAGTATTAATCTGGTAGATAATATTAGTACCTCTCTTGCTAAAGTTAAAGATCCAACGGGCCTTGCAGTACATAAAAAAATGAAATATGTTTTAGAAAAAAATGTAGGTTTTGCCTTAATTAGAAAAATAGAGGACGCAATAACTGGTCAAGCTACTATCGCAGATGAACTGAAAGAATATGGTATAGTCGAATTGAATAATTATAAATACGCTCCAGTTATATCTTGCGATGTTGAAAGGAGTTTTTCCAAGTATAAAAATATTTTTACAGACAATCGACAAAGTTTTACTTTTGATAATTTAAAAATGTATATAATTGTAAATAGTAATTCATTTAATATATAGGCTAAATTTATTTTGTAAAGTTGTATTATCTTTTATAAATAAAATAAACTAATGTGATTATTTTTATTTTTTGATTTCGTTTTCCGAACTGCAAAACGCATATTTTCTATAAAATATTGCTTTTAATGCATATATCTTCAATTTTAAGAGCATATTTAAGTGCATATTTCAGCATTTTATAGTGCATAAGTGCATGCATATTTTGACATTTTTAAGTGCATACAAATCCTAGCCCTAGTTATGGTATTAAATACAAGAAATGTATAAAATTGCTGTCAAAATTAAAGAGTTAATCATGAGAAATATATAATGAAATGAACCTCTAAATTGTAAGTAAGCAGCGTTTTTTCTCAAAAATGTAATTCAGATGAAAGTTAAAGTGTTATTGAACTTTAGTAAGACAATTAAATTCGTCGTAATTTAAGTAAAAGCGGGGATGATTACCTTTTTGAAAGAAAGATCCTGCCTTAAAAAGAGAAGCAATTTAGAAGAAAGTGACCCTTAAAAGTATGTACTTAGTCTCCAACTAAAAGAAAAAGTCTTGTTTTAAAACTGAGATTCTATTTTGCTTTGTTAGATTGGTATATATATCGAGTATTAGCTTCATATTTGAGAAAGCTCAGGTTTCGTTTTTGGACATATTATGTGAAAAGTAAAAGTCGAAAACACTTTCGAAAGGTCGCGAGTAACAAATCGAAATACAATTGTTATCACTTTTCTATGTAGGTATTTATGAGCAAATGAATAATATATATTTACTTCTATGATCAAATGATACAGTATAGGAAGCACTTTGATATTTGATTTAACTTGTATTTTCTATACCAATTGAGTTTTTCTACATTTTACTTTCCATTTAGAGTAATAAAACGTTAATTTCAGGTGCATAATAGCACTTATAATAAAAAAAGATACACAGTAACTTTATTATTGCATGGAAGTCGGTACTATTTATTAAATAACCAGTTTATACTTGTCACACTTAAAAGAAATTGAAGCTGTTTAACACAATTTTGTCTCCATATTCTTTTATAATATACTGATTAATGATAACCCTTGTCATCCACTTTTCACAAATGGAAATGGTAGGCATACATTTTTACTCAATGGAAACTTTGAATTTAATCGAATAGAAATGTTATGTTCATTTATAGCTACAAAACGTTTACAAAAATTCGCAAAGATTGATCGTTTCAATACAATAGCATAACAATTTGTTTGGTATTTGAGATACTTCCATTTCCACATGTTTTTATAAACACTTTCCTAAAAATAATACACGAAATATTCTATACTAACATATAAGCTAAATTAGGAAAATTAATACGACAATATTAAATATCGCGGTTTCATCAAATATCTTCTAAACAAAGGTATTTACGAATATTCGTAACATGTGCGCTACGTGAACCTTACCCTCCCTACATAATCACTTGGATCTGAGGAAACACATTCAAATAAGATTAATTATATTGGTTCAAATGTATTCTGCAAAATGTAAAAAGTGGAAGAGAAAATTACAAAATGTATCAGTTTCAAGTAGTTAGAGTGAAATAAAAAGGATAAATGCCAATGTAAAAAATATTATTAGACAATGTTACGAATGGACTGTAGAGAACATGTAACTAGTAGTCAACAAAAGTCATACGCTCAGACCAAAGAGACCCATCGTCTAGCCGAGACGGCCAGCTTAAAGAGGAATGCAAATAACAAAAATGCTTTATTTGTTGGATGCGTTGAGTTAAACTTCTCAAATCTGCCTTCCTGCGTATCTATTTAAATTGCTAATACAATTTAGACTTTGTGATTGCTTTAAGGGGGTAAAGCATGCCAATGGAATAATACTGTAATATATATATATATATATATATATATATATATATATATATATATATATATATATATATCATGGTATTTTCTCGTCACACCAGAGTCGTGCGCTAAATGAGAAAACGCAAATAGTACAAACCACTTGGCTATGCTCAAAAATGATAATCTATTTCAAGCTTTAATCGTGATGTTTTTTTAATTATTCATTCTCTCATGATTACGCTCCCAGTTACACCCACCTCTACTGTTATAAAACCTCTTACGTCATACTGCCAAAATCGGTGCATAGTCCCATTGTTATAAAATAAATAATTTGACGTAGTTATGCAAAATGGAACCAACACACAATTTACATTTATTGAGAAAAAGCGGTTTAAAGTTATGCAATACTTATAACGGTAATTTTAATACTTATGATTTTTACCTATTCATACACGACAAAGGTACCATTGCAGATGACCTTTTTTAATAAAAAAACTATCATTAATGTTTATTCTTTATTCAAATACTAACATTGAATGTTATAATATTCAAGTTATTACGAAATGTTGGAAGCTACTGCTCTTCAATCGGAAAATCGAGCTCTCCTCCGAAACCTTCTAGGTCATCCTGTACATCATCACTAGCATAAAGTTTTGTGTAGAAAGGAATACATTTCTTTGGCAATAAATGCCATATGGTTTTAAGGTCACTGAGTTTCTCCAATGCTATTGGTTTGCCCTGAGGCCATAGTGGATTTAGATCAGATTTGGAACAACAATAAGCAGAATGATCCCTTGTAGCTTTTGGTGGACAACGGCCCCTCGTGGCTTTAATATGACGACGACCACTTGTGGGCTTAGCAGGACGATGACACCTCGCGGGTTGGGTAGGACGACGACAACCATGATTTGGTAATACTGTTAGTAATGTTAAGTTCTAACTCTGTATCAGTTTTGAAATCTTGCTTTATAAATAAAGAAAAAAGCTTTTTCTTTTTTCCACACGATTTCACTTGTTTTAAGCCAACTTACGTAGTCTTCTCTGACAGCCTTCTTTCTATACGTGATATTTTCTTCTACTGTTTCCGTCGTTCCAAGAACGTCTGAATTTGTCATAGGAATAACAAGTAAATGATTTTTCTTTCAGCAAGACCGCATCGCTTGGAAGTAATCATCGTTTACCGGGGGGTACCAACATCCAAATACCGATGAAGTCTAGAATGGAATCGAATTCTAAGGCGGCTAACGACAGCCTATACTTCTGCTTTCCCAACCCACCTGCCGTCAATCAGGCGTAATTAACGCCAGCTTGGAGTTGACAGGGTGTCGCTGTCGGTGGTGAACTTTGTTGTCGCGTGATGTGTCGGTATGCATCCGCTGGGGATGCGGGCGACGTGGGAACTTCGGTTATCTCCGCAAGTTGGCCGGGTGATCACTACCGCAGTTCACACAAACACACGCACGCACGCACGCACGCACGCACGCACACACACACTCACACACACACACACTCACACGCACGCACGCACGCAAGCACGCACGCACGCACGCACGCACGCACACACACACACACACTCACACGCACGCACGCACGCACGCACACACACTCACACTCACACTCACACTCACACTCACACTTACATTCACACTTACACCCACACTCATACTCACACTTGTGGGGTCGAGTGCGACGGCAGATGTTCTCAGTGTTCCTCAGTAACGGCACATGTTCATCCCTGCGTCGCCCATCGTGAAAACGATGTTCACTCTTTTTGAAAATTGACAAACTTGTCTTTATCCGTTAAGGATAACATTCTCTGATCGAGGTGCAGACCTCAAATATACTGGTCAATAGCTCAAAAAACAATTTTCATTTTTTGCAATGTATTTAAAATGATTTATACTATGAGGCGCTTTCTTTATTATCTCACACATAGCCTTGACGTATAAAACTGAAATTGCATGCTCTTAAATCTATAATAAGAAAAGTAATGGGTCACGTATTTTATTCCCTCCTCAAGGGGTAGGGCAGACTGCTTGAGCTTTCCAAGCTCCTTCAGCCACAGCTATGGATTCCCAGCATACATACATTACGTATAAATGCATGATGGGATTAAGGATGGGTGTGGTCAGGATAGGATCGGAAGGAACGGAGTTAGAGTTCTGAGGGGGAGAATACTATCCCAGCATTCGCCCAAGAAGCCCACATTCTGTGCGTGTACGCATTGACCATACCGCAACGTGTCTATTAGGAAAAATCCCTGAAAAAACCTCATACATGGTAGACAGTAACGGGAATCGAATACATTATCTTCCGAATGCTAAGCAGGTTGTGTTACTACAACTCTATTGTCTCAGTAAATCTACAATGGCATTATGCACAATCTATATAGCATTTAAAGTGGAACGCAACCACTAATATTGTCAAATAAATCAAAGGATCCCTGTGTTAATCACTTAATGTTCCCAATTTATTTGATATTTGCCTTTATTTCACATTAATAAAGTGATTAATTTTATAAACGATATGATTAAAGCTTGGAATACTTAATATGTCAACAAATTGGTTGAAATTACATTACATTAGTTTAATCAAAAAACACATTTTCGCAGTTTTTGTTGTATTATGCTTTACTATTTCGCAATTACTATGAATAATAGTAATTCCTGTTAAGCTTTCTTTTTTACTACCAGCTAAAAAATGAACATACTTTAAGAATCTGAATTTCTTTTTTATAAAATAAATCTACTTCACTTTTCTCTTAATGTTCGCTTTTCTAAAAAGTACCTAAGTGAAAGATTAACTGTCATAATACAGGCGGAACTTAGAATTGGACGAAATGTAAATTGGAACCGTTAAAGCTTTTAAGCTTATACTTCTTAACATTTACCATATCTTTAGATAAGAGCTGAAGCAGTAAACTGATTCTGTAATGTGAAATTACAGATATTTGTTTACCTAAAACTAATAGAATATTATATTTCGCTTAATCGGCGACACATGAATCCAAAATATTTATTATTGTACTCTGTTAATAGTAATTAACAGTTTAATTAAAAGTAATTAATAATAGTAATTTAAATAAGTTTATTCTTAGGGTTATTACGGTCTATAATATAACTCGTTATATTGTAAAATCTAATTTAGTTACCCTGATGAAGTATCAATTTACATACGAAATATATAGGCTAAAAATAGAATAAAAGATTTATTTTAATTACCGCCCTTATAGACCGCAATAACCCTAAGAATCAAATTACTTCAATAAAAATTTTTCGGATATAAATTTGTAATAATTACTAATAGTAATCTTTATTAACCAAATTTAGCAAACACGATTTTCTTAACTTTTCATAATCAAAATACAAATTCCGGAAAAGTAGAACAGAAATATGAGAGCACCTGCTTTTTTAGACGTAAAATTAGAATTTACCTGCACAAAAACTATGTATTGCCGTGTTATTAAAACAAAATCACGATTACCCTCTAACAAAATCAAAATACTTATATTCTCGATTTTTAAGTCGTGTATTTTTCTATTTATAAATGTATACGATAACAATTACAATTAAATCAGTAAATGGTAATATCTTTAAGAATTACGTGAAACTTCAACTTTTTGTTTGATTTGAAGAGTAGAATCATGGATAACACAAATTTCACATCTCAACCTAATACGAGTAGGAAAGGTACAAAGTGGAAGAAACCTAAGTGTCTAACCCAATGTCAACTTGTAGAGGTTATGAAACAAATCATGGAAGGAGAATACGGTGACGGGGCTTTCCCAGACAGCGAAGATGAAGAAGTTATAGAGGATCCGTTCGAAAAAGTGCACTGAAGAAGAACAACAATTCGAAGATAACTCAGAAGGCGAGCCCAAAGAAACAAGAGGAGATCTTGAGGAAGTAGAAAGACAGTCTATTAGCCATAAAGAAAATGATTTAGTGAGAATTATCAGTACACCTGTTAGGTTTCACGGAAAAAATAAGTACAAATGGGGCAGAAAAGGTTGAAGCGCATCAGACGTGCCAGAAGAAATATAGTGATGCATTTACCAGGGAATAGAGAAGAAGCTCGGTATGTGAAGTCTGGTCTTGAAGCGTTCTGTTTGTTTTTACTGAAGATATCATACAACAAATAGTGGAATATACAAACGCGGAAATAGATAAGCAACAGGAACGATATAAAGATGATAGAAAGTATGTAGCAGCAGAGTTTGAGGATGCATCCATAAAACCAAGTTTTACAAATCACACCAACATAAATGAATTGAAAGTGTTATTTTGTCTTTATTTGTTGGCGGGAGCCTTGAATATGAACCATATTACCGTGAACGAAGTGTTTGATAAATATTCTGCTACAACATACTTTCCATCAACGAAGTAAAGACCGCCTACCCCCAATCATAGATCTGTTCAACTATATTATTGAAAAAGTCAAGAATTCTGTATTGCATCAGAGTACTGCACAGTTGATGCACAGCTGCTCGTCTTCAGGGGGAGATGTCGATTTAAAATGTATATCCTCTCAAAGCTGGACAAATAAGGCATCAACATTGTGATGATGTGCGACGCAAAAATCGGTTATATGATGAATACACTGGCAAAGGCTTTGCTCCTCAAGGCGTACCGATAGCAGAATAGTATTCAGTCGAGCTCACAAAGTCAGTTCATGGTACCAATAGAAATTGTACATTCGACAATTAGTTCACATCTATTCAGATGGCCAAAAAGTTGTTACGAGACCACAAAGTAACAATTGTGGGTACCATGAAAACTAATAAAGCTGAATTCCCACCAACTTTGTTGATTTTTAAAGTTAGACAAAGTCCAAGAAGAAAAAGTTTGTAATAATGATATTCTCAATGCACTATGAAGTGGATAAGGAGCGCACAATTCCATTGCCTGAAATAATTTAGTTTTATAGCAGCACCGATTGTTTTGACAAACTCTGCCACCAGTATTCAGTTTCTCGAATAACATACCGCTGGCCCCTTTGTTTGTTTTTTGCGCTTCTAAATCTCTGCAAGGCGTGCAAAGGGGTACAAGTAACATTCTGTGTAAAATGGAATAAGTGCATTAAGCCATCTAAAATATACCTCGCTATCGGTGTGCAAAGAGATGTAAGTCATTAAGAGGTTGTATTCTGAGATACTGGTGTTTAAAGCGTTCAAAACTATTCTTTTTGTGTAAAGGGGTTCATCTATACATACATCTTTAGACATAGCTATTAGAAATTGTGCATATAGAATTGAGTAGACTTATATCTGTTCGCACGTAAGGCTTTCTTACTTATACCTGTTTACACACGCATCTGTCAATGGAAGTTACGTTAATTGGTTAAATTACTAATAAACTGCAAAGGAATATCGTGTAAAATATGAGCTAGTGGGGTATTAAGACATGTGCTAAAGACAGTGTTACTTATGTATCGTATTGAAAACCGTAGAAAAATAGTTATGTAGTGTTTTATATTAGTATTGTGGTACAATATAACCTAAAAATAATTTTTGTATTGCGATGAATTCTTCTAGTAGAGAAAAGAAATTAGTTGCAATGTGTTTGAATCCCGTAGACAATGGCAGCAGAGGTAGGAATTTATTGAATAATATACGCGGTGTGTAGTTTATTAGTTAGAAATATTAGATTCCGTCCTTGCCCTTTCTCTTCGTGAAGTTCCAAATGATTTGTGGGAATGTATAGCTAACAGTGATGCTAACCGCCATTATTCTCCTACCTTAACACGACTTCATCTGATGAAGACGATGTGATATTACCAAAATTAAATTAAATCTCAACTACTGAATGTGAAGAAAGAAGAATGTTTAACAGAATATCGAGGAAAGAAGAAACATTCAAGAAAGGAGGTGCAGCAGTTGTAAAGGGTGACACAAGGGCAGCGAGGTTAAAAAATAAAACTGATCGAAATTTAGGCAAATCCTATAAAACTAAAAAGGAAGGCTAGTTCCCCAACGAGAATGTAAAGCTTCGTCGAAATGTCGTATGCAATGCCAAACAAGATTTATTGACGACGTCAGAAATATTTTGTTTAAAGAATACTAGGCTATGGGTAGCCATAATAGAAGAGTGGCCTATATTGCTAGTCTAATTAATGTAAATACCAAGAAAGTAGCAAGAAAAAGTAGAAGGCGAATCTAAACAAAAAAATCGCTATTTCACATATACTTTCCATTTACAAGTTTCTGGAAATATGATACCTATTTGTAAAAATTGTTTCCAAAAAACTTTTAACGAAAGTAGTAAGTTTATTACTAATGTAATACTAAGTAAGAACTCTTATACGTCAGGAATAGAGGTACTCGCGAACCGTGACATAAAATACCTGACGAAGTAAAGGAAGCTGCTAGAAAACATATTTTGTTTCTCCCGGCATATGAGAGTCATTATTGTCGCCACCAAACCACAAAAAATATCTGCTACCGCACCATACACTTGCTAAAATTTATGAAGAATATGTGAAGCCAGAAACCACATATAAAGCTATAAGTAAAAAGGTTTACGCCGAACTATTTTACGAAGCGAAAATAACTATAAAAGGTCTAAAAAGGGATACATACCAAACTTACGATAAGCTTCATATCAAATTAAATGTAGGAACTGAAGAAAACAGAGAAGCTCTACAAGCGGAACTAAGTGGTCATCAAGATTACGCATATACTTCAACAAGAAGTGATGAAGATATCTGCAAGGACGATAATTCTGAAAGAGTTTACGCGTTTGATTTGCAACAGTCTTTACCAACACTTGATCTAGTTACATCGGTTGCATTTTACAAACGCCAACTTTGGACCTTCAATCCATCTTTGCACGACTGTGTCTCCAAACAAGCATACTGTCACATGTGGCACGAGGTGACTGCTGGAACAAGTGCTAATCAAGTTGGGTCATGCTTATACAATCATTTTATCTCAAACATTCTGAAGTAACACATGTAATTTTGTATTCTGATACATGTGGTGGGCAAAATAAAAATAGTCACCTTGTTGCAATGTTTTTCACACTACTCCAGAATAGTGAAAATTTGGAAATCATTGATCACAAGTTTCTTATTGCGGGTGATACACATATGGAGTGTAACATCGATCATTTTCTCATAGAAAGAACCAGGAAGGAATACAATAGCCCAATAAACCATCCTTATGACTGGATGCAATTAGTGAACCGAACAGGAAATAAATTTGTTGTAGTGGAAATGAAGAGAGAAGATTTCTTTGATTATGCTTCTCTTCATAAAAGTGTGCTACAACAAAAAAAGAATAATGAGGCAGGCGAAAAATTTCTGTGGAAAGATGTAAAATGGTTGAGGCACGAGAAACTGTAATGTGGTGTCCTTAAGTACAAAACTTCTCTAGACCCATTAGAGCCATACAAAGAGTTTAATTTCGAACGCAGAGGAAGAAATTTTTATTTGAACCCATCACCTTGTTACCAGAGGCCTAACCCCATTGCGAAATTAAAAAAAACAGAATCTCATCGAGTTGCTCCCATACATCTGCGAAGTGTTTCATGATTTCTATAGAAACCTTCCAAGTGATGCAGATATGAAAGATGTTTGCCCCGATAGAATAGAAGACGATGAGTTTGAAGAGACATCATAAGATAATAAGTGCATAAGGAGTTAAGTTTTTAAGTGTCAAAGGGTATAAGTGTATCTATTTCTGTTTATTATAAGTGTTTAGCATTGCGTTTTTTTATTTGAGTAGTACTGTAGCAATGTATAATAAAGCAGTTAAAGAAACAACTTTGCAATTTTTACCTTTACTAATAAAAATTAAAGGTCAACTGGTAAAATCGTTTTTCTGCAAACAAGTAGGTTTTTTTACATATACCCCGTCGCACGCCTTGCAGCGAAATATTGTAGGAAGTGAACTCTCTGGTTCTTCTAAGAGTATTAGAAGCTAATGATAAAGAAGTAATCAAAAACAGGCGCACTTTTTTGAAGTCATTAACTTTGTCGATCACAGAACCTTATATGAGGGAGCGCTTATTTTGGACAACTTTACCGGTATATCTTCGAGAAAATATCAGTGGTGTATTGAAACTGGGAATACCCCCAAAGGATTGCGGACTAGACTAAAACTTCTGGACGATGCACCTTCTGCTTACGATCCCTAGACCGTAACAGCTGAACAAACTGCAATGTATGCCAAAAGTAATCTATCCGGATCACCAAGTGAACATATGTCTCAAATGTGCGGAAAGGTCATAAAATATCATTGTGTTTGCAAAAATGTATAGAGTAAGTGTTCATTTGAGTTTATTTTCAATAAATTGAATTTTCACTACTATGGGTAGGGTTTGAAGGTTAAAATGCCTAAAAAATATTATGCAAATTCTCTTATTTTGTTTAACTTTAATCATTATGAATACAATTTATGCATAAATTTAAAAGATCAAAAAAGAATACACAAAGTTCAAAATTCAGGTCATATGTTCATCCATAATATTTGGAAAAGAGAGAGAATATCTTATGCGGTTAAAGGAATGGCTGATTATGCATGCGGGATCGACGAATTTTGCACACTTTGTGTACTTTTCATAAAAGAATAACCTAAAAATGCCCTTAATATCTCTCTAATAATCAAATAGATTTCACTGCTGATTTCCACAACATAAATACGAGGGATACTATTTATGTATAGAGAATTGGCAACACTGGTATTGCCAGGTGAAATTTGTCACTATTATCTTAAAGCTTGACATTTTTGAGGTTATACGTACTCAGAACGTTTTGTCGTGCGAGCACTGTTTGTGCTGTTTACAGTAAGTTGAAAATTTCATCTCAGCCAAAATATGGAATTAACTCGAGCTATGATTTATTATGACCTTCGACGTGGTCTAACTCAAGAACAATGCATCAATCAACTGAATTCAACTTTTGGCGATGAAGCGCCATTCACAGCGACTGTATATCGCTGGTACACTGAGTTCAAACGTGGACGTAGTTCGCTTACGGATGAAGTTATAGAAGGTCGTCCAAAATCAGTCGTTGTGCCGGAAAATATCGATGCTGTGCGAAAACTAATTGAAGAAGATCGTCAAGTGACATATCATGAAGTCGAGAGATGTTTAAGCATTAGTATGACCAGCATACGTAAGATTTTGCACGAAAATTTGTGTGTTCGGAAGCTGTGTGCACGTTGGATTCCACATTTGTTGACAGATGCTCAAAAAAAATGCTCGTGTCGAATGGTGCCATAAAATGATTTCAAAATACAACTGTAGTGCATCCAAAGCAGTATGCAACATCGTCATAGGTGACGAGTCGTGGATTTATGCGTATGAGCCAGAATGAAAAGGCCAGTCCACAGTTTGGGTGTTTCAATGTGAAGCAAAGCCAACAAAAGTTGTTCGTTCCGAAGCGTTATGAAGCAAATTGTGGCGTTTTTCTTCACGAAAACCGGTTCTGTGGTAACTGTGGCTCTCGAAAATCAAAAGAACGTTAATTTAGCGTGATATACGACCATTTATTTGCCTGAAGTTTTCGGTAAATTGAGAGAAACCAACCCAAAACGACGAATCATTTTGCATCACGACAATGCCAGCTCACACACATCACATGCAACAAACGAGTATTTGGACACACAAAAGATTGAATTGATGGGTCATCCGCCTTACAGCCCCGACTTGGCACCCAATGACTTCTTCTTGTTCCCACTAATTAAAGATAAACTGGGTGGACAACGATTTTCATTGCCCGAAGGATCAGATGAGGCCTTCAAAACGTATGTTTTAGAGCTACCATCTTCTGACTGCACAAAGTGCTTTGAAGGGTGGTTCAATCGTATGCAAAAGTGTATAGATCTTAAAGGCGATTATTTTGAAAAGCAATAAAAATATTGTTCATCAAATTAATTTGTTTATTTTTTCTATTCTCAATACATAAATAGCAACCCTCGTATCCTCAACCCACCTGCTGTTAGATTAGAAATCGTACTCGTACAATGTTACTCATTATAAGAATAAACTACCACTGAAATTAAAAACCTCTTCAGTGTTGAAATTTAAGAGGGCGGTTAAATCCGTGATATCTAAGGGTGAGACAACTAAACTGTATTAAATGTACGCGACGTGAAACCTTATAAACTATAGGCTGCTACGTTGTATGTGCTAGGGGTGAGTTGATCAACAGACGGCCAAGATTTGACTAGTCAGGATTTCACAATACCCACATCTTTGAGTATTTATGTCATATTAGATATACATATGAATATTGCTTAAGAAGTACTTCGGGATGGACAGTATGATAAACTATTGCTGATCTTTCAGAGGGGTTTCTCAACCAGTGAAATTGAAAGTTCTTCAAGACAAGAGTCTGTGTAAACACACAGTATACTTAATTTTATAATTTATAATTTTAATAAAGTGTTTATTATTATTATATAAATAGAAAAATACACGATTTAAAACTAAGAATTTTACTTATGTGTAATAATCGTGAAATGGAGTGTAATGCCACACATTTTTTGAAACCACTAACGATAATATATACAACGCCTAAATTGCCATGTTTTTATTGTTAATTTATGTAGATAACAAAGATTTTTAAATAATTAAACAGGAATTTCTAATTGTCCATATCAAGTCGCCCTAAAATTCATCAGTAATAAAATACTGCTTTTGATTCCTATACAAATTACCCAATAAAACTCGAGTTACAGTATAATTAACCTTACAGCATTCTGTGGTTGTTTAAATAATTATCAAGGGAAAATTGTGCTTTAACGTTAGTGATGAACCAAATCCGTGTTGGTTAGTTCATAAGCACCTTACTGGTGTATTATTCAGTTAATAATAAATGATATTCCTCTTTATTAATGCATAATTAATTAAAGTGATCGTTATTTAGATATGCACTTACTAATTAATCTAGAACGTTTCCAATTACAAATTTCTATAACCAACACATATGATTTATGTAAACAATTTCATCGTATTTAATTTGAGTGCCAATTGAAGTTTTTTAATAATTATGTTAATGGCTCTAGGTATAATGCGTAATGATTCGTTTAATTTAGCTTTAGGCCAAAGGAATTATAATTCAATGATTAAACGCTGCTTAATACGATAATTAATGTTAACAAAAACAATATTTGTTGCATTTCTAATTACAGATTGATTATGTTTTCAGAAAACATACTTGAATAAATTACATATAAAACTATTAATCTTTTATTGGATTTGGATACCTCCACCTATATTTGGTTTAATATGTCAAGCGCTTAAATGTTCACGATTTTAGGGTACATGTTAATATAATTCAATTGCATATCTTGTACGGACATGAGAATTCCCATGAAGGTGATTAGTGATAATTGGACTGGTATTGTATTAGTAGAATTGGCGACTACCCTAATGTTTGTCAGAGGTGGGTATAATAAGCGGAATTGCATCTAATCTTGTAGATTTATATTTATGTAATAACATTATATATTACGATCTTCTCCCGTTAGTTTGCAATTTGGATTAATGGAGAGGTATGTAATTTCAAGCTGTCCCTTACATGTATCAACTATGAATTAGTAGTTATATTAGTTTGAGGAAGTAACCTGGAAACAAGCATTAATTTAAATTTTTAACTAAATAAGTTAATTACGAGTATGGTTATTACGGTTTTAGCTTACAGTAATTAAAAAAAATTGCTGACATTTTATAGTACAATTATCACAAATCCAAATTAATATTTAGTAAACATCCCACATTAAATAAAAGTTATTACAATCATTATTCCCCACAATTTTAGGAACAAATTAATGTATTAGTATCAGAACAAAACAGTTTAATTCTTTAGTAGCCATGTTACTCTTAAGGTTAAAACATTTTGTCGTGACCGACATCGATATGTATCTGGAAGATTCAAGGCAGATTTGTGTAATTAATATTTTAATAATTAAATACTTAGCTTTTGCGTTTAAAAAAATGTTTCTTTAAGTCGTATTTCCCTACATACGATCTTTTGCAAAATATCTCACATTTTTTTTACACCCTCATATAGGTACAACACCCCATTATATTAAAAACTCTGCCGGCTTCATTGAAAAAATACATCATTTCAAAATTAAAGAGGGAGTAATAAAGGTCAGTTTTGATGTTGTTTTACTTTTTACACAAGTTCCTCTAAAAAATACGATCGAATATATTGATCATAGTTTTCAAATAACAATTCTTTTCTAGTCCAGACTTGTTTTCAATGGAATAAGAAGGTTTATGAACAGCTTGATGATATGGAAGTGGGTAGCCCTCTTAACCCCGTTATTTCCAATTTTTACATGGAAAGATTTGACACATTTGGGTTACAAAATGCACCTAAGAAACCTTTAGTTCGGTCCATATATGTAGATGACACATTTATTGTTTGGAGACATCGCGAAGAATCACTACATGAATTTTCAATTTTTATAAATGGTATTAATCCAAGCGTACAGTTTACCATGGAGAAGAAAACTAATGGAAGTGTACCATTTTATGATATACTAATAATTAAAGCCAATAATTCTTACTTCTTTTAAAGTTTACCGAAATTCGACACACACTAATAGATATCTTCATACATTATCAAAACACGATCAAATTAAAAAAAATGATTCAATTAAATCTTCAGTGAATCGAGCCAAACGAATTTTGGTTCGGAAATCATTAAAATCTAATGGATATTCACTTAAAGGTATTAAAAGTATTATTGCACCTACTAGACATAACCAGAAAGAAAAACTAGTACGTAATGTTGTTGGCACTGATTTTCTTCCTTTTTGTTATAGATGGAACTGAAAAAACTCCTAATTAATCATGAGATTAGGATTGTACTTAAACCTACAAGAAAATTTCTAGAACAGTTAAATTATTAACAAAAAACTATTTCTTTGTTGGATTTGACTAGACTCTTAATTGGTACGTCAAGTCTATATTTCTGAATGCTTTTATCAATTTCAAATTAAAGATTTTCACAAAATTTACGCTTACACCATAACTAGATTAAATTTTGTTATACCTTCTCTTTGATTATGATATTGTTGTTAGTCTTCGACCGTTAGAGGATACTATGATTTGTCATCTTCAAGGCTTATCCGTTGCGCGTTGCTGCGATCTCAGCAGAAAGGAAATTCAAGCAAACTCGTTATGATAACATTCAATTTACATTGTGTCATTTTTGTTAAAATCGGCCTATTTCCACAGTATCGACGTTTCGGAAGCGGACTCTGCCTCCGTCATCCGGCTTAGGCCTTCTCAGGACTAAGCAAAAAACCTAGGTTACCGTAGATTTTAATTTTCCTTTTTATTTCCATACATTTTCCGAGATTTGATCATTTCCCTTAGGGATTTGATTAAATCACCAATTTTATCATTTCTCTGCGACATATATATATATATATATATATATATATATATATATATATATATATATATATATATATATATATATAATACACATACATATATTGAGATAGTAAGAAATACGCATAATAAAGAAGCGAGAGTTTATCGATCTTAAATTCTATATAGTATGCAAGTTTAATTAAATTTGAAGAAGTATACAGTTCATTTTGAGAAAAAAATAATATACAAGAATAAAAATATGATTTTGATGTAACAAAACAGGCTTTGTGGGGTAGGCCCAAGGTTGTTATATCCATAAAATCATTGAGCTATACCAGTAGCATGTGAGAAAGGTCAACACGATTCATATTAGTGTGTACGATTAGTTTCGTTTAACATATTTAAGTAATTTCACATTTTAATCAATTTATTTAAGCAATTTAAACACGTGATAGATATTGATCACATGAAGTACGATAATTCTAATGTGTAGAACATGTATAGTAATAGGTACAATGCGTAAACTCTGCGAATTTTAAAAAGGGGTTATGGTACGAACTCAGTATATTAGTAATTCACAGACAAAGTGTTTAAAAAGTGCATAAGAAGTGGTAGTAACTTAGAAACATGAAACATGAACAACATTTGTGCAATGTGATATTTAATATATAATTACAATTTGTATACAAAAATGTGTTAACAATATGGAAATGTGAAAAGACAAAATTATGAACTATGGAGTACAAATAAAGAGTAATTGTGTTAGAGACAGATTTAAGAACATAATAGATCAACATTTCAAGTGATATAGACGTTTAAAACGCAAGTTAAAGGTAAATTATGTTAAGTTAGGTTAAGTACTATATTTAAGAATTTTACAAATTTATTGTTTTTATAGGATAGGATAAGTTTAGAATAAATTATAAAAGCATATGATAGTAGGTTTCCTTCATTTTCACAAAGAAATTAACAGTAAATATGTAATCTAAACATAAAATTAGAAAAGTTGGGTTAACTACCTAAAATTAAGATATGAAAGTGGAAATTTTGTTAAAACCAGGTAAAATGGGATGAAATAGGTGTATTCAGATACAGTTCTTTATGTAGAATTTGAATATGTAAATAGTTTAGTTGTAAAATATAAAATTTGTTAGATATTAAATTTAGGTTGTTAGTTTGTCAAAACGTAAATTCTTGAAGCGAAGTACAGCATGTGAGATGTCTTTTTGTGCAGAAAGTTGCCCTGATTCCAAATTTGTATTTGCAAATCCAATTTGATTTGAAAAAGTTATGGCATAATTTATGTTTTAGTTAATTTAACAATTTTGTTTAGACCATTCAGATGCTAGAATCTTTTGTGTAATGTAGAAAAAAAATTGAAAATTTGGTATCCATGAGAATAGTGTAAAAGGAATTGCTTTTGATTTCTCATTCTCTTGCTCTTGCCTTCTCTTGCCTTGGTAAATTTTTAGTGACTAACAAGTCATAGTGCTAGTAGTGCTTTTGTTAACATGTAAGTTAAAATTTTGGTTAACATTATCAGATTTGAAACGCGATCAACGTAGAGTCGAGATTTCACAAACAATTGTTTTAACCTATAACAAAATTTAAAACTAAGGTTACCGATTATAATTGTCGATAATATTGTAATTGTTTCATTCCGAAATCGTGTTTAAACATTCGGTGCATTTTTTTTATGTCAATAAAATCCTTTAGTTATTTTGGATGTGATGTTTATTGTTTTTCAAAGTGATGGAGATTATAGAATAAATTTAACTTCATAATGGCATCTAAAATAAAAGTGCAAGTAAATAAAAAATAATTTTAGTGCTTGTATGAAAGTATATGAGCATATTAAGTACATCGTATTTACCACGAGGAAGAGTTATCACCATTTAATGGATTTGGATGAAGTTATGGAACGTAAGCAGCACCAATTTCAACAGCAAGGCAGTACCATCGATACATGGAAAGAAGTCTACGTCCAATGTATAATATGGAACAAGCCTAACGTGAGCATTATTTGGAAATTGCAACAGCACATATGAGTTAAATTTTTCTATCGTAACCCAACTACTGCATTGATTATTTCTTTTGATGTCCTGTATTTATGTTTTTTGTTTGATTATGTATAAATGTTTGTGCGACATGTATCAATATCTGAAAAGTCAGTAAACAGGTGTAATTATAAAAATAATAATTTTACTTTGAACAAAACCAAAATTGTACTCACTAATTGTAGATCCTTTGGTGAAATTTTTGACAGGCTGCATTTAATTAAGTTAGTAAGGACGCAATACATGCGTAATTTGTGCAAATTCCAACGAAGTCTGTTTCACATTGAGACTATTAATTATAAATTACAATTTAATTATTAAGATGAGAATATTTACATGTGTGAAATGAAATTACTTTTGAATTCACGAAAAAGATTTGAAAAGATTCTAAATTTAATAATAATAATTAAAAGGTTAAAATTTATTTATTTTATTTGCCAATTTAATTTCAAAATCAAGAGCCCTATCCCCAATTTATATCAATTTAATTAAATCATTTTCCACATTATTGCCATCACATATATATATATATATATATATATATATATATATATATAGTTATTCTTTACTAAAATTAGATTCCATAGTTGGCTTTATACACATATCAAGCTATTTGCGTTTCCATATTCCATAAATTTGTTCTTACCTCTCAAGCAATTCTTACAGATACTACCACATACTGAGGACGATAACTGTAATTGTTATGGAAACGTATATTTATATAAAATATACATCTAAAAACATACCAGTTAAGAACCCGAAAGCTAAGTATTTTAATTATGTATAATAATGGTAAAAGTTTACATTTTCATGAAATCTTAATTGTTTTGTCAGTTGACGACGAAGAGAAATTCTATCAAATCACCTGGTTTACAACGAATAGATTGTATATTTTTATCATGTTTGTACTTGCGTTTTTTCGGTCTAGTTTGTCTGACTTGTACGTACTAGCGCAGTAACTACTTAGAAAGCGGGTTTTTCATCAATCTCAATCGAGAAGGTCCCGAATTTAGTAAAATGTTGAACATCCTAAATAATTTCAACACATTTAGCTTACCAGACATTAGCTAAAAATAGGTAGAATACGATACCAGGCGCCACTGCAATTTAAATTTTTCTGCCGACAACAAGAACATTTTCCCACTCGGTATATTATTAGCCCAATTTCAAACACAAACTCCTTATAGTTCACCTTAAACTCATGAAATCCGAAATGGTCTAGTATTCATAAGCTTTCCAAGTAACAACAAAGCAATAAATGAACTACAGTTAAATAAGTGCACACAAAAGCTTAAATACAGAAGCAGGGCTGCCTGAAGCTTATAAGAATTAAGAGACGCTGAAAAGCGTGATCGCTTTTTCTTTTCCTTACAACTTCACAGAACACGCTTCTTGATTAAAGTAGGTCAGAATTAATAACCAAACAAGGGTTAATCAATTCTCAAAAGCGCTACTGCGTATACGTAAACACCAACTTTATAATTTTGTAAATGTGCTGTAGCGAATACCGTTACTTATATGTTTTGGTCAAATTTAATTAGCAGATTCTTGTAATTAATAATCCTCAATTCAACTTGCAGAAAAAATTTAATTGCTATATTTAAAGTGAATATGGTAACATATTAGTGGACCATGTCACTCACTAACTGAAATTGACTCAGCTTCAAAATGTTCAAAAATTGGGAAGGATTCCTTTGAATTGTGGCTGTGTTTTGAGACTTTTAAGTTCAATAATTAATTTTTTATGAGTAAAAAAAAACAGTAAATGATGCTTAGAATAGTGTTATGTAATTAATCACTTTTTGAACCTAAGAGTGCGTAAACACTTGCCCAATGTAACGTAATTCAGTGATTTGGAATTGTATCAAGGTGTCCTTCAACGCATAACCGTCAAACTATATACATCCTAAACTATTAGGGAATTAAATTGTAATTTAATCGTATTTGATTACTCTTGTGAATCTAATCTTTTACTATCGAAATGTAATTTTGAAATGAATGCTTATAATAAACTCCTCCTCAAGAGTAAAATTGCTGAAGGTCGTCGACGTTAACCACAATAGATCATTCGATACATATATTAAAGGAATGAAGACTTTTATAAATTATACTTTTCACAAGTGTTGCCACCTAAAAAAAAACTAAAAATACCTAGCTACCTGTTACTAGATTAAAATAAACACAAATTAGTCGATGTATCTGAACACAAATCACCCGTTAGTGTTTTATGTATTACGTCAATTAACTTTGTATTCAACAGTTTTTAAAATTAGAATATGTATTACTTCAAGTTTCCCAAAATGCAAGTAAAATACTGTATCCTTTATTACTTCCAGTGCAATCCAAATACGGATCAACTACAGTAGCAATTTTTATTCTATTACTAATTATTTACTCAACTAGAAATGTGGAGGTTTCACTTCCAAGTTAAGCGCGCTATTCAACTAACGTCAGATTAAATGTACTTCACTGTCTTTATTTACATTTTCACCTTTACTCCTCGGTGAACTACCTAACTACTCAGCTGATTCTTTCTATAAGTATATTAATAACGTACACAAAAAGTTTTAACTTCTACATAAAACTCGCCTATTTACCCTTAAACCTTTTTTATTCTTTAAAGGGGTTGCAACTTGACTCCCCCTTCCATTTTTTTATAACTTGTGCTCACATATTTACATATTTCGTGAAAGTACGTTACACAACTTAAGTTCACTTATCTGTTTAATAGGCCTGACTGACATTAAGTTTTACTAAACTAAAGTTCTA
Source organism: Vesta saturnalis (assembly GCA_036346205.1). Lineage (NCBI taxonomy): Eukaryota > Metazoa > Arthropoda > Insecta > Coleoptera > Lampyridae > Vesta > Vesta saturnalis. The sequence continues at coordinate 2,385,599 of JARFJB010001308.1, forward strand.
AAACAATCTACCCTTTATCAGTTAATAAGAAATGTATACATGCTCTTACAGTGAATACCCTGAAAACATAATTTAAAAAAAAATAGATGCCTCACTATAACGTTATATTAAATTCATGTTTAGGCAAAATGGTCCCAGAATACGATATAGATCGATTCAAAAATGTAGTACGGTGACGGGTAAAATATAGATCCCCTAATTCTGTCAACAAATTGTTTTTCTTTTTATTGTATTGATTTTAACTAAGTTTCAATTTACTAAACTATGTATAAAATTATTGACTGGGCGCGTTTTAAATAATAAGACCGCCATTAAGGTTTACAAAATAAAATCTATCTTCATCAAAGATAAAACAACAATTATTCGTTCTACGTTATTTACAGGTCTTTACTTTTAATTGATATACAATTTTAATCATTACTCCGTATATAACTTTTATTGATGGCAAAATTTTGACCACTCAAAAAAACTTATTAACAAATTGTTCTACACCTTGTAACATGCCAATTCTTGGCCATTGTTACCTTAATATAAGTTTTGTATTTATGTTATTATTGGTAAATATGTTTACATAACTTTGGTATTCTTAGGCATTTCTTCTTTCTTCTTTCAATAATTAAACTTTGGTATATGTCGATATTTTCTCTTTGGTGTACCTAATTACGAATACCCGTGTATATGTTGTTGTCGTCTGTAATTGCTATCTTAGCCAAATCAATTTTGATGTTCTTTGCGCAACACGTACGTTCGTTCTACCTTCGAATCCAGTACGTTATAATTTTTTAGTGTTACTCCCTTGTATAACATAAGTAACGGCTTTTGGTTACATTTTCGTATATATTTTATTTAAGAAGGGAATCCCTTGGCATTAAGAAATGCCCTGCCATTAAGAAAAGCCCCTGGCATTATGAAATTCCCACGAATTAAGAAACACCTCATGTGTTAATGAATTTCGTATCGTCGTAAGTAAAATACATTAAATGGCTATCATGATAAGGCAATTTTATCTTGAACAATTTAAAATGTAGGTACCTTTGTTTTGTATCAGTAACGCAAGCTGTGGATATGTCTGCTTTCGTGGTTCCAGCCTGTTTTCGTTGTCTGGTCTACATTTCGCTTATTTGTTCGTTAATGAAGACAATTGGAAATTACCCTATCGTGCTATGTGTTTAGCATATTAATAGGAAATGAAACTCTCAAACTGCAGTTCGTTTCAAAATAAAGCTAACACATATTTGTTTTGAGTGTAAGAAAATGTAAGTACGTATTTTTTTAATGCCAAGTATATTTTAAGCAGATAAAAAGTCAGTATAGTATTGTTTTGATACTGTTATAATGAAAAGCAACAGATGACTTCGGTTAACATTGTAACTATAATTTTTGTTGACATAGGTCAAGTCGACTTATTAAAGGTATACAGTGTTGATCATCTTTCATTTTGAATTCTACGTAAAGATAGGCTATGTGTTTATATAGTTGTGATGAATTAGGAATTAGTTAATGTCGTGGAGCTTTACAAGTACAGTTTTTATTAAACTTATTTTGTTTTATTAAATATACAGATAAATACAGCTGTTTAGTGTTATTCAGATTACCTGTGGTATTAATGTACAACTTCTTCAGTTTTTGTAGTATTTTAATTATTTAACCTATAAAATTGAGTGGCGCCTAACGAATGCTAACTGAGTATAACTACGGACAGTACCGATAGTAAGTTTTGTAAGCAATGTACCGTGCTGAGATAGACCGTGGTGCAAAATTATGGTTTATTGTTCAAATTCTAATCAGCTTACCATAGTCATCACCTAATCCACTCTCTTATCTTCAATTATTTCGTTTTATATTGCATAGGCATAATAAGAGGTTTTCTCATACATGGACTATTTAAAATAGGAAAGTTACATGCTCAAATACTGATCTACATAAGTTTAAAGTTACTTTATTTATAGAATATTATTGATAAATGAGTTTGACTCAGATTCTACGTAATTAAATAAAATGGATGGTTCGATTATATAGATTGGATGCTTTTCGTGATAATACGGTCTTGATAATCTTCATAACATGCGTATTTGATTGGTGATGATAAACTAATGATTAACTGACATTTTGTTTTCATTGAACAATTGGAACGAAATCACTTATTATCTCAATAAATATGATGACAGTGACGTTAAACTCCATAATTAAATATGATGACGTCATAACGACATTAATGACAAGTATGGTAAGTTACAGCAACGTAATATTCACACGGCACAAGTATAACGTTATTAAAACGTAAAACATACGTGAACACACTTGTAACACTATCTATTTTCAACTTCAGTTGTCTAACGGCATTGTTCTAATAAAGGCGGTAACTATTAACGATAAAAACTGTTAAAGTTAAGCAAATATTACGTATTTAAGTTTATTTAATAATTTATCTTTTCGTAAGGACAGAACATAAATTGAACATTTAAGAGCAATAAAGTATATTAAACGCTAATGCCATTAATTATACGCGGTACTGTAGAAAATGATGTAGGAGTGAAACGTTTATTTTTGCTTTTGTGTATGGTGTCCAGTTATTCTATTATATTTCTGGTAAGTGAAACGCTAATTTTTATTTACTGCAAAGAGTTAGGTTTAACCACTGCGTAATTACTGAATAGTGTAATGCACGTCTGCATTTAGTTCTGCTACTGTCGGAAATCATTGGAAATGCGCATATAAAACCTAACTGTTGCTGTTTGAAAGTTGTTGCTGAAGTGTTTGTAATTTTTCCCTATTTGTTTAGCTACCGATATCTTTGACACTTTTAATTATTTGGCCTACGTTAACTCTTTCGCTGCGCTGCCCCAAACCCGATGCTCTCCTATATATAGGACCTCCGCACAGCTTCAATCTTTTCCTACACTTTTTATCTTTTTCTTGTAACCACAAAATAATAATAAACAATAATAGCAATTAAAAAAGAAAAATGATGAGTTTATTCAAAAATAATTTAAATTTCTCCATTATAAGTGTTTTGTAACTGTGGTTTCATATTAGTTGAGTTCATCTGCTTATTTCCATAGCTTTTGATTTTATACCGCGACGTGTCTGACTCTGCCTACTTCATCAAGCTTAATCCTGAGGACTGTTTTCGCACTTGAGTCGAATTCATGTTATGATTTTTTTCAAGCACTTGACTACTCTCAAATTCTCATATTGACATTATGTCTAACTTCATAGTGTGTCATAGTTACCCCTTCCTAATCGAACGACTCAATGATGCTTATTTTATCGGAAAAGCTATATATTAATTTCCTTCAATTAACTATTATCCGTTATTGAAAACAATCCTTTATAAATAATTATTCCAAAATCTTCATCCGAAGTACTTATTTTCGTAATTTTACGGCTTTTCAGTAGTTTAAACATTATAAAATATGCTAGATTGACGGTATATGCGCAATCCTTCAAAATATGTTACAGCATACATCTTACAGAGCACAACTAATAGTAATAGTAAAAATTCAGTGTTTTATGAATTTAAAATGCAAATGAGTAGGTACACTCCTTATCGTTTATTTTTTGAACCGAATCCGAATCCAAAGCGTTCGTTAAATTTCACTGAATTATAGTTTCCTAAAGTTATTAAATTAACAGTTATTAAAATTAGTGAATTTATATTTTGGGCATTCTATTTTACCGAGCCATTAGTTAAACCATTGTATGGAAGTTATTTCTTTAAATACTAGGTTATTCGCGTTTGAGAGAAGGCTCGTTTACGGGAAAGGATAAATACTTCCTGTGTCTTTAAAACGTCATAGAAGAATCCATCAATCAGAAACTGCTCTCTATCCTGGAAGCTAACAAACAACTTAGTGACCATCAATTTGGTTTTAGGCAGAGTCGTTCTTTTATGTGTGGCCCAAGTTTGGAGTAATACATTAGAGCAATACGTATAACAAATAAAAAATTGGGGGTTGATTGATTGTTATATTACAACAGGTAAATTGCACCACGGTCTAGCTCAGTGAGGTACAAACTTATGAAACTTACGGTAATTGAGAGCTCATTGATTTTCAGGTGTGAGGGATGCAGAGATTTATCCATAGAGATAAATAGTATTAGCATTTTGTTTGTTGTCGGACGCCACTCAATTTATACGTTTAAAAACAAAAATTGAGAAAGTTGTGCCTTATTAACATAGGTAATCTAAATAACACTACAGAATTGTAGTTATATGTATATTTAAGTGAAACAAAATGTCTGAATAATTTTGGCATAAAAACTCAAACGATATTTCTCGTAACTAAACCCATACAACTATATATGTTTATCATCTACTTTTAGAAAAAATTCAAAATATAATATGATCAACACAGTACTCAATCATAAAACGTACTGAATTAGACGGCACAAGGAACGGAATATAATTATTGAAAGAAAAAAGAAATGCTTAAAGGTAATGTAAATATGTTTATTAATAATAATTAAAATTCCGAAACTTAATTAAGGTGAAACAGTTGTATTCGTTTTAAATATCTCAAATGCTTTTGACCAAGTGTGCCATAACTGTTTACTTTTTTGTTAATAATTGTTGTACTGAACAGGTTAAGTTTGCCTACCATGTTAAAGTACTCAGGAACACTTCGGAAGACTAATAGTGAGATATTGATTTGCCAAGAGATGCCTAGAAGTGAGACGAAAATAGGGAACAGGGAGATCATTCCAGAGCTTAGAAGCCGTGTAAAAGAATGTGGATTGCGCCCGTTTGGTACGACAAGTAGGGATTTTTACTGAATATTGATGGTCTAAATTAGCGAACCAAGTATTCCTAGCAAAGGTGGCCCGAGATAGTATCAAAGAATGTAATTCAGCAGGGCCACACCCATTGTAATACCGATAAACAAAGAAGTAATTGAAGCGATCCTTGTATGCTTTAGGGACTGTATGTCAGAAGTTAAGGACGGGTCATAATCCTAATTGCTCTTTTTTGAATGCGATCAACGATGTCGAGAGCATGTTGAGGAGTACCAATGCAGATATGAGAATTATATTCGAGATGGGGTTGAATTTGGGTATTATACAGCTGAAATAGCTGTTTGGAGGTAAGGTACCGCTTAGATTTGTAAAACAGCCTATTTTGCTAGCAGTTGCCTAGTAGTTGACAGAATATGGTCAACCCATGATAGATTTGAAGTCAATTCCAACATGCTAATAGTGTCTGAAAACTAAGTTCGGGTCCATTCATTCTTACAACAACAAATGATCGATCTTTTTTGGCGGACACACGGCAACACTTTTATTAGTATTAAAATTAACTAGATTATTATTTTCCTATTCGAGGGTACGTTGAATGTCTTTGTTAAATAAAATTGCCATTTCAACTTTACGGTCCAGATTTCAGATAATCGTCAGCAAAGCAGTGGATTGGGTTAGTCGTTACCTAAATGCATATTTGATGGTATATCGTTTTCAGATTTGTGTTTCTTAATGAATGACCAAAAAAGTTTGGGGTTAGACTTGATTTTATTTTCCATATCAGTAATATATGAATCGTAATTAAGCTTAATTAGTATTTTATATTGCCTGCTTAGGTTAGTAAACACCTCATAATAGTGTAAGTTGTTGGTAGCTTTGTAGGTTTCATGGGCAGTTTTTTTTTAACAGAATGAGATTTTTCAGGTCTCTTGAAAACCATGTGGGAAATTAAGTTATTGCTGATTTTTTGACAGGAATAAAGAGATCACAACCTATGAGTACTGGTTCATAAAACAGTGCCACTGCATCTTCGAAGTTTAACATATGTAACACACTACAGTCACAAGTTGATAGGAAATGATCTAGACTAATGAAGTCACCATTCTTAAAGTTATAACTATATCAGAAATACTCTAATTTAGATACCACTGATGACAGTTCAAATGTCAAATTTAGCGATGGATGATAAGTGTCTTCAGGAACCAAAAATTCAGAACTACGATGTACTTGTAATGATGGCACATTTGAAAATATTGGACCAAGAGTTCCATTCATAACCTTCATAATTTTATTATATATAGCACAATTAAGGAATTAAGCACATGAGGAAGATTCCAATCTCCAGCAATTATAAAATCCGCTAGTGGATATTGTAAATCAATTTCTTCAAGCGCGTTGCTGTGTTTTCGGTAATAGTCTTCTTTACTATCAACGTCTTCCGATAATAAGTTTGACATTTGTAAGAAGACAATGAGATGAGGAATCTTATTTGTTGCTACCATTTATTTATTGGATTATATATATATATATATATATATATATATATATATATATATATATATATATATATATATATATATATATATATATATATATTATATATATATATATATATATATATACCAAAGTGAAGGTACTATTGACTGATAGTAATTAATAATACTAGTTTGTTGAGGGGCAGTCAATTTATGTAGGTTTAATTAGGCCAGGGTTAAGCAGACTCTTTGATATGTGTCGAGCTTTGAGAAGGTTTATTCTCATTTTCAAGACAACTGAAAATTGTTACATAGGAACATGTCAGTAATACTAAAAATTTTTAAGGAACTTACATGTGGTGAGACTAATAAATAAAGCAGCATTAAAATTTTTCTTCTACACAGAGAGATCAGTAATTAAAAGTTTTAATTACTGATATCTCTGTGTAGAAGAAAAATTTTAATGCTGGATATATTGACGTTTGACTAATCTTAACTATTTTCACCTTGTGAGGATATTTAAACAGCTTGCGGCAATTCCTCTAAGACCCGTAGATGTAGCTATGAATTATATTCTTGATTGTCTTACTTAATTAATCTAATTTTCTATTTTCTTTGGCCTTCTATTTTTGATACGCTCACATGTACTGATAAGAAAATTGGCCGAATATCCAAAAGTGCAACAGCTTCTTACCTGGAATTCTATGTTTACTGGTGCCGTATTTAAAAATCTATTTACTGAACTGCTACTCATCTTTAGGAAATCAATCCGGTGTCAAACCGGAACTGATACTGGCTAAATTCTCACTAGAGCATCCAGTCCGTAAAGGCAATTTGTGCCACGGCATAGCTCAGTGGTGTGGGCTGGATTCTTACTAAAAGATGAAAAATATTTTTTATGGTTTATTATTAATATTTTCTAAGAGAATTCGTGTTTTTCAAAGCCTTCCGGCACATATTTTTTTTAAATAAAGTAATTTCAATTTTAGAGGTTTGCATTCGCATCACCCTCAGTTGTTTGCTCCACTTATTCATCATATTCATGTTATTCTCTTACCTAGTTCGTTATATGGTATATTTACACCTGTAATTGAGTTTCTTATTTATATGATGCTGATACATGTTGCTTTTTCGATTACTGAAGTAATCGAAACCAGTTTGCAGTTCGTTGTTTTTCGCATACCTTTGTTTAAGCTTCTGGGGCCTTTTTTTAATATTAAATATTTATTACCTACGATCGTTACTAGTAATAAACGATACTAAACTTTACAATTGCATTACTTTCTGAATAAAGTTAGTTTGGAGTTGCACACAGCTATCTCACCGTGAATTCTAATATAATAGCTTTATCACTTTTAAAAAATTGAACAGAAGCTAAATTAGCATTGAATTTGCAAGATAAACTTTATGAGAGACGGTCCAATGTTTAAAATGCACAAGTGCATAACCGATGGGATGAAGATGAGTAACATAACATAACATAATTCTGATTTATAAACATGGGTTGATTAGGCAGACAAAACCTACATAGCAAAATACGAATAAACGGACACGTAGAGGCCACTGATTTAAAAGTGTATTAAACTTTAATATTTTATTTTTTCATTATTTACTCTCTTAAACTACATTTTCAAAAAAATCAACTCGGTAAATCCTTACTAAAACGAAAATTAATTGTCGACTTCCTTGTGCGTCTGCTTTAAATAAAATACATTCCAAGCTGACATTGTCTTAAATCTTAACTTAGTTAGCTACTTCTTCCTTTAAATCTTATTAATACTTTGATTACAGCAATTTTCACAACGTTTTTCAGAATTAGGTTTGTAACAGTTTTAATACGATGCCCCAAAAATTTTAGGTATTTCGACCGATTCACAAAATCGTATTTTACAACCAAATAAGAAATATGAAATGAACAAGTATTCAAAGTTAATTAATATTTGTCAAAAGTTTCATTGAAACATTTTTAGTCCAAGATGGAACTCATACTTCCGAACTTCTACTAAAAATAAAATTTACATTTTATTCTTTAATCGTATTATGTCTGCTTCTTCTATATTTAAATCTGAATGGATACAATTGTATCGCAGATAGTATCTGAACTTAAAATTGTTACAGTCATGCCTATCAGATATTTTGTTTGCACTTATCAAAACATGCTTATGGCAATAGAAACATAACAATGATGGTTAAAGCATATCTTAGGTTATATTATTAAAAATACCTTAAAAAACTCAACGGAAAATATTTCTCCAGGAATGTGTCACTTGAACAGAAATGGGCTGGAGCCATCTCATGTAATACTACTACAAGATAATCACATATAATTGTTTTTTACGATCGTAATGATGTTATATTGTCAACAACTCCACGTTGACTTGAATGAGCCGAAAACTGTGCGAAAAAGAAACGTATCCAGTTCATATTGTGTACTGTCGTTTGCTTTAAAGTTTATTTTCAACATATATTGTATAAACTTATAGTATTTCGCTATGTACTGTGAAAAGAAAGAAGTGAAATGTTCTATATTTTCTAAATGACGTAACTTTTAGTAAGTTTCCATTTTGAATGTAATTTCAAAGAGTTTTATATGTTGTAACTTGTTATAGATTAATGTGTAAGCATAGACCGTATTTTTGACCCTTATTTTTATGGTTTCTTTTCGGAGGCCTTTTTCAACTCCTTAATAGAATTTTCATCCCTAATTATGGTCTCTTTGACAGCAATTTTTTTGTCGGCCTTATTTTATGGTTTTTTTTCGGAGGCCTTTTTCAGACCTTGATGGAATTTTCAACCCTTTTTATTGTACTAAGAGCCTTTTTGACAGCTATGCCCTTTTGTACTTTCTCACGTGAAGGGTGCATTTAGGGTTTGGTCTTGGGGTTGGTCTTGGGCTTGGGATTGGTTTTGGATTTGGGGCTGGTACTGGGGGACGGCTTCTTTTCAGGGGGCCTCTTTAAACCCTAATTAAGGTCCCTTTGGTAATATTAAGAGCAGTACAACCCTTGGAGGTTAGGCAATTGCACGTGTTCTGATTGAAAAAGATTTTTATTTAAGCTGTGTTTATTAATATGTATTAGGACCCATTTTTATTTTATTAAATGAGATTGCATAATTGTATTTCTTTTAATTCCTATCTGCAGATTGTGATCTTTTACCTATACGAAAATTTATTTATAGATTGGGTTTGTATTCTAATAATTAAATTTCACTGTCATTTTAAATTAATCTCAACACGCAATACAAAAAATTATTTAAAAGTTAATTACACGACACAGTAATCAGAATACTGTTCTTCTAAGTGAATATTAAAACTAGTTGCTTACCTTTAAAATATCTTTAATCATCATCCTCTAGTTAAAATTGTTGTATGTACACGGTATCCAAACACTTAATATTTTTAAAAAAGTTAAGTTGCTTGCACTAGCTGTAATTAAATCTGTGTAACTAAATAAATAAATTAAGGTTATAACTACCGTTTTCTGCTCCACGTATAGGCACACTAATACCACTTTCTATGTTTTGACTTATGCTTAATTGATATAAAACTGGTTATCGAGTAAAAGTAATTTTTAGAATGTAAATAAAATATTACATGCACACAAAATTGTTTTATACAAAACGAATTCATTATAAAATACTCATTAAAACATAACATAGAGTTAATTACAGTTGGTGTAATTATATAATACCGATATTGAGTAGCAAACTTTGTTTAATAATAAATGCTAAAAATCCTAAATTTTCATAAAACGATTAAAAGAAAGAAATGACAGTAGGTATTAAGTAACGCTTAATTAAAAAACAAATTAATAAAATTTCTTTTTTATTTATCAGGCTAGAAGAGTAGGAAAACAAAAATTGTACAATAATTTGATTATCTCGTCATTTAGGATAAGAGATACAATGAAAAACTTATTTACAAAGTCAAACATAGATAAATTATGTAATCTAAAATATAGAAACATTAACGTGTAAAGTCCACACACATTCGAATGGTAATCTTGCAGTATAGGAAGCATCTGGAATTTTTCTCTAGGAAACGTAAATAATATCCTTGTGGTGCTCGTCCAAAGGAATCAAAATATTCCCCATTACCATTCTTGTCAATGTAGATAGCGGTCCAATGCTGATCTACTTTATTTGCAGCATCCGTGTTTACGATAATTGCACACGGTCTAGGTGCGTGTCGTGGCAGCTGATTACAAGCACATGCAAGCCGAAACACATTCTTGTGGTTGGGGATCGGTTTCAAGCATCTCAAAACTTGTGACGCATACATCTTTGGAGGTCCAGTATTAGGTGAAATAATAATCATTTTCTTCATCCGCTTCATCTTGAGCGATTAGAGCTTATTAACTAGTAAAAACATCTAATACCCTAATGCTGCTTCATAATAATGTTCCACCGTTCGTAATTGTACTTGAAATGCACGCAAGGGCTAATGTCTAATATTTTATTTTACCATTAGTATTACACAGATATAGGATTATTCTTTAAAAAAATTAGTTAAGTTCCCCACGCTACCTTGAAATACTACATAGGCTTTCAATTCTTCTTTCCCCTTGAAGCTGTACCGCATACATTTTTCTTTATCCAACTCCTAATCAGTAGCATGTTTTCTATTACACACAAGACAGCATCATCAATATAGTGGTGTATACAACGAAAAAATTGCTTGAGCCTTCTTCTTCTTCTTTAAGCTAGATTTTGCCTCTATACAGCATACAAGCTCTATCTTAGCTGAATTACGTCTGTCAAAAAAAAAAGGTTACAATCAAATTAAATATACCGGCCTCTTTTAATCTTTGAATTTTTACCGATAAGAGCCTGCCATGCTATCATATAAGGCGACTTTACATACAGGTTCTGTTTCAGATGAACTGTCGAAAAAAGGCTTTTTAAATTTATAAATATGCCTCTAGGGAAGATATTAGAGTATAGTTACGGAAACATTTTGAGTTATGACCGGCAGATCTTTGCGATATCATATCTCATATAGGTAAAATTTCGTGACGCGAGGCTTTCGACGAAGGCTGTTTCGGAGATCCCGCTCCAACCCTCCCAGAGCATAACCGATATTGTAAGATAGGTGTAGGGTGTCGCAACTTGTTCTCGGGTCTTTGACCCTTATCGTGATCGCAACTTGTTCGTAGGCCTTCGTGTATGTCGTGGTACCCTTGCCGGAAAATTTTAATTTGTATTATAATAATAATGAGCCTAATACTAACTTGTAGGACAGGTGTAGGACTGCGAAACTTGCTCTCGGGGCTCTGTCCCTTGTCGAGGCCCCTATGGCGGAAAATTTAAATTTGTATTTGTATTTAAGTCTCTGCAGGTTATGGCTGAATCTGTATTATAATAAGGGGTATAATGCTAACTTGCAAGACATATGTGGGGCTTAGCAACTTATTTTCAGGCCCTCGCCCCTCGACCGAAAGTTTGGATCTGTTTGTGACGCCATCTATGAGGGGAAATCTGAAGTTGTATTATAATAATAAGGAGGTCTAATGCTAACTTATAAGACAGACATAGGGATTCGCAACTTACTTACTTTCGGGCCTTAGCCCATGACCCCTTAGCTTATAAGACATAACATAAGAAACTGTGTTAGGGCCTGAGCCAACGATTCGTTACCTCAAATTTTGCATGCTTTGGATATAGCAAAAATCCCTTAACTCCAATTCTCTTGCTCTCCATTGTATTCAGACTGGTTTCCGTGCTATGGTTATCGACCTATTTCTTAGTTGACCGATGAATCGGTTACACCTAATTCAACAAGCATTCTTCGATAAAATAACCAAGAATTTCTCACCATTGTGTCAAGAAAATGATAAATATACGAATTTGCTGTCTTTTTGATTTTACTTATATATGCTGCCTTTTCATATTGATGTAAATTCACGTTTTTCATGTTAGAACTGTACAACTCCTAGACAATGTCACTTGGTCTTTACAAAGTCTGTCAAATTTTACATAAAAACCAAGCAATAATCTGTGTATCAGCCGGTTTCAGATAATTGCAAATTTAGGTAATCTAAGCATCATAGTCAAGGCTTTTACCAGGTGTTTCAAATATTCCAAGCAGTATAATTTAAAAAAAAATACTTTAATAAGCAAAACCTTTCAGTTAATGAGTTAGTGGCAAGTATACATTAAGTCATCCTAAAAGCTGAGACTTATCTAATTATTCAACCTAAAAACACGAATCCTACATCCATTGGCAGAACTCAAAAGTAGTTAAAGTAATAGAAAGACAATAACATGCATTAAATATTGCGCAATCGATATCTATATTATACTAATCAGTTTTAAAATGTACTAAGTGGAAATTACCACTAAATTAAAAATAATTAAGACCTGGGATGCTACAAGTTTCACTTTGTCCGACATGTTGCGAGCAAAGTAAAGTTCTTATGAGGGCTAAGTGAAGGACTACGAAACATATTAATACAAAACGTTTACTGATAAAAATGTTTTAAGGTAACACAAAACATCATTCTTAAATATTTTTTAAAAGTAAGTTGCTATGGAGTGACAGATATGGTATGTTCTGGTACATCAAAAAATCAACGTTTCAGTGCCTTTGGCTCCATTATAATTATGTAGATATCGTGTTCGATCTTGCGTTAGCACATCTTGTTTCTTTGGCCAGCGAAAGTATCTTTGACGTTTTTTCACGCATTTTACTTATTTTTATCTTATTCCCACAAATAATCCAGGAAGAAAGTCTTCACCATATTTGACTGTTTTTTAAGTCATTAATCGGACATTTGACTGTGGATGCATTTAGTGATTTTTGCTCATCCTCGAAGCCCTCATCATCCAGAGGTGGGTCCGTCCCATCGCTCTCGTTGTCACTCTTACTCTCGGAAAACAATTGCCTTTTTACCTTTTTTCCTACTTGTTTAGCGGTTTAGTTGGTGTTTTATTATTTTTTGTGTGTCACTCCTTGACCAGAATATCCTAATGAGTAGTAGGTACTATGTTCTGAGGAAAAATAATTATGCCTTCTCGAAATGTCGACGGGGTTTGAGATTCATGTAGGGCACACGGTGCTTGATGTTGGTTTCCACCAGGAGTTACCAAACGGTTGGTTGTTTCATTTGCTGCGAAGCTCTGGGGTTAAATATCCTTTAAGTAGGTCTCCCATATAAACCGCCAACATCTGAGTTGTAACGATCTTTGCAGGGTGTTCTCGCAGCCACACTCTTACTGCTTATTGATAACCAGTAGAAATCAGGTACATAAAAGACAGATCGAGTGACTGAAGTCAAAGCGTGCAATGTGAAGGCAAAACATGAATGGCAACAAATTTTTGTCGAACCCTTGGGAAGACCTAAGATGGAGGAGTGTGTTTCCCCGCCGCATTAATGCAAATTGCTGCAGTGACTCACGTCCCTCTCTCTTCTGAGATTAGTAATAACTCCAACCAGTTTGTTTCCTTTTTTTTTAATTAACTTTGGGAGGCTTGTTAGGAACCGTAGTTATTCCAGTCCCGTAGCAATTATACCTGTGATTCAGGGGGTAACCTTCACACAAATTATTATTTGTAGTAAGATATCATCCGAGTTTTTTTTTAATGTCTAGCACTAGTTGCATTTTTTATTTTTCGAAAGAGCGTTGTGACGGAAACACTATGTTCACGTGCTACTGCATTAATCGACGTTCCACTTTTATGAGCAGCTTCCATCCTTTCTACATTCCACGATTGTTGGGTGCTCTTTCTTTGTTGTATCATTTTTATTATGAAAGTAAATACGAATAAATAAATTTTATTTATTCCGAAACTATACCGGCAATGTGAAATATTTAACTGTACCCCCAACACATACTTTTCACTTTGTCTTCCAGAACGTGACAGGTAATAAAAAAATCCAGCATTGCACAAAATGGAAGAAAATGGTTTATGAACTCATTAACATATTTCTAAACATGTGAAATATATCTGACAAGTAGACAATTAAATAAAGACTGATATAAACCCCTAAAACTTTATAATATTTAACTAGCGTGGAGCTTCGCTCCGCGCTATGGTCACAACACACCCTAATAGTAAAATTTTTCTGAAAAACTATTCAGTTTTTAAAAAATGCTAAAATTATGCTTTTTTTAGAAGAATAATTCGTCGCTCCGTGGACATGTAAATGCTACGCATTTAAAATCATGCTATCTGATTGGGGTTATTTTATTTTATCTAGAATAAGGAATATTCTGTTAAAAATGGTATAGATGTGAAAAATATATAAATGAATATCGTATTTTCATTATACTCTTGATTGGAATGTAGTTAGTATGTAATATTGAAAAAATATGAAAATTTCAAAAAAATTAATTCACTTGCAGGAAGTGTTCAATTGTGTAATTTTTAAGTAATGGTAATACGAACTCTCATCCTCACGTTTAATGCTACCAAACTAACATTTACGACAGTACCAACATTAACCTCAATGTCTAACTTTAATAACTATCATTTGAAACTGTAAATGTTGGCAAACTATATTTTTGGAAGTATTCAACTGTTTAACGTGCAATGTTATCAAAATAATATTAATGTAAGTGCGAACCTAAACATTTTAATAAGTAACATCCTTAACCTCAGTGTCTGATCTTACCAATTGTCAATCAAAAATTTAAATGTTGCCAAACCATATTTTTGAATGCATTCAACTTTTTGACGTGCAATGTTACCAAAATGATATTAATGTAAGTGCCAACTTAAACATATTATTAAGTAACATTCTTCACGTTTACTGCTACCAAACTAGCATTTACGACAGTACCAACTCAAACATTTTAATAAGTAACATTTTTAACCTCAATGTCTGATTTTACTAATTATCGTTTGAAACTTTAAATGTTGGTAAACTGTATTTTTGGAAGCATTCAACTTTTTGACGTGCAATGTTACCAAAATGATTTTAATGTAAGTGCCAACTTAAACATGTTATTAGTAACATTCTCAACCTCAGGGTCTAACTTTACCAATTGTCAATCAAAAATTTAAATGTTGTCAAACTATATTTTTGGAAGCATTCAGATTTTTGACGTGCAATGTTACTAAAATGATATTAATGTAAGTGCCAACTTAAACATGTTAATGAGTAACATTCTCAACCTCAGGGTCTAACTTTACCAATTGTCAATCAAAAATTTAAATGTTGTCAAACTATATTTTTTGAAGCATTCAGATTTTTGACGTTCAATGTTACTAAAATGATATTAACGTAAGTGCCAACTTAAACATGTTACTAGTAACATGCTTAACCTCAGTGTCTGACTTTAAAAAACTTAAATGTTGACAAACTATATTTTTGGAAGCATTCAAGTTTTGATTTGCAATGTTAACAAGATGATATTAATGTAAGTGCCAATTTAAACATGTTAATAAGTAACATTCTCAACTTCAGGGTCTGACTTTACCGATTGTCAATCAAAAATCAAAATGTTACCAAACTATATTTTTGGAAGCATTCAACTTTTTGACGTGCATAGTTTCCAAAATGATATTAACGTAAGTGCCAACTTAAACATGTTACTAGTAACATGCTTAACCTCAGTGTCTGACTTTAAAAAACTTAAATGTTGGCAAACTATATTTTTGGAAGCATTCAAGTTTTGATGTGCAATGTTACCAAAATGGTATTAATGTAAGTTCCAACGTTGCTAAATTACATATTGGAATCTATTCAACAATTGTAAAATAAAATGTCTGTTTGACATACAATGCTACCAAAATAATATTTTCTGCAAGCATAGTCTGATACGTAATAATTAAATTAAGTGGTTGACCCTCAAAATGTCATTCTGACCTTTAAGAATAACCAGCTTCAATTTTTGAAAATAGTCAATTAAGGATACATGAAAGCATATTACTACATTAAAACAATTACGTCTTTAAACGCTAATAATTCATTTGATTCGTATATGCTATTTTAATTTTTACGTGTCTTCAAATGATCTAAAAAGGAATAGTAATTAAAATTAATGTTAAAAAAGATTACTAATCATACTTACAACTGTTATGGATTAATACATTACTAACTGAACTGTATGTTCAAATCTTTGGAGATGTTCCTATATTCTATAAACAAATACATAGTAGTTTCAATTATAAATTTATAAGAACCAAAAATAATATCACTATAATTGTTTTGTACTTGCATTACATAAATATGTTTATTAATTATGAAAGTACTTTAAAGATAGGTTATGTGTGTCAAAAATAACAAATGTAACATTCATACTGAAAACATAAGGTTCTCTTCGAAATTTTTCAGTCGTAACGTTTACAGTAGCGCAAATTGTCTTTATAACAAATAAAATTTGTTTCAAAAATTAAAATCACACACTTGAAATGTAATAAAAAGAAAAATTAGTTAAAAGCTTATTGGAAACGAACCTTACATAATTCTGTTAATCAAAAGAAGTACATAATTATACTAAAAGGTATCTTTTTATTGGGCAAAACGGTTATTTTAAATTTTGGGATTTTTTTAAATTATTAATTCGACGCACATAAATGTCAACTTAAAAATGTAAAGCATTAAGTGTTATCGAAACGTTTAGATTGTATAATTTAAAGTACACCATTAAAAAAAACCAAAAAAGATAAGTATTTTATTATGTGAGATAATGGGTGAATGTTTACGTTTCCATACTAAAAATTTACATTGAACATAAGATAAATAGTGAGACACTAATCAACGAAATCATTAGGAGGATAAAATAAATTTTTAATTATTAGTACAATTACTACTTATCTAAACGTGATTTTCATTTTCCTTTTAGTTTAAACCACTATTTGTTTCTTCAAATAAATGTTCTCTGAACCATAAACTTGCCTTAAAAATTTTGTTATTCTGGTTAACTATATTTTTATCAATAACCAAAATTGAAGGCAAGCTGTCTTGTAGCTCTAAATGTTTCATTTTGATTGAATAAACTTTAGGTAATTACTGTAAGTTCAAATATTTCAGGTTTTAGAAATTATTCGAGCAAGTGTAATAGGTATACGTACTTGAAGCAATATGTTTATTGACTTTGAAGTTCGAAATTAATTACTTGACCTAGAGTATGAAATTATTAAGCAATAGTACACGAAAATAATTTGGATAATTTAAAAATAATTCCTCTATATTGTAAATGTTAACTATCACATTATGTTTTTTGGAACCGAATTACGTACTTATTTTTGAAATTTTGTTAGAGTTCCAGTTACTATTCTATATTTATCATTGAGATTGCACCATCGGAATATTATTTTAGTGAAGGAACTAACTTGTGTTTCCACTGAAACTATATGACTTAACTCTGTATTAAACGCGCTCTGAGCAAATCCCTTACATTTTTCTATTTACGTCTAAATCTAAAACTTTCAAAGCGATTTAAATATAACTTTAACCGTAAATGAATGCATTCTTACTTATCTATGAAGGTAAGTAGCGGAGGTATGTCAAAAATTAGAATTTTGTCACAGAAGTGGTTACATTGTAGTGCGTGACTACAAGAAGGACTTAAAGACAGTAGCCACTTACTATTTTCTTTACTGAATTAAATAAATTCTCATACAATATACTTGAAGAATCCTAATTTACCGATTCCACCACGTAACCTTTTGACAGAATTGACTATGTAAATGATCGGTTCACATAAAATGAGAATAGTGACAAAACCTCTTCCAGCATTGCAAAGAAAACAAATAACTGACCAATTAGGGATTCGAGAAGGATAGGGGACATCACAAGAAGTCACACTAGCCAGCAAATCTACGTATTGTCCAAAAAGGAGACATAGGAGAACAAGAATAAGGTGTATGAAGGCGAATTTTATTTGCAAAGAACATTAGAAATACACATGCATTCGTTACTGGAAAGGATCAGATCCAGAATCAGGAGAAATTTCACTTGTATTCGAAATTCTTAGAATGTTTGTTGTAATTGCGATTAGTATGTAAGTTTTTTTTATTATAAAATACTGAGCAGCTAAGCGCATGTGAGCGATTACTCACATGCCTGCAACGACGTTACAACAAAGAACGCGACTAATGGAGGGTTATTCACTTTCCTAATTGTTTTCGTGTGAAGTTTGTATTTTCTAGCAACCCACTTCGTTAATCACTAACCAACACCGTGTTGCTCATATTACCGCAGCCTTTGGGTAATTATACTTGGTGCTTCATCTATCATATATTTTATATGAATGAAAATAAAGGATTTTCGTTTTTCTTCGTATAATTGTGTAGAACACGAAAATTACGTTACTACTTTGGATAACAGTGTATTAATTATAAAAGGTTTATGTTCAGTGAATTGTTTTGCTACTACGACTGAAATCTAATGCTGAGTTCAACGGTGCTATAATGTGTAAATGTTCAATTATATTGACACATATTAATGATTGGTATCTTACTTTCATTGAATTTCAGGATTATGTTAAAATTTATAATAATTATGGTATCATTGCAGTAACTGCGACCTGATAGTTGTCTGATGTGCGAACTGAAATTGCTTACATTGATGATTATCATTTTCTAAGGAAGGATCGTGGTACTAGATGAGGTGGAGTTGTGCATATAAAATCTCATTTAAACTAGGTTATTATTAATCTGAAAACAGCTGACTAAGAAACGAAGGTAATGTGTGTGGTTGAAGTTGCTTATGCATTACACTTTCTTGCTGAATTTGATGAAAATATGAAGGAAATGTGAATTCCGATGCATAATAATGTACATTGTCTAGGAGATTCCAACGTAGTATCGAGTATAGACAGCGCCTGTCTAAGCAGCTTACTTTTCGTTATTCCACAGCGTAATGACGTGTGGAATTGTACTTTAGGGTAATAGCACTATGGTTCAAAAATTATTTAAAATCCAAAAAAAGGTCATTCGAATAATGACATCCAGTCGGTACAATTAGCACTGCAAACCATTATTTAAAAAATTATAAGTATTACCTTTACCAAGTTGTTATACTCTACTGCCTAATATTAGTTAAGAAAATGTGTTCGTCAGGCAACGCCACCCATCAAACAGACGTATATAGATACGACACCAAACATCGAAATCATCTTCGCTTGCCCATGTGCAGACTCAAAAAGTCATAAATTTTTTGCGATAAAAATGTTCAACATTTTACCGGACTCTTACAAAAGCAGAGGCATCTCCTTAAGATCGTTTAAGATAAATATAAAAAAAATACTTCAAGAACATTGCTTTTACTCTGTCTTACAATTCATAAATAACGAAACTTGAAATTTTGTTGGTTTGTTTTTAAAAGTCAAATATATGTATTTGTTCTTTATAATGTTTCCTAATATTGTTATATATACTTAGATGATCGTGACAATTGTGTACACTTTATGTTATACATGAATAAAATATCTATCTGTCTATAGATCTGATCTGAATTATAAATGTTATAGTACAATTCGATACTTTTCTATATTGTAAGTGCTAGGATTAGATCAAATTGTTAACAGTACTAAACGTCTGGCCAAGCATTCATCTGCAACCAACAAACCACTTTACACTGTCTAACTGAAGTCACTTATACATTATCTAACTATAATTTCGTTGCATGTACTTTAGCCATAGTTAATAAAAACCAGTCTTCATTCTCTTACAAATCTAGGATTTACTGCAAACTTAGTAAAAGCAGTTCTGAGAATGTTTTAAAATCATGCCACTGACATGAACTTTACTTATTAACTGATGTGAACGAGAAAGTTGACTGGCGTCTTATTGAGTCTTGACGATTACTGGTTTCTATGTAAAACTGTTAATTTACATACACCCAAAGCTCCGTGGTAAATAAACAAAGTAAAACTGATGAAGAAAATGATAGATGAAGAGTTTAATCGTTTCAAAAGGACTAATCAGGTAGGTCATTGGGATTAATATACGTTACTGAGAAACCTAGTACTAAAAAGCTTAGAAAAAAGCTTACCTTAACCACTTTTTGTCCACTGATAAAAAAACATCCCTATGGATAGATGAATCTGAAAGCCTTAACTTACATATCTCTATCAAAAAAAAAAATTAAGACTAACCTTTCGTATTCTGGATTTGTACTCTTATTATTTTGAGGATTTTTAGATTTAATAAAAATAATTGAATGATCAGTATAAACCAGGGTAGTGAACGGGCATGACCTACACGATTGTGCTTTTTGGGAATGTATAACTCCATATCCATCAAGACTACACTTATTGAAAGAGAAATGTTTGAGTAGGAGGACCGTTTAAAGTAACACTCACGCCAGGGGAAGGTTACAAAAAAATTTCGTTCAGTTAGCTGATTTTTTCGATGTTTTTTATGAGATTTATAACCATTTAATTGATGTTTGCCATTTTGTTCAAAATGTTGGTAAACCAAACAGATAATACAAAAGGTTAAAAACTGTGAAACAACATTACTTTAATCCGTCGACAAGCAACAAGACAACCGGTAGACGTTTTCATTTGGGTAGAGCGCTTCTTAAAAACGAACGGCACAGCAAGACAGGAATACCATTAAGAATACCATTCTTCAATTTTGATCACGGGCGCCTCACAAATGACGTAGAATGTGCTATGCGTTTAAAAACGCTCGCCAAGTTTCAGGGCAAGAACACTCTCTCTGATGTCTAAGATAATAACTGCAAAGGTTGTGGTGTATGAACGATGCCAGTGCTTTATACCTAGGGACCGGTGACTGTCTCGGGAGCCAAATTACGTATCCTATACGAATTCATGACCGGGATCATCAATTCGGATGGGGTACGGAAATTTCCGTACCCTATCCGAATTGGTGATTTTAAAAAGATATACGCGGCATCCATTTATGCATTATCATTAATTTTAGATCCTTAGCCCTTTTCTTACGTCCGTTCTATAATTTTCATTTTTATTTGTTGTTTTATTTTTCAATATAAATTTGAATAAAATAAAAACATAGGTATAAGGCTAATATACAAAATAAAAGTTTTATTCTCAATATCTTAATAATAAAACAAATGCTGATTGCACCTGCAGGCTGAAATGTGAGACTGCTTTTGGTTTATTTGTCATCACGTTTTCATAAGGCATCTTTTCCTCTTTTTGGATTTCGGATTTCCTACAGGTCTACCTGCTTGTAGACAGCTTACGCCTTTATACTTACTTTGACGGCGTACAATTGCTGTTGGTTGAACTTTTATCTTTCTGCCGCGATAAACTGTATCATTATTATTGGTACATTTAAATAAAAAATGATTTAAATTCGTTTTCGTTGTTAAATGTTCTGCAATACTATTAAATCTTTTTAGCAAATTACCATTAACAAATTAATACATTTGCTTCAAAGTTGGTAATGTCATTTTCTGTAAGGCTGTATTTCAGTTCCTGTAAACGATTCACACTAACAATCGAAATAGTGATTAAATATATCAAATTATATTTTATAATATTCTAGATTCTACTGCAACAATTTCTGAATTTGTGACAATCATGGGTTCGAGAAAATTATCTTCAATTTTGTTCTCCATGTTTTATTTATTAGATATATCCATACAAAAATTTTCATCTATGTTGTTTCCAATTGAAATTCTGGCCAACATTATTCTGTCTTTAAATGATAAACGAGGTGCAGTGCTTAGTCTTTTTTCAAATTGTATGTGTATTGCACCACCATAACCTAATGGACAATTACACAAACAAGTCTTTGTACTTGCATTATACAGTGTTTGGATCTTTGGAACTGTATACTTGAAATAAATCTTCAGAGATCTTTTTAACATTCAGATCTTTTGCTTTAATACAAAATTTTTAAAATTCCAGTTCAGGTTTGGTTATACGAAAGCTAACAAATTGTTTAATGCGCTTCAAATGATGGTTTTCTAAAATAATTATTATACTCCAATACTGCTAATTGGGTTATTGTAAAAAAAATGTATCAATTGTTTTTTATGTATTATAAAACTTTACCATAAATTATATTATATTATATAATAGTGGATGCCAAAAACTCTTAAAAGAATTTTTTGTCACTTATTAGGGGCAATTTAAAATTGATAAAATTTTAAAAAGAATCACGCGACAACAAACGCGCCGCGATTGGTCGGCATGTTTGTGACGTCATAATGTTAAATTAATTCTCAATAGTACAGTGTCAACGGCTTCTGCATGTAAATTGACTAAAAATATCCGAATTTAGTGCAAAAAAATTATTTATAATAACTTGTTTAGTCATGTGTGATAAAGTTTACGGTTAGGTTGACAACTAAACTTGTGCGGTGCTACATCAAATTTAATTTCTGCTCTACTTCCCATTGTAGTATAGTAAATATAATTCTCCATGTCTTCTTTCAGTTAAAAAAACATCAAATCATGAGAATTATTTAAATGACATTATAACAACGGAAGAACGACCATTATATACACTTTTAAAATTTCAATTTCGTATAGTACATAACCTAGCGCGTAATTAAAATATAAAATACTAAGTTAAACCGAAACCATTCAATAACCGTGTACAAATTTATTATTTAATCGTTTTAAATTATTCATAGAAATTTTTTTTAAGCGATGATTTTTAAAAGTTATGATTCTGGAGCTTAGTTAAAAAAATGTATTATCGAATTCTATTTATTCAATTTATACGTTTACATAAACAATTATTAATTACTATATTATTATAAAAGCACCATAACCGTTAAGGTTTGACATTTTTTATATATTTATCAACATTTTGACGATAATAACAAGATTTAGTCGATTAAAATTCAAAACACTGTATCAGCTGTATGCTACGATGAGTAAAAGTAAACATTGTGACGCCACACGCGCTCTGGTTTTTTCGGGAATTTGCGGCGTGTTTCCGGTACTGGGTTCAAAAATATATTTTTAATGGAATATAACTTTTGAATTAGAGCGAAAAAAAAACTAAAAATAGTTTTGTTATAAAACGTATGTATATTTCCATTTATTACAAAAAAATTTTTTTTCAGAAACCCAATTGGTTATGTGTACAGTGAGTCGCAGATGTTATGTCTAAATTCATTTAAAGTTCAAGAGTCTAGTTTTCGGAGATGCGCTCGGAAAACAAAGGCCGCCTTCCTTAATACGGCCTTAATTGTTGATACGTTCAATTGTAAATTCCTCGAGATCTGTTGACTTTAGGTATAGGACATGGTACATAAAATTTACTCAGAATTCAACGCAGATTCAGAAAATGAAATAAAAAACAGGTGTTTCTATTTGAAAAAATCAAGTTGGTGATCGTTACTAATTTTTGGGCCACCTTATATACAAAATTTTACCACTAAAGAAACCGCAGTCAAAAATAAAAATCGACGTATCCGAGCGTTTCTTCAAAAACTAGACCCTTGAACTTTAAATGAATTTACACATAACTTCATCCTTTGTATCGATTAGGACTACATCCTTCGAAATTGTAATTGAAGCCTCTACCAACTTATGACCTCTAGTCACGCAATTTGCCGGAATCCATGATACCGTTCTTTTTTCTACTAATTGGGGTTTAAAGATATATCTGACTATTGTACTCACACCACATACGTCAAATGTTAGCCAATAAATGTGTCAGATTTTCTGTTGCACAGCCAACCAAATCGAATTATGTGGCATATTGTACTAATACCAAATTGCATCAAATATTGGACTAGTCCTTCCAGTGACACTTTTTAACAAATGAAGGTCTTTAATTTATTATATTTTTCAGGTATCACGTAGAAAACTAATTAATTGTAAGGTTAGTTAAATTACCTACCTCGCAATTTGAAAATTTGTGATTCTATTAAATAAAATCCCGAATGTTTGCGTAAAATGGATGTGTTCGTGCAATAATCCTCCAAATACGGTGCGTACTCAAAGTTATGTAGAAAATTTTTGTGGTCGTTTATCACTCATGCTTGATACACTTGGAAATAGGCAAGTGCATCAAGCATTTGTAGCACTACCACAAAAGTTGTCGACATAACTTTTAGTACTTTATTATATATGAATATTTCTGTATTGTTTAACAACTTTATTT
The DNA here is from genome assembly GCA_036346205.1 of Vesta saturnalis. Taxonomy (NCBI): domain Eukaryota; kingdom Metazoa; phylum Arthropoda; class Insecta; order Coleoptera; family Lampyridae; genus Vesta; species Vesta saturnalis. The sequence goes on from JARFJB010001308.1 coordinate 2,409,821, forward strand.
TCCCCGCTGCATTTACAAGTTCTTTACAACTTGGACTATGGTTTTCGGTTAAAATTTTACGGAAAAATAACATTAAGTCCGTTCCATCTTTATTTTCAACTTTACTTTTTGCAGACCAGAGCGATCTCCAAACTGATTGATGTACATGAAACGTACATTTCAAAGACTTTTCATTCAGCTTCTTTTGTCATCTGTCACAAAAACACTAGTAGCCCCTTTTCCTCCAAAACCACGTGAACCAATAAGTTTTTTAGTAGCCCCTTTTCCCACAAAACCACATGAATGAATCAGTTTTTTAATTTCATTAAACGCATTTACATATTCTTCTTCTGTCTGATTTAAAGGAAATAGCACATCCCAAAGTTATGCCACCTATTTTACTGACTCCTATTAAAAATGTAACTGTTGCTCCAGATTGGTCACGACTAGCTGTGGAGCCAACAAATATGATTTCTAATGTAAAACTATATTGATGACCTCTTTTCATTATAGGAGTTATTACGCTTATACATAAATGTTAAAATTCTCGAGTTTCGATATTCCTTTGTTTTATGCCTTATTTTATCGATATTGGAGCCTATTTGCGGGTTCGTTCTAGTAGAGAGTCAAGTGATTAGTTGTACTTATTTATGATATAAACAGATTGAATATAAAACTCACAGGGTATATTATGAAACATGAGAAACTAATCTAACAGTTACTTTAAAAATAAGGGTGCTTTCTGTGTCAGAAAAAAAATCACTCGTATGATTACATTTTCCCATTTCTATTTTTATAAATGGGAACATGTAATCATCAATCAATGTAATAGAAGTTTTCTTCCACAGCCACTTTATAATGAAGAAAATAGAAATATAATCATAAATATATTTTTTCGTGCATTATAAGATATCAGGACATCGTCTATTAATACCTACCTTTTTTAATGCCTACTTAGTTTATGCCCTGCGTTAAAAAATTTAACTGTAAATAGGATTTTATAAAAAATTGTCTTCGCAGATATTCTTAGACTACCGATAGATCCTTATAATTTTATGACAATTCTCTCTTCATTTTACCAAACAGGTGTCATAATTCGTGACTTTCGGTGGCCTACTAATAATCAAGTACCCTAGAATTTTTTTTTGTTAGTATGCTCATGCTTATGGTTATTTATTTATATTCAGCTTATATATATATATATATATATATATATATATATATATATATATATATATATATATATATATATATATATATATATATATATATATATATATATATATATCTTATTCGTAGACTGTTCAGAGTCCTTCTCCTCTTCAGTCCTGGTGCTCTGGTGCCTAGAATAAACCAATCTGATTTTCTATAGAACTAGCGGTACCCATCGCGCGTTGCTGCAATCTCAGAATGGGGATATTAAAATTTTGTGATACACGTGTCTTTAATTGAAGAGTATTTTACCAATTTTCGAGTCAATCGACCCATAGGATAGAAAGTTTCACAAAAAATTCAACCCCCATTTACCCTCTTAGGGTGGAATTTCGAAAAACCCTTTCTTATACCTACACTTCCCAAAGAACACACCCTCGATAGGAAATCCCGACTGTCAACTGTCAAGGCGCGAAGTTTAAATAGTCCTTAGATTTTCTGAAATTTTCCAATTTTCTATGCAATTTTCTTAATTTTTTTTTCCGTAAGAACTTTTAGTATTATATTATTATATTATTATATTATTATATTGTATTATAAAACTTAACAAAAAAAATCAATGTAAAGTCGTTATGGCGTGACAAAAGAAAATAGGCATTCATTTTTATATACCTATATGGGTTTAATACTTTTTTGTATAAAAATTATTTGAAACAATTACTAATGATAGCAAAATAATTATTCTCTACATTTTACATTGCTAAAATAATTAAACAGCCAAAACAATTCTCAACAATTTTAATGAAAAGTAATCAATTTTAAATTAATTTTTATGCCCAAGAAATTTGTTGGTAACTTATTTTATACCTACCCTGTATAAAAAATATTAATATAATGAAAATAAGCTTACCTCCATTTTTTCATACAGATGGTATACCATTTTTCACGAATCAGAGCAGTTGCGTCATAACTAACTTTGTTTCATTACCACCTTTAAAACACGCCCATTGTGCACGAGAGGATGCAGATAGAACTGATTTAGGTTGGCAATTCTGTCCGGTATTGTCAAGCATTTCTGACATTAAAGATTTGGCATAACACATATTTTCTGAGATCTTTGTTGGTGTGTCAGTCATTATGTGATAAAATAAATATAACCCCTGAAGCTGAGATTTGACAGTTGTCAAACATCGGCGTCCTCTGACAGTATTAATATTAGTGACGCAACTGCTCGACTCGTGAAAATTACTATATATATATATATATATATATATATATATATATATATATATATATATATATATATATATATATATATATATACATCAGTGCATCAGTATCAACAATTAATTTATTTTCCTAAAAAAAACTTTACTTTCAGCACGCCCATATCCATTTATTGAACAATTTATAAATATTTGATCTAATCCGTTATTAGTTCGTAAAAAGTTATAAGCTTCTGCAACCTCTACATTGTGAGAATGCTTTCCTGTTATCTAAAGAAAGGATAATTTATTTGAAAGTTTCAATTTATTATTTTTTATTTGAAGACCTAAGAAATTCTGACGAATATATACTTAATTTACATTTCGATTGGGTTTTATTCTGTCAGGATTTAAACAAAATACTAACATAATTCGAAGGCTGTATTAATTCCTTACTTATTTAAATAAATTTTAAGCAAAATTGTCGATAAATTATGAGTTTTGACAAATAAAATAAATTGAAATCAAATATGTTATTGGGCGTTTAAACAAACTAGCCGTTCACATTTAGAAAATCAGATCTTCAGTGACAATTTTGGCAAAATTTAATAAATTTCTGACAGATTTGTCAAAAATTGGTCTGATTTTCCCGTTGCCAAAGGCGTCAGCTATAAGTATCTCGAAAAAAACTTTACGAAATCAAAATATCTTATTTGCTTTCTCACATAGGTACGTATAAAGAGAAAGCTACGTAATCGGTTTAAACTTTCATACACTTTTTTTACATTTCTCGACGTTTTGTGGCCTAAAAAATACGAAAAAACACATTTTTAGGAAATAAAATCTCGTGTCTGATTATATTATTTGTGAGCGTGCGCGATATCGATAAAAATTAAGTTTTTAGAAAAAAAAAGAATTCGGTCTGCCTGTGTGTCTGTTTGTGTGTGCCAGATATCTTTTGAACCATTAAAACTATCTGTATGAAATTAGGTACAAACAATTTTTGCCATAAAATCTAGGCCAAGTTTGATAATGAGCAAAAGTGGCGGGGCATTTTTAGAAAATTAAAAAAATTCATTCAAATTTTAAAAAGTTACAGAATTTAAAAACAAACTAATACTTTGTTATATAATTTCAAAATAAAAAAAATATATTATAACCAGAGGCGCGCGTTTTTAGGGTACAAAAATGTGCATGTTATAATTTATCAACCCATTTTTTGAAAGTTGGGTATTGGGAGATTACGAAGGATAAATCATTTGTCAAAATTAATTATGGTGTAATGATGAATTATGTAAATTTGTTAATTTGTAAAACATTAACTAAACAAATTTTTAAGACTGCGTGTGGCGCACCGTTTTTACATATATGAGAAAGCATTATGGCAGATAATTTGGCAGCGGTTTTATTATTCTAACGACTGGTATATTAATTTAAAGTAATTGTTTCAAGTTAGGTACATATAGTGAATTTTTTTAAAATTAAATATTTATAACAGTATGTATGTAGCAATGTAGCGAATAATTTATTTCAAAGGAATACTTAACTTGGTGGTGGTATTTAATTCTAACCGTCTTAATTTAGCAATACGACTATGCATTCGTGGTATTCTGTCGAACTAAGATGTCTATTTGGTCTTTGCATTTTTTATCTCGTTTCCCGCATTATTATTTAATACTTTATTATTTGATTTAACTGAATGCTTTGCAGTGCCAAGGATTCGAATTTACGAGATTTTTTTTATTTTCAGAAAAAAATTTTTTGAGGACTTTATATATTTTATTCAGAACGTAATGAAAACAACATAAAATAGTAATTAGGTTAAAAAAAGATCAAAGTAAGAAAATATACTATTTGGATCGATATTCTGATTTAGTTTCAAAAGTTGGCATGGATGCTATTGATTTTAAGGTTGCTCGGACAAAACCATCGCGTGAATCTTCGCCACAAACTGCCGTTGATGACTAGGTTACGAATTTTACTATCCTTTCTACCGCTTGGATATGACAAGGGAAACTATCAAAGTTCACCTTTTCAAATGATCTGTTTTTTACTATCTCCTGTATATTCAGAATGTTAAATGTGAGTGGTGGTTCAGACAATTTCACTGAACACCTGTCAATTAACAGGGTGTAATCAGATGCAGTAAAATTTAAATCAGGTATAATAAATACTCTAATTCGGGGCGAGTCCGTTCTTTTTAGGGACCTGATTTTAAGTATTCTTCTATAAGCCAATTTCCGTATGGTTAGATTTTCATCAGCTAGCATTGCGATCAGGATATTTTCGGAATGACCGAAATATCCGTTACGTTGTATGACGGGATCCACTACCTCTTTTAATTCTGCAGTTAAATAGCGGGAGAAAGAAATCACATTAAAAAGATGTTTTGCTCCACTTGTACATAAGGGTTCCAATTTAATTCGAAACCAAATTGGAGCATAAACCCGCATTATATATATTACTAGAGTTTTAAGGCTTTCAGAGGGCTCGTTGCTGGCAACATATAATCGTAACACTCTGTTTGCTAGAGTTAACCACCTGGCGTGTGATAACTTTCCTGGATTTTTTTGAGCCAAATCTGCTGGACAATTCCCCTTGGAAATGGTTTGACACATTTCCATTAAATATTTTTGATCGGTACTATGATCAGATCGACCAATATCAATATTTACAGGTAGATTAGATTCAATTTGAGTAAATGGAACTACTGGAAGTTCCTCACAATTTTCTAGTTATTTTCCGATGGGTCCTGAAAACCCACGAGGTCCTGTAGTTTCTCCATCTAAGTGCTGCAGTAAGTGGCGAAGTGGTAGTTCATTTGCATGAAACTGTCATACGAGCCATTGTAACGGAGTTCCCACTTCTTCCTCAAAAAATATAATGACACCGTTGCGTACTCCTGTGTCGACCACAGTTCCATCACAGCCAACTGCAGCAATTCTTGGCAACGGTATTTTATGTTTCCGTAGAAAGGCTACAATAGTTGCTTTAATATTGACTCCTGACCCAGAATCTGGGGTAACGTGGCCTAAATAAATGGACCCCGGTTCCCTTACTAAGGATAAGTGTTCTTCGGTTGTTGTAGAGCGATAATATTTTCCATTTAAAAGGTCTTGCAGTATTTTTTCGAAGGTTTAGATAAGTGCAACGTTATTATTTGTTGTTTATAGTGATAATAAATATAACTTATGTTTTATAATGGTGAGACAGTGCGTACGTAGTATGTAGAAAAATGGACTATTTAAGTCGTAACCTCACAATCATCGGTAAGTAAACCACATATCTAACGTTAATTATTTGCAAAGACCCCCAGGAAGCAAAAATTAGAAAATTCATACTTTGTCTGCTTATTAACCTGAAGCGCAAATACTGCTTCACGTTTGACTACAACTTTTGAATAAAAAAATACATGGCATAACCGCTGATTTTAATTGTTTATTTTTTGGTTACATTGACGTTATTAATAACAATAATACCTCCAGACATACACCTATGTCGCTGCCAGAAAGCTATGTTATATTGGAGCAAAACAATTCCTTATAAAATGATTAGGACTGGTGGGTCTTTTATTGGTTAATCGTCATTGATCTAGTCGCTAGAATACACACCAACACACAAGAAAGGACAAAGGCGCGCGCGTATATCATTGCACGCTTTGCGAAATCATCAACTCGAATAGGGTCCGTACCCTCTCGGAATTGACGATCCCGGTCATGAATTCGTATAGGATATGTAATTTAGCGTCCCGAGAAAGTAACATGGTGAATCAAACGCAAGAAACGAGCTTTAACCCTGCTATTCTTCTCGACAAGACTATACACTTGTGCTGCTTCGGGTCATAATGACCCGAACTCCTGAAATATGAATTAAAACAATTTTTATACATTTATTAACCTTATTTCTCTAATGCAAAGTTTTTTATATGAAACGTGAAACTTACAATAAATTCAACCAAATTTAAATAAAAAAAAAGAAAACGGAATAAAACATGTCTAATAATTGATAAGATCCACTACTTCTTACAGTCGGGACAATAATAGGTCACGTGTTCTTTACACAAATATTTTTTACACTTAATGCAGGTCATATTAGTTTTGTTATCACATTTAGAAGGGCAAAATTTTCAGCGTGCTCGTTTGTTTTTGTTGCTAGTTCCAGGAAGAGGTGCGGTAGAATTTTCCACCAATTGTTGTTGAATAGCTGTTACAATTGCAGCTTGTTCATTACGGGGAAGATGTCGACAAAATGTAAGGATTTACCAATTGTTTGCCCAGTTGTTCCAAAAACGGTCTTCTTTTGAACAAAACATTTTTATTCCAGTCTGGATTTATTTTGCGCCATAAGACGAAAGCATTATAGGCACTGGTATCTAAAATTTTGTAAAATAAGATTATGGGCCATCGATTTGTTTCTCGTTTGCATGTGTATGCACCGATTAGCTGATCTAATGTATCAACTGCTCCTTTAGTAGAATTATAATCATGTATAATTTGTGGTTTTTTGTCTTTTCTGTCGCTTATTTGTTTCTGGTTATGAAATGTACTCATTAGAATAACCTTCTTGTATTTTTTTGGAGTATAAGACACAACTGTGGTATCTTTAGTAAAATAAAATTTGGAACTATGCACAACGTTATTTACTTCCATGATAGGTAGCTCAGGCTTGCTTTTCCTGACAGTACCTAACATAGTAAGATTTCTTTTGAGAAGCATTTGACCCAATTTATACGATGTAAACAAATTATCACATGTTACGTTCTGACCTCTTAGTCTATGAGTAAGGTCTAAAACTACTCTCAGCCCCTGATCCTTCTCAGGTTTTCCCCCAGGTGGTTTTCCCGTATATACTTGAACTTCTAATGCATAAGAACTTGCACTATCACAAAGCGTCCATATTTTGATGCCATATTTTGCTGGCTTGCTTGGTTTATACTTCTTGAATGGACAACGACCTCTAAATGCAACCAACTGCTCGTCCACAGTTACGTTTTGCCCAGGATTGTACAATTTGGGTAGTATTTCAGCCCATCTGTCCCAAAATTCTCTAACAGGAGCCAATTTATCCCGTGGCCTTCTTTTTTGACGATCTTATTTACTATCAAACCGTAACACGCGTGATATATAATAAAATCGTTTCAACGACATTGTTGAGCGAAAAAGAGGTCTGCTTGTTTCTGAATTCCACAAACTTCTGGCAGATTCATCATGCGATCTGTAAACTCCTCCTAACAGTAGCAAACCTATGTACACCTGCAACGTAATGTCATCTAATTCTTCCCACTTGTCACCGTACACTCTACGACCTTCGATGTTAGTCATTTTCAAAATAATATTTTCCAGGGAACTATTGAAAACTAGCTGAAGTGTAGATTTTACATCCTGGACTCGTGCATTGCTGTATCTAGTTGGATCTGGAGCGACTTTTATGATAATTGCACTAGTTGCACGCCCTGATTGAGGAAATGGATCTAACATCCAAGTTATGGCATTATCCTTAGATTGAACGGATTGAGCAGGTGGCATCAATTGCGTAGGATTTTTCCATCCAGCATCCTCGAAAAAATCATCGTCTGACTGTTCATATCACTATCTTCACTGATATGGTCTTCCTCTTCAGAAGCTTCATCGTCACTAATGTCACTCAAATTATCAATAAGTTTTTCTAAGACTTCACCACTAAGATATTTTTTTACCATTATTGTTATTTCTGCACTTTAGAAGAACTAATAGTACGTACAACAAACCGCACTTTACTCTGCAACGTAACAAACAAAACTGTCGGTGGCATACTGCGATATGATATTTATACCTGCTGCAAGTTGCAAGTCTGTTCCTGTTGTGACTTGCATACGCGGCTACAGACCTGCCGAAAATGCTGTAGTAACTCACATAGGTAGGTACATTTGAACAAGCATCTGATGATATGCTTATTATCTATCCTCAAATTTCAATATAAAATAATCGGAAATACAAATTTATACGTCCTACTAATGTATTACAGCCTCGGGTCATAATGATCCGAGGAACATCAATGTAACAATCATGTTTAAAAAAATAAGGAAAAAAAATTTATTAAAACAAAAATGGATTAGAAACAAAGTCATTAACTACGAAGTTTAGGTATTAATAAACAAAAAAGTTATCTAAACAACAATTTGATTTCGGGTCATATAGACCCTAAGGTGACAGCAGGGTTAAAGGAAGGGGCAATATTTCAATAACATTGTGCAATTAACTATTTCACTGGTTTCAGGAGAGGTGTAAGGGTTTTGGATAATTTTAGCTTATTGTGTATATAATAAATGTAGCTCCCCTACCACTTCATTGAATGATATAGAATTAGCAGGAAATATCTATTTCTAACTGTAAATAAACACAATTACCATAAATCACATTAATTTAATCAAAAAGTTAATAAATTCATCATGAAAATTTTAAACTTTGAAAAGTTAAATTTGCAGTAAATGAGAGTTAAAACTTTAGAAGAAATATTAAGAAAATTTATATAAATAAATATTTCTCAAGGGGTGAAATTTTTCAATGCGCTTTGATGTTTTAAAATACATTCATAAGATTCAAATCTTTTATCAAACTGCACTTCTAGATGGAAATTAGGTTATGCAGGTACACGAATTAATTTACCAATCTTTCAATTTCTCAAAGAAATGTGAATACTTTTTTGCATGCAATATAACTGGACGTAGCAATTAAAGTTTCCTTCTCTGTTATCAAAATACAATATAACTGTAAAACTTCTGAAAACCGGAAATCAATCAAAAGTTATTTGTAAAGTTGAATAGATGTTCTAAACTTTTATAATTGTTATTGTAAAATTTGGTAGGTAAACTACTACTAAACTTTTTAAACTTTTAGCGCAATCATTAAGCTTTAATTTTTTCTGATAACGTACCTACTGCAAATTTAAAAATTTTACGAACATCTGCAATAAACTCGTAAACAGTACATTTACTTAATTATTTATAGATAAACTGTGATTAAATCAGCAAAGATACTTCACATAAACTCTGTCTAAATCAATACGCCATTATTTCCTTTTAAATTTGCGAGTTTCGAAAATCAAAACGAGTAGATAAAATGCAAACGGTGAGCAATATTTAAAATACTTCTATAATTTATCAATAAGCAATAGACCTAAACCGCAATTTAAAATAGATTACTTATGTAATAAATCAAAGATAGTATAAATATCATATATAATAATCTCTAAAGTTTTATCACGACTATCTTAATGGAAAATGGATCTTAGGGAGCTTTGATCTAGTTAAGTATTCTGATTATAACGTTGAAAGCTTCATAAATGTTAATTAACTGCAAATTTCTAATTAAAATCTGGTGGTGTATTTTTTTAGTTATCCTTAAAAGACCCGCGTTCCTTTACGTCTTGAAAAGCCTCATACTTAAAAGATTCAATCAAATTAAAACTGAAAAGGGTAAAGAAGTGACGGTGAACTACCATATTAAAAGTTAGAAAAATGGACCATTTTATAACATTAATACAAACTGATGTATAAAATTAACCGCATTTTACATTAAGATATTGAATAGTATTAGTAAAGGAAAATGCATACTGCTCGAACAACTTTTAACTCGAACGTATATTTAAGAAAATAGGAAGCATTATAATTAAAAGTTGGGAAAACCATTTTATGGCAACAATACATAAAGCAAAGGAAAACTAAGATTGTCAAACATCCAATTAACTAATTAAATTTTTTTCCATACTTTATTTTTGACAAATGTAAATTTAAAAGGAAGTGGGCTAAAGATTCTTGTTACTGGGCGAGGGTTATGGACTGTACTACTATGGATAAAAGTACAATGAATTAGAATCTAAGTCGGTTGCATAGAGATATACTGTGGTACGTGCAGTAAACAAAGTTTTGGGAGAAAGAAAAATGAAAAATTGGCTTTTTGTGATAGTGATATGGGCAGACTTATACACTTAAGAAAATTTAAGCTGCGTAGCTTTATTATAATTACTGACGTTTCTATTTATTGATTATAGCAATGGCCAGGAGTAGATAACTTCATTACTATAGATTCAATGTTTGGATGTCTTCTAACAGTTCAATTGCTGCAGACATGAGCGAATTTCTGTTTTGTAGCTGTCATAACATAGTATTAAATATGTCATATCTGGATTATATTTAAAAACTGTTAAGCAAGGTACTTGATATATCGTTCCCGCTTCTTCCCATAAGACTTGCGCTCCATACCGCGTAGTGTACTTGGTTTGTACTGGATAATGTGTCAGCGAACACCGTAACACATGCCGTAAATTGAATACCAAAAAAGTATTGAGATTTTGTCTGTTCTTATTTTTTTCCATACGGGATGCATTTTTCTGTTGAAGGTATCTTCACACGTCTTTCTCTTCAGCCTCCCAATAATTGCTCTTTCTGTAGTTTAGCTTGTGTCTTCTTGCATCTAGATCACAAAGGTCCTTTTTGGGGACATGAAAATGTAAATTATATTAATTGCAAAATATATTCCTGTAAAAAGACTTTTACTGGTTGTTGATTGTAAACATTGCAAAGTTTAGTGAAAGCGAATACATTTTTTTAATATTTTTTACACTTTCCGATGAGTATTAGTCCTACAGTAATGAGATTCTACTGTAGGGAATGATTCTATATACATCTTAACGAAATTCATACCTTCTTCTGCTATCTTATATTTTATTTGTTTTCCTTGAGCCTGTAACTCAAGTATATTTGGAAACGTCTTCTTTAGGGTGCACTGTATACAGGTGTTTGGCTGCTAACTGATCTACGTATACGCATACCATGTGCAGCTATTTAGGCGAACGGTGGGGTTGTATTCTCCCCCTCAGAACCGTAACTCGGTTCCTTTAATCCTTAATCTCACCATGCATACATACTTAATGTATGTATGTTGGAAATCCATTATGGAGGCTGAATGAGCTTGAAGAGCTCAAGCCCGCCCTCTCACTTGTAGAGGGAATGAAATACGTGGTCTCTTCTTTTTCCGGTGTTTGGGTGACTTCTAACGTGCTCAAGTGAAAGGTTAAATAGGGCAGTCCGGTCATCAGTAGAGTAGCCACAGCCTAGCAGCTAGCAGGAGCCGCGGGAATACAGCAGGAGCGAAGAACAAAAATTAAAAAACCATGCAGGACACCGCCACCGCCAACTACAGAATCGACGTCGGGTAAAACAATAGGTACCGCTTAATAAAAAATGTTTTTTAATTAATTTTAATGTATTTTTTTATTTTGTTTTCCTCCTTTTTCTATTTGGATCTCTGATTTCCAAGTCTTTATTCCTCGGGGTGTGAGACTGCACCTCGGCGGAGACCCAACCTTTATTTACAACAATTACCTTTCTTTTTACTTTTAAAACCTAACTAACAACGACCGCGTTGGTTAAGCACGGTCGTCACCGTGCTACCATAGAGGCTGTATTCCCAACACCCAACACCGCTCGAGCATCTACACAGACACCTACGCACACATACGCACGCACGCTCGCCTCGCCGCCACCATCCTTGCGCACACGCTCCCATCCAAACTCCTCTTCCATTTCCACCGCACCTGCACATTCCTACATCTCTACACGTTACACCGCCTCCACAAAACTTTCAAAACCTACACACAAACCACCTAAACCTACACAAACCTTCGCTGCTACCTACATCCGCCCTATAACCTATACCTACCGTGATTCCCACACCCGCTATCCCCAATCCTAACCCTCCCCGCTCTCAAACCTCTAGATATTGCATTCGCAATATACCTAAATCCACAACCACACAGAAAACCCTGTTTCACTCCTTGAAATCCCTTAACCTTCCCTGGTTGAACTTAACGTTTAACCACAACCACACCTGTCTCCTACAGACCTCCTCTCGCTTACCGGATGGTACACAGCTTAGGCTGTGATACCACTTCGGCGATCCCACCGTCACCCTTACGCAACTCTCCAATCCCCGTCCCTCCACCTCCACTCCTAGACCCCTTCCTTTTCCTGTGTGATTCGTCACGTGGATAAGGACATCCTAGTCAAAGAGATCCGGGATGCGATCGATCTTCCACAAGTGAGCAAGGTAGTTCGCATCCCCTCTAAGGCTACTAACACTCCCACATCCCTAGTCCGGTTCATAACCCCATCCAAAACCACCCACGACTTCCCCCTTGCACGCGGTGTCGTCATGTTCGGGCGACACTATAGTTGCGAGCCATCCCTTATCCCGCAATCTCTCCCCAAGTATTGTTTTACCTGCACGCAGGTGGGGCATACCGCTGGGGAGTGCCCTTCCCGCTCCATCCCTTTCCCTAACTGTGGCGAAAGCCACGGATCCTCATGCAAATACACGATTAAACAAAGGTGTAACAACTGCGGGGAATCACAAACTAACTTTTACTTTATGTGCCGGAAGCAACGGGAACCTCCCAGTTCCCCGTCGAAGATGGCAACTCTCGAATTCATCCTGTCTTCCGAAGAGTCCGACTCGGAAGACACCGCCCACCTCAAACCCACCCCCTACACCGATGCCCTTACCATTAAACGCTTCCTGCAAGTTCTGCAACCCACACTCCTTTTCACATGTTCCCCGACCGGCGAAATAGGGTTGCTCGCATTCTAGATTCGCTCTCCAAATCCTTCTTCCAACGGAGAATCGGAGCCTGCGTATCCGGTACGCGGATGAAGGTCTCCGTAATCAGAGTACCTAATCCTTAACTCCCTCCAAAATGGATATCCTGGCAGATACCGTTGATGCCAGGGGCGCTCGTCGGAAACGCTTCTTACTTAAACACTTTCTACACGAACATAATATACACATCCTTTCCATCACAGAAACAAAGCTCACTAACAGATGCACACTTAATTTCAACTCATCACACCTTCCTAAACAACAGCAAACACGGAAACGTTCTCTTAATTAAAAATTGCTTCTCATCCACTCCTTTTCAACTTCCTGCGCACCTACAGCATCTCTAATGCGTTGCTGTGCGGTACACTTCCCCTTTCCGATGGTATTCATTTCATATTACAACCCGCCCGGCCACAACACCTTATCCGATGACCTTTTAGTTTACGCCTCCAGCCTTCCTGATGCTGTCATCCTCGGTGATTTCAATGTTCGCCACATTCAATTCGGCGACACCGCAACTAATGGCAACGGAAACAGGCTATCATCGGCTCTGTTGAAGTTGCCGCTTTTGCGAATCGTTAACGCACAGCCGACATATTTCGAACGTTTAGGTGCCTCAATAGTAGATCATATCATAGTTTCCGAATCCATAGCACAATATTTCGATCGTGAGTGCTTTCTAAGCACACGATCACACCAGATCACATAATCTTACTGGTCTAAACTTCATTTTGTCCAGCTCCTCCTACACCTCTTCAATAGTCATTAAAGATTTTTCGAAAGCAGACTGGAATGTGTTCTCCGAACACAACAAAGTTCCTGCACCCAATCTTCAAACGACCCATGATCTCGAGAGCGCCACTAGATACCTAACTTCCCGAAAACCTCTCCCACGGAACATCGTGAACTGGATCAAAGAGAAAAGACGAATCTATCGTCAGTTTCTGCGATCCGGCTCTCAAGACCGAATACAATCGCCTTAACGCCTTAATCAGACGAGAAGCCAACAAACACGCCGAAGACTCCTGGACCAAAGCCACCTCCCAGCTAGATTACAGAAATGGTAAACTCTTTTGGCAACAGTTCTGTAGACTGACCGGAAGGAAAGTGAGCCCTAAATCCCATCTAACCGACCTTCAGGACAACCTAATCTCATCCGACCAATGAAAGGCCGATTTCTTTGGTCATCACCTCCAAACCATTTTCCGACCCCCAGATGATCCCCAATTCGATAACCGGTTCAAGGTACTCCTCGAGGGTCGCCTTGAAGAATTTCGCAACCTTAACCTTACTGAAATCCAACTCGATAACAAGAATCCTTTTATTCCCCCATCACGACCGACCAGGTCAACTTATTTCAAAAAAGGGAAAAATTCAACCCCAGGTCATGACTGCCCAAATCGAAAAATTCTCCGGCACCTACCCGACCCAGCCCTCCGATTACTCGCCAACATCTACAATCAATGTTTAGTCCTATCCCACTTCCCGACGCACTGGAAATCGGCTTCCACCGTCATGATACCCAAACCCCACGCTGACCTAAGCTCGCCCTCCTCCTATAAACAAATCTCCCTCCTGAGTTGCCTCGGAAAATGCTTCGAGTAGATTCTAGCCAGGCGACTCAGGGACCACCTCGAATTCAACGACCTCCTTCCCAACAGCCAATTCGGCTTTCGTCCCAACCCAACGTGCCGCGATCCCTTGTTGAAGCTGCTTACAGAGACCACCACACCATTCAATCACAAGTAATGCAATCTGGCTGTGTTTCTGGACATTAAGCAAGGGTAGTCTTGCACGCCGGTCTCCTGCACAAGATCCGTAACCTCAACATTCCCGTCCCCTTCCCCAAACTCCTACTCTCGTACCTGACCAATCGGCCAGCTCGGGTCAAAGTAGGGAAAACCTTCTCAGATCATTTCCAACCTACAGCAGGCGTACCGCAAGGTTCTGCCTTAGCCCCCAGATCCTCTATATTATCTTCGCATCCGACATCCCCGAAGTCACACAACCCGGAGTAGTCGTTGCGCAGTTTGCGGATGACACCGCCTTCTGGATGGTTAATCGGAACAGTGAAACGGCCTCCCGTCTCATATCCAAAACCCTTCGGAACTTCTCCAACGTGGCGAACCGGTGGAGTCTCCGTCAATTTCACCCAAACCCAAACAATCCTCTTCCGACATTCTAATTACACCGAAGATAAGCTCCCAAAGCTTGCCGCCAGAAATGTTTTACTCACCCTAAACCAAGAAAGACTCACACACTAAGATGAAGTCACCTACCTGGGAATCCTCTTTACTAGAACCCTCATGGCTTCCTAATGTGAAAAGAACACTCAATAGGATTAGAAACTGTGCAAACCTACTGGGTGCTCGCCGGGGTAGAATCAGAGCTTGTCACCCTAAAACACTTAAACACACCTACAAAACATACATCCGCCCTGTTATGCATTTCCTAGCACCCATATACACCAATATAAACCCCACCCACCTTTCCTCTATTGCTTCCTGTGAACGACGAATTTTTAGACGCATACATAGGTTACCCCTTAGACACCCTAGTGATAAGTCGACGTGAGATCGCGAAAGTGACCGCACGTACATCATCACGAGGGTAGTCGACAGATCGAGTTTATGGTATATCATAAAAAACTGTTATTTTTATAACAACCACAAACCGGACTTGTGTTGTTATCACAACACAAAACCCGGCAGACATGGAGGACGAAGATTGGGACGATGGAACTCTGAATAACGAAGACCTACTTCGCATTCAAGTTAGAACATACGAAAAGACGGTCGAACAACTAAATATGACAATTGAGGGACAAAGAATACAAATGCACGGGATGCAATGCAAATTAGATGGATTAAAAACACTAGTCGAAGCCTTCCAAACACAAATGGAGTGGAGACGAGAAGCCCCCATAGCGGCCCCAACCGACGACGACAAGGACGAAACAATTGACGCCCCCAAAAGGAAAAAGAAAAAGAAGCGACACAATAAACAAGCACGCCATGAAGAAGAGATGGATCACAAAGAAGAGGAAGAAGAAACCACCTCCCAAGATAAAGGAGCAGATAAACACCTCCCGGAAGAGGAAGAATACACCAAAATCATCAAGAAAAGCGGAAGTAAACGACAACGCGTTGATGACGTGAAAATAAATGAAGAAGAATCCCAGACAAGCAAGGAACGTATCCCGCCACTCATAATACACAATCAGGAAGACTACACGAAAGTCATGAACAAACTATCGACGGCTGGGATAACACCACGGACCACCAAAACCACCAGGGGCGGCGTCAACGTAATTCTCAATAGCGCGGAGGATTACAGAAACGCCACGAAAATATTAGACGGCGCAGGAATACAATTTAATGTATACCTACTAACAGAACAAAAACCCATAAAAGCAGTGATCAAGGGCATACCATTGGACGATGAAATCTTGCACACAATTAAAGATGACCTCCAGGCAGCTGGATATGAAATTCAAAAAATAAGCCGCATGTTTGCGGGAAGGGAGAGAAGGAAAGCATCAATGGTGCTAGTCCATCTAACTAGGAGTGAGAAAGCCAAGGACATCTTTAACATACAATCCATCGGATACTTAAGAGTGAGGATAGAATCCCTACATAGGAAGAATGGCATTGGGCAATGCTTTCAATGTCAAAGATACGGGCATACGTCTAGCGGATGCCACGCAGCACCGCGATGTGTCAAATGCGCGGGCAGTCATCAAACCCGCGAGTGCACAAAAACACGGAAATCGGGAGACCCCCAATGCATAAACTGTACGGGACAGCACACGGCAAATTACCGCGGTTGCCCCGCCCATCCATACAATCAAAGGAAGGCAACAAACGACCCCAATCCAACCTCAAGGAAACCAGCGAGGATCATCGATACGAAAACAACCTACGCCCAGGTGGCCGCCAGTAAAACAAAGCAAACTAACGAAAAAATAGAAAAAGATGAGGATTACGAACTAATTGTTAAAATAATAAAAGCAATTAAAGCGACAAGAAATTAATATAAAGAACGAAAACACTGCCGCAGTCAATTAAGCGGCCACCCCAAAACTAAAAGGGAATCCGACAAAGCGAAAGCAGAAACGCAAACAAAACAGGCATTTACAAAATAAATGCCACCAGGAAACGCATGCAGACGTAGGTATAGGGGGCTAGAATCCCGGAGTACCGTGAACAACTATGATTGCCGATTGCCCTAGTGATATTACAACACAACACGCAAACATACCACCAATCATACACAGAATCCTAAAACTTCAGAAAAACTTCGCGCATGAAAGAATTTTCGGCGATACTATCCCAATCAAATAAATCCTTACCACTCCCTACAACTACCGTTTTCCCCAATTCCCACGAAGAAACCCTAAATTAAAATTCAAGCACCCCCCGCGATCCTTACACAACTCTTTGACGACCTCCATGAGGAGATAGAAGAATCCCTATATAACATCCCACATGCCCTCCGCATCCCTCTGTCTATTCGATGACGACCTATAACACGAAACCGGACAACGAATCGGATTAACCACACTAAGCACGCTATACCCCACTAAACAACACACATACTTAAACCAATTAACACATCACATATTCAAATAAATCTAAATCTTTTTTTTCCTTTTTTTACAAAAATAACCACATCTCATGGTTGTAAACTGTACAATAACACAAAACATCGTAACACCAACAAGCATGGATTGACCAAGGCTGAAAAGGAGAAGGGCTCCTGAACAGCCTACGACTAAGATTATATACATTTTTGCTTTCTTCTACTGTTTTCTTCATTCTTATTTTTTTGTATCATTCAATACTGAATTGTTTTGAAGTGGCAAAGAGAAGAAATATTTTTGCTTATTAGCTTAAGGTATCGTAATGCTCAAAAATATGTCTTCTTTAATCTTCTGTTATGAGTTGAGGGCAATTATTCGTACCCTTCGTTTTGCAGTCTTTTACTGTTCTTATTCCTTTAGCCGGAGCTATTATTTTTCTTACAGAGATGTATTATTTTCCTGAGTTATGCGCCGCTTTTCTTTCATTACCTTCCAAGTACTGGGATTCCTCTGTCTTTTGCGTTATATGTTTTTCGGCAAATCCGTTTGAGAAGGTTCAGATGCAGTCTCATTTATAATGTTTCCGTCAGCATAAACAGCAATAGGATGCTGATGGACTCTGTTATTAGAATCGTCAGGATCTTCGCTGGATTCATCTGGGGGTATATTTTCGCTGTCCTTGTCGGAATCGTAACCATTGCAATCTATGATGTCCGTTAATTCTTGTAATTATTTATATTTTTTGTTTGCGCAGTCATTTTTATTCATATTCTGCATATTATCTTCATTGCAATTCATGACATCTTTATTTTTAAGAATTTGGATTCTAAAATTCCATACCTTACAAAAATGTCTTACAAGTTCATAAAAGGAAAAAATTTAGGTCAGATGGGCAGGGTGTTAACAAAAATAATATAACGGTACTTCTTTCTGTCTTAGAGCATGTTTATGTTTTGTTAATTTGTTAACACCTTGTATGTCTGATATAAAACTCTAATAATAATAATATAGTAAACTCATTTTCTCGAAAAGCAGAACATTTTGATTAAGAATAACTTTTCTTCGTAAAATCAATAATAAACATTTTGTCAACTCTATACAGGATCACAATTATAAAAAAAACTTACGTTAAATCTGCTACTCATAATCAGAATTACTGGAATCAGCCAATTTGTGATCCATAGTGTTGTCTGTTGGATAACGCGCATGACATATAAAATTCAACGATACTTCTTCGCTAATTTAAATGTAAAATTACAAAAATTTATGTGACGCATGCAACTATTTCATTTTAAATGTTAAAAATCACTAAATCGTGAGACCCTAAAATCGCAATTCACGTTCATACAACAGTCTATTTCTGGCTACCAATAACACAGTGTGTAACATACAACACTGTAATCCTCTGGAAGGCAAATAACACCGAAAAGCTAATTTTGGAGAAAATGCGACATACAATAATGTAACTCTGTGGTAGCGAAGTATCGTCAAATCATTTTGGCACTCTTAAGGGAATGTAATTATGTGAATGGTTGTTCTCCTGGATAGTGGATTCTGTACCTCTAAGTTTGTATATATTTACCAAGCTTCACGTTTTGGATGCAATTTATGCCAAATCGTCATTTTTTGAAAAAAGTTATAAAACTCTAGTTATTACCAAATAATTATCAGTAATTGACACCTTAGCAATTGACCATCAATCGGCGCATCAGTTACTGGCATGGATAGTCAGCAAAATACTCCTTAAAAGTCCTTCCCTAGATAAAAACTCAATACTTTATGAAAGTCAAAAGTATTTATAGACTATAAAGATTTTCTGAGCCAAAATAAACTAATACTAAACACAAATACAGTTTGTAGATACTTACAAATATAGCTATTTAAATATTTTGAAAGGTATTTAGCTACTTTCTAAGTATTTACATAGATTTTCAACTATTTCAATACTATGAAATTATATCTAAATACTAAATGTTTTTTATTGTATTTGAATTCTGCATTCAAATTTGAATACTAATTTAGATAGATAGCATGAGATACGAAAAATGGAAATTGATACAATAAATTAGTTTACATACTTGGGAATGAAGAAACATATCTTTATTGCATAGAAAAAAAAAAAAAGAAACATGTAAATTTCCTTAGTTTCAGTGCAACGTGCAGTGACATAAAAGGTGCATGAGCAACACATGCCCTGAATTACCAAGCATCATTTTTTCGTCAATTTTCGTCACATTTTTTGGTGCTGGCACTTGATCCTTTTCATTTCAGTAACTTAACCTACCACACCATTACCAGTTTATATCTCCTTTTTTAGTAGTGGAGCTTCGTCGTTATCAGTCACACTTAAGGTTGTATCTAATAATGTTTCTGGATTTTCTTCGTGTTGGGGGGTTCTTTATCTCCTTTCACATCATTATCAGTTTTCATCACATTTTCGACTAGAGTTTGGTCACTGCCAGTCATTCTCAAGGTTGTCTCTAATGACACTTTTCGATTTGCTTCGTTTTTTAACGTTTCTTTCTCATGAGTCCTTATTTATGCTTTCTTGGTCTACATTCCAGCTGCAGTTTGATTCTTTCCTTTCGTTGATTTTTAAAAACTTTTTTCCCTCCGCTTGATGCAATAACGTAGGGTAGTTTTGTTTTAATCTGCTTTTTGTTTCCTCAAGGTGTTTCTGGATATAGCAAAAAGTTTGTTCCAATCTCACTGAACCTTCCGGTCACTTTATGTGTTGTATTAAAATTGCTATTAAAGTACGAAATTATAAATATAGAAGTATTATCATCATCTAATTTCATTGAATTTAGTAGGTAATCGTAAGTCAGAAGTATGTACAGAATTTGCATTTTGATTAAAGTTAGGACAAATTAACGCAATATTTTCCAGAACATCTAAATGTTCCTCTTCATGTAATGAACCGATTGAGTTGTTTACGTGCTAATTCTCAAATATAGTCTATTTCTGAGAAAACGTTTTCATTATCATATATTATACCGAATTCAGGTTTATCTTGAATATTTTGTTGAATATGATATTTGCACATTAATAACCCTGTTCTGGGAGTAACTTGTGTAAATATTTCTTCATAATAGATGGTTAGCTGCATTGTTGCAATACCAAACAGTGTGTTTTGCTTTATGGTTGTATTAGGGTGAAGCTAATTCGTGATTACATATATAAAAGCTAAATATTAATTTTAATAATTACCTTCGCCTAATATTTACAGAAATGCATAGTGGATATAATTTTGCAAATGATTTTAAATGTGAATAATTTGGTTAAACCTTTTAATTTGAAATTATGTATTATATACGCATGTAGCAATGCCCTAGATATTAAACGAAACTTTATTGGTGATGGCTAACATTTGTTACGAGGTGCAAGAATATTTTAAACACCTACATGTAGGTACCTAATTAAGTTCAGAGTGACAGTGTTTTAAACTATTTTACTATTATTGAACTTTATTTCTTTAGGAGTGATAGACAGATGTGTTCTTTTTAAGTGTTCCTAAAGGAACCAAATCCGATTTATTTTTTGATTGCTTTTTACGTTCAGATCGACAATCTGTTTTGTTTTCCCACTGTTTACAGGGTAAATATTGTTCATCCTCTCAATAATGAATAACATAATTAACATTAAAGTGATCAGGCTTTTCCTTGACCATGATAATAGCTTAGTGTAAGATTCAAGGTAAACATTTAATTGGACCCTCCAATAAATCTAAAATATCAGTTATCTTTGGTAAAGGAAACTTACAATTTTCTATAATTTATAACTCGCCATACAATTTCACTTTTTACTTTTTGAATTTCTTAGCACTGTAACGGTGAAGATCAATTAGATCTACTCTCTTCAATAATTCCATTTTGAGTAATTTATGTATTATTTATTTGTGCCTTTTGCGTATGTTGTAGTATGTACAGTTGGATAGGCACCTCGTTTTAGTCTGCTATTTTCTTGACCTACGTTTGTTACACTGAATTTGTATGAAAAATATCCGCGTACCTTGCATGAAGTCTTGAAATGCTACCCTTTCTTCTGTATTTAAATTCCCCGCTTTAATTAAGTTTAGTAATTTCTTTCACACTACGTATGTATACATCACATTCAAGTTTTATAAATTAAAATGTGATAATTGAATAAAATCTGGTTTAAAATTACGGTTACTTATTACCTGCCGCACAAACAGCCTACGCTAACCGTTTCCGTGATACGATGCAGCTTTCATCATTTTGTGTACTGAAATATTGTATCTCACACAGTTGCGGTGTAATTGTTGAAATATCACATTGTGAAGACATACCCATCCGTGTCTAAAAATAAAAATAAAAATTGTATGGTTATTACAAAAGTCCCTCTCTAAAATTCCATCCGTCTTTGGTTTTTCTTTTATATAATCCATTATTTCCTGCAACCTCCTCTATATTTAACTTAAAGAGTACTGAACTGATTAAAATCCAAATTGTAATTTTGATGCCTTATGGTAAAGTACCATTTACCCTACTACTAAACTTTCTATTTTAATACTGCTTATTAAAAGATTATTGTGACCGAAGGATTACATCCATATATATATATATATATATATATATATATATATATATATATATATATATATATATATATATATATATATATATATATATATATATATATATATATATATATATATATATATATATATATATATATATATATATATAACATACAGTGTAAACAAATACGAAAGATTTCAAGGGCGATTGCCGAAGTTATGTTGTGAAAAAAAGTTCCTGTAAGTGTAGGTCGAAATATGCTTCGTTTCCGAGATACAGAGTGTTTAAATTATAATTTTTTATTTATTTTTATAAATTATTTCAAAGAGTTTTAAAGATACTGACTCGAAATTTTCAAAACGCTTTGGAGGGATAACTGTGCATTTTTGAGGTCATCTGAATACTTCTACTTACACCAATGGTGTTCGTGCGAGAATGACCCAACTTTCTTTAATAAAAAAGAATGGTGCCATTCTGACTTTTTCCCGTTTTGACATTTTTGTAGCAGTCCGTCATCGATTCTGAATTAAATTGGTCTTTTGAATTTTTTCGCAGGACGCGCCGTTTTTGAGCAAAAAAGTAACACATTTTTTATTGTAAATTGTGTATTTTTAATTTCTATTGATACATTATCTAGTAGGTTGCTGTCAATAATTTTAAACAATATACAACTATCTCGTCAAGATGTCAAATGAGAATTTTTAGATTACTAGCTTGCTAGAAAATTAATGTCAATAACTAAATAATTTTCGTCGAAAAGTAGGCAAATGCGTAAATGGCAGAGATGCATTTTGCCTATGGTCGAAGTAATGGAAATGGTCTGCAAGCTGGACCACTGTATGCTGAGTTGTATCCAGAACGTAGGGTACCTCTTCACAGTCATCACACCATATTTACTCGCCTGCATCAACGTTTAAATGTTAATTTTTTATTAATTTTTATTAATTATTCCAAATAGTTTTATAGGTATTGACTCGAAATTTGCAAAACGCTTTGGGTAGGTTAATGTCAATATTTCTGAAAAGTTTTACTATCTAATACAGTAACATTAAACCAAAACAATAACAGAAAGCAACAGTAATAAAAATTATTTTTAAATGGAAATGGACTGCACGCTCGACAACTGAATGCTGAGTTGTATTCAGAACGTAGGATACCTCATCACACAATATTTGCTAGCCTCCACCAACGTTTACCCGAAAATGGTACATTTATGAAACGAAGTGATGACTGTGGGCGCCCTCGAGAAGTACGAACTGCGCCAATAGAAGAAGCAGTTCCCGATATAGTTTAGGAGTCACCTGAAACAAGTAATCGAAAGATTGAATGTAAGCAACTTCACCGTATTTAAAATTCTAAAAGAGCAGCAATTGTATCCGTTTCACATTCACCGTGTACAGGCGAGGCTTCTTACCGCATTTAGTTTTTGAAAATGGATTCTCAATGTAACCGCTCAAAATCCTAATTTTTTAAATGGCATTTTATTTACTGACGAGGCAAGTTTTTCCAGAGTTTCTATACGAAATTGTCATAACAATCACTTGACGAAGGTCTACATGGAATCTTTCCAGCGCATTTTCAACATCAATTCTGAGTACTTGATGATCATTTAATTGGCCAATATTTCGTCCCATTACGGTTAAATGGCGAATTTTATCATCACTTCCTACAGGTGGTTAATGCACGATAACCCCCGCCCATTTTAGCGTTAATGTACGTTGTCACTTAAATACAGTAAATCCAAATAGTTCGATAGATAGGGAGGTACGCAACATTGGCCAGCTCGCTCTCTTGTATTAAATACATTAGATTTCTGCATTTGGCGTTTTCTAAGGTCACTAGCTTATTGCAATCCCGTTGAAAATATTGAAGACCGGCTGTAAGACAAGAAGAAAAACAGTAGGAATGCTTCAGAGAACACGAACACCTGTTGTAGGTTTATTTAAAATAATTTTTATTGCTGTTGTTTTGTGTTATTGTTTTGGTTTAATGTTACTGTATTACATAATAAAACTTTTTAGAAATATTCACAGTAACCTACGCATTACTTCGACCATAGGCAAAATGCATATCTGCCAGTTTCGTATTTGTTAAAATTTTCCATTTTTTTTTGAAGACTCTAAAATTATTCACTTATTGACACTAGTTTTGCATCAAACTAATAACGAAAAAATGCTAATTGGACAAGTTGACAAAAAGGTTCTGTTTTGTTTAAAAATATTTACAGCAACCTATTAGATAAGGTATCAATAGAAATTAAAAATACACAATTTACAATAAAAAATGTTTTATTTTTCTGCTAAAAAGCGGTGCATCCTTCGAAAACAATTTAAGAGACCAATTTAATTCAGAATTTAGGACGGATTTCTACAAAAATATCTAAAATATTGTGACATTCTCGCATGAACACCACTGGTGCAAGTAGAAATATTCGCACCACCCAAAAAATGCACATTTATCCCTCCAGAGCGTTTTGCTAACTGGGAGTCAATATCTTTAAAACTCTTTGAAATGATTAATAAAATAAATAAAAAATATATATATATATATATATATATATATATATATATATATATATATTCACTTCCATGTTTTCCGGGCCCTCCATCTCATGTGTTGATGAGGTTCTTAAAATGTGGTTATATATAGGAGCCGCTTTCCCTATTTTGACTTTCTCTCCGTTCCTTATCTTCCTTTCTCTTTTTTGCTGCTTGTTGTTCCTTCGGCTTAGTTAATACTAATCTCTATGTGATCGGTAGCCTTTGAGCGTCGTCCCGTGTATTAAGATTGTTCGTGTGTCTTTATGTTTCTATTGATTCCCATATTATCCTTTTTATTAGGTGTTCTGCGGCTTTGTGTTCTTTGGAAACCTATTTAATGTTTGGTGTTTTGTACATGTTGTGATAACGATGAGGTTGTATTATTTCTCTTCACTGCTAGTCGATCTTCCTCTAATCTTGCACTGATCCGTCCGTTAGTTTGGCTTATGTAGACACAATCACAATCCCCACATAGAATTTTGTTCTTTAAAATTAATTTTAGTTTTTGGATTAGGAAGAAAAATACCAATTTTCTTGTCTATTTTGAATGCTGTTTGTATTTTATGTTTTCTTAGTATTCTGCTGACCTTATCTGTTGTTCCTTTATATATGTTGGTAATATTTTGCTCGTCTGTTCTGCGTCTTCTTCTTCCTTGCTCGTTTCATTGCTTTTTGTATATTCTTTTTGTTGCATCTATTTTGTAACAATGCTGTTTTCATTATGTTGGTTTTCTGCTTCCGATTTAGCTGGCCCGTTAAGTTTTTAGACCTTGTGACTTATGCTCTTATTACAGATTGCAGATGTGCCGGAATGGTGCGATTCGGCATTCATGTATCCAGTCGTGTGCGTCGCTTTGCTGTATACGTACCTTATAGTCTGCCAGTCTTTTTGTATACAAGCACATCTAGGAATAATACTTTTCTGTGTTCTTCTACTTCTATTATGAATTTAATTTTATTGTAAATTTAGTTCAAGTGTTTTATAAAATTGTTTAACTTCTCTCGACTATGTGTCCATATTATAAATGTGTTATCCATATATCTTAACCACAACTTGGGTTTGTGGTTGACTGTATCCAAGGTAACAGTAAATCCTAAACATCCAATTCTCGTTTTTGACTATTGGGAGTTCCCCAGAGATCAATGTTGGAACCACTACACTTTAATATTTATTAACTATCTACCATCTCATTTTTCTAACACTAGTCAACGTCTTTAATTATTAGTAGTAATAGTAATAGTGATCTTTATAAGGTTTTAGACAAGGGCCAAAATGCGTTAAACTCGACAGAACAGTAGTGCCATAATTTTATGTAAAAACAGAACTATTCAAAGGATGAATACCTTGAAACCTCATTCTATTCAGAACCCCTACTTTCTTACAATTTTTGGGAGTGAACATAGATATAAAGCTGAGCTTTTCAGAACATTTCGTCTTTAACCAAATTATTATATTACAATATATATCTCATGCGTCGTCTCAGAAAACATGTTAAAAATGGCGTATTTTTCATTTACCCACCATCATCTGTGTTACTGTAACATACCTTCGGGTAACCGCTCTCAATCGTCGCGTATTTTTGCTCTCCAACGTCGTGCTGTTCGAATACTAGGTGTGTTTGGGACACTGAAGATTGCAAAATCACTGTTTATTAAATTGAAAATCTTAACTCTCCCTAGTATTTTTACACTAAACTGCATACTATATGACAAATCACATTCTGTTTGTTTATTCAATTAGGTCCAGTACTCATGACTATGAGACGAAAAATTGCAGTGGTATATGCAGAAACTTTTGTAAACCAGCAAAAACACATAATAGTTTTATTAATTTATCTGTAAAATATTTTAATTTATTACCAACAAAAATTAGAAACCAAGAATTTGGTTTGTTAAAGCGCAAAATTTAGTCCGTTTTATTAAATCAAGCTTTTTATGGTGTTCATGAGTTTGAATGTTGAATTATTATTATTATTTATTTTTTTTTTTTTGTTGGGTTATGCAGCATCGATTGCTAAGATCATTAGCTGCTTCAACCACAAGTCTTATTTATACCCGTTGAAAAATTCTAGATCTTTTTAGATAATCAAGTAACCTTTTAATTGTTTCCTCTTTGGTGCTGTACAGTACTTTTGTGTTTATGTCATATTGTTTTCTAAGCCTGGCGTGTTTTGTACAGTGAAGGACTACATGTTCCACTGTTAGTTTTGTTTGGCACTCTGTACAAACGGGGGGCCCTGATCCTAGTGGAAGGTGCTCAGAAGAAAATCTAGTATGACCTATTCTAAGCCGTGTGATGGTCACTGACTCTTTACGACTTAGGCTGCTAGGGAATTTTGTTTGGACTACATGTCTTTTGTAATTTTTTAACCTATTATCTGATTGCAACCATTCGTTTTGCCACAGATCATTTATTATTGACGTAACGTTAGCTTGAACGTCCGTATGTCGTATAGGTATATGGTCAATTTCATTGGTAAGTATTACTTCTCTGGCACTTTTGTCTGCTATTTCATTACCCTGTATTCCCGAATGTGATGGTATCCAGACTAATACAACCGTTTTATTGATGGTGTTTAGGTGGTGAATGGTTGCCAGAATTTGCGTCACGAGTGGATCTAGGGAATACTTGTTTTGTATTTTCCTAATAGAGGTTCGTGAATCAGAACACATTAATATATTTTTTTCCGTTCTATGCTCCGAATACGTTAAAGCTTGCCACACTGCATATAGTTCGGCGGTCAGGATGCCGCACCAATCGTGTAATTTCCACATGAGACGTTCGTTTGAGGTAACTATGGCACTACCAACACCTCGTTCACATTTAGATGCATCGGTATAAATTGTTTCCTTGTCATCGTAGCTACGTAAGATTTCATTGAATTTTTCTTGTGCCTCTTTTTTCGATGTTGTGTGAGCTAGTTCATAGTTGTATGAGGCAGGCCTTAGGTGCCATGGTGCTACCTCGCAAAATTGTATGTTATATACCGGTGGTGTTTCGATTTCTAGCTGTTTAATGAGCTCGTGGTACCTGGTAGGCAATGGACGATTTATACTGGGTCTACCTTGGAAGGGCTGAAGACATTTTTTGTTTTGGAGTATCTCGTTATTAGGGTGGTTTTCTATAGCTAGTAACGTAGTGCAGTATTTTTTTATGATTTTATGGAGTCTGTATTTTAAGGGTGGCACACCAGTCTCACTATAGATCGACAGATGCGGACTGGTTTGGAATGCTCCTATAGATAATCTTAAACACGTAGCGTGTATAGTATCGAGGGGACGCAATGTGGATTTTCGGGCAGATGAGTAAATTGCGCTGCCATAATCTATTTTGGATAAAATCAAGGATTTATATATCTTAATTAATATGTCTTTGTTAGCGCCCCATTTAGTGTTAGAAAGGCATCTGATAATGTTTGCATCTTTTTTTAATGGCATCTATATGTGCTTTCCATCTTAGTTCTTTATCTATTGTAAGCCCCAGGAATTTCATTTCGGTTACTATGCTAATTGGTTTTCCATACATAGTAACAGTAGGGTTTGCGTGTTCATGTCTTAGTCGACAAAAATGAATACAGCGGGTTTTTGCTCCAGAAAATCTGAACCCTATCAATTTGGCATTACGTGTGATAGTATCTACAGCAGACTGCAGTTTCCTTTCGATTATCTTGATGTCATTGGATGAACATATCATGGCCAGATCATCGACGTACCAATAACTATGAATTTCTGTATCAATGTTTACGGTTATACTTGTAACAGCAATAGCGAATAAGGTTACACTCAACACCGATCCCTGGGGTATTCCATTCTCTAACGTCAAAACATTAGAGTACTCAGTTCCGACCCTCACTTTAAAGTTGCGTTTTTCAAGGAAATTTTTAATAAAATTGAAGATATTTCCTCTTATTCCCCACGTATGTAGTTGGCGCAATATGCCGTATCTCCAAGTAACGTCGTAGGCTTTCTGTAAATCAAAGAATACTGCTACTGCATGATGTCTGTTTGCAAACGCTGTTTGGACATGGTGTTCAATTTGTGCCAAGTTGTCAGTGGTAGAACTGAATTTTCTACAACCCATTTGGTTGTCAGGTAGGAGTCCATTTTTTTCTAAAATCCAGGTTAGACGTGTGTTGACTATGCGCTCGAGTGTTTTGGCCATGCAGCACGTGAGGGAAATTGGGCGGAAATTTGTTGGATTGTTTTTATTTTGATTGACTTTGGGAATCGGGACTACAATGGCTTCTCTCCAACTTTCCGGATACGTATCCTGCTGCCAAATTTGATTGAATATTCCCAATAATCTTACTTTCTGTGTTGAAGGCAATTGCTTTAGGAATTCGTAAGGAATGTCATCTATTCCTGGTGCTGATTTGTGTGAGTGGTTCAACGCTTCCTCAAGTTCGTCCATAAGTATAGGGATGTTGTAGTATGCTATGTGTGGCTCTGTATTATCTAATCGTAGTTCCTGTTTATACATCAATTGCTGGAATTCAGCTTCATAGTTGGAGGATTTACTTGCACTTTGGAACGACTCTGCCAATATATTAGCTACCTCTTGTTGATTGGTATGGGTGTCTTGGTTTACCTTTAATATTATGGGTAGGTTAGTCTCTTTTCTGTTGATAGACTTTATCTTCTTCCATATAGTCGTTGAAGGGGTTGTTGGCTTTATTGTAGATACGTATTCAACCCAAGCATCTCGTTTACCTTGTAATATTAGTCTTCGCGCTTCAGCTCGTTTTCGTTTAAATATAAGCATATTATTTTGGGAAGGATGTTTTTTAAATGTATTAAAAGATTTTTCTTTTCCTGGATAGCTCTTTGTATGGTGGTACTCCACCATGGGACGCGGGGTTTGGAAAAGTTTCCTCCCGATTTGGGAACACTCTGCGATGCTGAGTTAATAATCATATTGGAAAAGGTCTCGACAGTTTCGTTGATATTTTGGCCATCGGGAGTATTTTCCAAGTTTTTCCGAAACATTGGCCAATCGGCTTTCTGTAAGTTCCACTTCTTTAAGGTAGTTTCTTGTGGTGGTTTTGAGTTACATTCGATAGCGATTGGTATATGATCGGAATGTACGTGATCTTCAAGGGTTTTCCAGGTAAACAAATATGCTAGTTGAGGTGAACACATAGCAACATCAATTGCTGATAATTTGTTTGACCGCGAGTTTATGAACGTTCCTTCACCTGAATTTAAGATAACCAAATCGTATTCATTGATAATGGTTTCAATGATACGTCCCCGTCGGTCCGTTTCCTCCGAACCCTACAGTGTATTGTGTGCATTAAAGTCACCCATAATTGTGTAAGGTGTTGGTAATTGTTGTATTATGTTTTGTAGATCTTGTTTTGTCCAATTAAACTGCGGAAGGTAAATGTTGCACACAGTGAGTTTCAATGGGTATTCAATTCTAACTACTACCACTTGCATTCTAGTTTTGATTTTCAGAGGTGTGGCAGGAATATTCTCATTAATTAATGTAAGAACGCCCCCTTTTGCTCGTAAATATAGTTCATCATCCCTTCTAAAACATCTGTATCCTTTCAATATAAATGTGTCTTCTTCTTTGAGATGTGATTCTTGAAGACAAACACAATAAGGTTTGTATTCAAATACCATTAACTGTATTTCCGGATAGTGCGTTTTGCACCCATTGCAGTTCCATTGTATGATGGAAGCCATAATTATAAAATTTGTTTTAAAATGGACTAGTAGTAGACAAATAAATATGTATAAATAAAAATTTAAAATATATAAAAACCGATGTATTGGGGACAAAACAATTAAAATGGTATAGATTAATAAATACATAAATAATAAATAAATAAATAAGTAAAAACACAAATGAATGAACAATAATGACATGTATACCTGTATAGGGGGTATTACACGTTTATCTTTCGTTTAGTCTCTTTATCACAGGGTGCTTTTTTGATGTACTCGGAGGAGTACTTGACTCATTTTTGCGTGGCGTACCTTTCGGCCACCCAACCTTTCTTTTCCTTTGTAAAAGAGTTTTTGTCGCTTCTTCTAACTCATCACTATCTATATTCATAGATGAAGCGGCTGAGGTCGGTCGTTTTCTTTTATCGATAGTCTCTATATCCATACTTTGTCCAGTACTTTCAAAAGTCTCCTGTGTGCTTTCGATTTCAATTTGACCTTGTGGGTGATAAATCGATTTATCTGAATGGTTCTGTGATAACTTGTCTTTTAGTTCCGTGACCAGTAAAGGAACTAAGCATGCTACTAGTTCGTTTAAGGAAGATTTTATTAAATCAGTTTTGCAGGCTTGCTGGTAACAGCTGCGTATGAAGTTTCCAAAGGGGAATTTCTTAGAACTTCTCGAGGTGCTTTGAAGTAGGTAGATTTCTTCTTCACTTTGACTTCTTCAAAAACTTATATTTCGGACATTCTTTCGATCGGGCCGAGTGGTCTCCATTACAATTGAGACAAATAATTGGTTTATCGCAGGGTACACCTTGATGTAAAGCCTTACCACATACGCACGTTTGCTCATTATTGCATCTCATGGAAGAATGACCGAATTTTTGAGATTTATAACAACGCAAAGGTGCTGGAACGTAGATTCTTACAGGTAAGCTGTAAAAGGCAATTTTTACTTTACTAGGTAGAGTATGCTTGCAGAAAGTTAACAGTAGACTAGCGGTATCAACAATTTTATTATCCCTTTTGGTAGTAATGCGTCGTACCTCGATAACATCTTGTCCTTTCAGATTTTCATAAATTTCTTCTACAGAACAATATTTAGAGAGGGATGTGGCATAACATTAATCGGAAAATTACAAAATTGTTTTAACTCTAACAGTATTTTTGCTTGTTTATTCGATTTTGTATCAATCAACAAACCTGAACTAAGTTTTCTGATATAATTGACTTCACCAATAAGACTATATAATGACTTTGATATTGTGAAAAGGTTAACTTTATCAAATGATTCTGAGTCACTTCTCTTGACTAGCAGAAACCGTGGTCCCGACGTCAACCGCTCAATCAAACTACTTCCGGCATTTTGATAACGCTGTCCACCGTCAGCGTCCATATCAGAGGTTGGGTCCTCTATTTCGTCCATTATTTTAGAGTTGGACAACTCTATATTATTAATGTTTTTCGACCCCATACAGTTCCCACGAAAACACTCGGAAAAAATGTCACTTGCAGCAGAGCCGGTATACTGCAAAAGGGCATTTATACTGTGGAGGGCGCCTCTTCCCCCACAGGCGTTTCAACGCTAGGGACCAGGCTTCCCCCTGGCCACGCTCAGGTTACCCCTCGCGCAATCCCTTCAGCACCTAAAACTGCCAAACGACCTTGGGATTAGGGGATTTTTTATAGAGGTTACCTTCCTAGTAGCCCGGGCGGTAAAGCCAAGACCACCGACCGCTAGCTGTACAACGTTCCCTAACCACGCCCTGCTAGAGTCTCTGAAGTACAATTCGCGGTTGCGGTGTTAGGAGACGGCTAGCGCTCAGCCGTCCCCAGCTAGGACATCCCGGGCTAGCCACACCCGTATACGCTTTTGACGGCGCATGTCCTGGGAAGAGTAGAGAGAAAAGGAAGAGGTGTCTCAGCTTTCGCTGGGAGCCTGAAGAGAACAAGAGTTGGAGCGAGGGTGCTCCGACAGAAAAGAGTTAAAGTAAGGGAAGCCACTCAAGACAAGTATAAAAAAAGTGTACTTCCAGCTTGGGGGACGCAGGGTTGCCATCCCTGTCCTCGTTAGGTACGAGGCCCCACGTGGATTGGTCCGCGACACCGTATTAGCTAACAGTGGCGGTTTACCGTCACGAGCTCATACTTTGGTGTTGGCCTTGCATCACTTACAATTATTTGCAAGGTCATTCCCCTATCCGCCACCTGGGGATGCGCCTAGTAGGTAGTCCAACCCCTAGGTATTATTATTATTATTATTACTTTTATTTTATTATTTTTTTTTTTTTATTGTATTTTGGGGTGTCGATTACGGCGATCATTAACCCCTTTTATCCAGTTTATTATTTCACTCATATTTCATTTATCATATGTATATCACATAAGAATTTTAGTGCTTTCTTGATCTCGGTCTCTCTTAAAGACAATATTTCTTTTATTTGGCCCCTGATGTCATTTTCTTCTCTTATTTCCCTATACGTTGGACATGTGATCATAATGTGCTTAATTGTAAGTGGTATTTTGCATGTCTGGCAATTTGGCTGTGGTTCGCTTCGATCACTTCGGGAAAGTAAGTACTCAGAAGTTTTTCGGCAATGCCCTATCCGTAGACGCGTAATAATAACTTGCTCTCTCCGGCTTAACGACTGTGGGTACGTTTTTTCATGTAAGTTATTTTCTATCTCCCTTAAGTCACTCTCAATTTCGTACCACTCTCTTCGCCACTCCTCATGTGTAAGTTTTTTGTAAAATGATTGTAAGTCACATAATCGCACTGGTACTTTATCAGCTGTTCTATTCTGAGTAGCTAAGCGGGCAGCTTTGTCTGCTTTTTCATTCCCTATAATTCCCACATGGCTTGGTACCCACATTATTAACACACTGACTCCTTCGTGTTGGAGGGAAGTGACCAAAGCTGTAATAATGTTCACCAAATCGTCTTGTCTGGGATTAGATTTCATAGCCTACATGCTGCTTCTGGAATCAGTGCATATAACATAGTTTTTATGGCTTGAGGTTTTGCAGTACAGCAGTGCTTGTTTTATTGCAACTAGTTCAGCCGTGTATATGCTGTTTTCTTCCGATAAGGTTAAACTGTATGTAAAGTTTCCATGGACGAATGCAGCCCACTCCATCTGCAGTCTTTGAACCATCGGTATAAATGAAGTGATAGTTATTATAGGAATTTTGTATTGCCTTAAAGTCTTGCTGGTATAGTGAAGGGAGGGTACTGGATTTGGTGTCCCTCACAAGATCTTCTTTCAGTACATTTTGCAGATTTTCCCATGATGGGTTTTCATTTATTACATTACGAAACATGTCAGGCTCTTCAACCTTGTATTTATTTAAAACATACTTGTATCTTACCGTCGCCGGTTTAGTAATGGTTACTCGATCAAAAAATATTTGGTCTTCTAGATTATGCGTAAACAACTCATACAGAGGATGATGCGGTTGAGTTTGGATACGAGCTCCATAATACAAAAGAAGGCGTTCATACCTTAAGTGAAGGGGCTCTAAGCCTGCTTCACATAACACCGACGTCGTTGGGCTTGTTCGAAAAGCACCAATCGCTAACCATATGCCTTGGTAATGCAATGATTCCAGTTTACTCAGCAAATATCTACGTGCCGCTCGGTATACTATGACACCGTAATCCAATCGTGACAGTATCATTGCCCTATACATAGTTATCAAAACCTTCCTTTCGCTTCCCCAATTGATATTAGATAGGAGCCTTAGTGTATTTAAGAAGCGTTTGCATTTGGCGAGGAGATTATCGATTTGATCTTTCCACCGTAACTTTTCGTCGAAGACTATTCCCAAAAACCTCACTTGACGTTGTCTGCTGATAGCACTATCCCCAAGGTGTAAGGCGTAGCATAAGTTACAGTTACGCAACCTGCAGAAGTGAACGGTTACAGTTTTGCTATCGGAGAAAGTGAAGCCAATCGATTTGGCTCTATCGTTGACTACATCCACGGCAATTTGCACCAAGCTTATTTGGTCATCCTCAGGTGGGGAGGAATTGCAGAGGCATAAGTCATCTACATATAATTGTACCCTTGCATGAGGTACGTCGGCTTCAATTAATTTATTTATTGCTATTAGGAACAATGTAACACTGATAGTCGATCCTTGAGGAATCCCATTAGCTAAAGCACCACGTGTTGACACTGTGTTTCCTAATCTGACTTGAATTTCTCTGTTGGATAAAAAACCAACTATAAATTTTGCCATATTTCCTCGTATGTTCCATCCGTATATCGTTCTTAGGATGCTATATCTCCATGTACAGTCGTACGCCTTCTGGATGTCGAAAAACACTGCTGTCACATGGTGTCGTTGAGCAAAAGCTCTTTGGATGTGATCTTCTAGAAGTACCAAACTATCGATTGTACTGCGTCGACGACGAAACCCAAATTGGAAAGGTGATAGTAACCTGTTATTTTCTATGTACCACACAAGTCTGACATTTACCATTTTTTCCAATATTATCCCCATACAGCAGGTTAAGGAAATTGGTCGGTAATTCTCTGGTATTTCGTTAGATTTTTTTGGTTTTAATATGGGTATAACCGTAGCGACCTTCCATTCCTTTGGATATTGACCCGACGTCCATATGAAATTATATAGTTTAAGCAAACTTTGCATCGCATCCTCCGGTAAATGTTTGATTACTTCGTATGGGATTTTGTCATGCCCAGGTGATGATTTTCTACATGTAGTTAGTACAGCGTTTAGTTCTTCCATAGAAAATGGGGAAATGTATGCAAAGTCTTGGTCAGTTTCGTAATTTATGGGCCTTTCTGTTGCATTTTTAATCTCTATGAATTCAAGATTACAATTATCATCACTGCTGATCCTACAAAAATGGTTCACAAATGTCTCTACCATCTCTGGTATATTAGTTGCAGTTCTACCATTGTAACATAACTGTGATGGAATAATGTAGGAGTTGTAACCCCTAACCTTTTTTATTTTCTTCCATACCCCTTCAAGGCCAGTCTGAGATGTTATAGATGAAACATATCCTTGCCAAGTAATTTTTTTTTGGTTTAGTATTAACCTTCGTGCCATTGCTCTAAGGCGTTTAAATATAATACAGTTTTCCGTTGTAGGATGTCTTTTAAAGATATTATACGCTCTCTTTTTCTTTTTTACCGCATCATTAATCTCTTCATTCCACCAAGGAACGCCTCTTTTTGGGATTTGTTTTATTAGAGGGATACTTTTCTTAGCTGCCTTATTTATGTTCTCCGTCATTTCTTCCACGCAGTCGTCAACATTCGATAATATTTTCATTGGTCTTAATGATCCAATCTGCTCTTTTTAAGTTCCAACGTGGTTCTATGTTTATAACGGGTAATGCACTTTCAGTCTGAATTAATATGGGTACATGGTCTGAGAAAATATCCTCCTCCAACGTTGACCATTTTAACTGTGTCCCTAACGATGGTGAGCACATTGTTAGGTCTAAGTGAGAGAAGTTATTAGATCTAGAGTTGACATATGTGGGCAATCCAGTATTTAATAAGAACAGATTGTTATTTATGAGGTCCTCAATTCTACGCCCGCTATTATTTGCTGTTTCCGAACCCCACAATGCATTATGTGCGTTAAAGTCTCCCACTACTAAAATTGGAAGGGTAGTTGATGTATCAAATTTTCGAGGACATTGTAGCTCCACTCGTTGTTTGTTAAGTAAATATTGCAAACTGTTGCACAAATTGGGTGAGTAATACGTATCGCTACCGATTGTAGAGTGGAACTAACCTTTATCTCTTTTACAGGTATTTCCTGTTGTATAAAAATAGAAACCCCGCCACACGCCCTAAGACCAGGTGGGCCATATTTATGAAATGGTATGTACCCTCTAAGATGAAATCTTTGTGCTGGATTCAATCTCGTTTCTTGGAGACACAAACATATTGGCTGATGGTCGATGATGATTTTTTTAATTTCTGGATAATGCGTTACGAGACCATTACAGTTAACTTGTATTATATTTGCCATTTTTAACAAGAATAATAAATAACGTATAAATCATCATCTTAATATCAGAAAAGGAACACTTAATTACTAATACGGAATATCACAGATAAACAGATCTAAGTGTCATGTTTACGGGGACCTCTACTTTTACCTTTTGGCCACCCTCTTTTTTTCTTTCTTTCTTTCTCCACGTCTGTTGACATACAGCTACCGTCTGAAAGTTCTTCAGATATCACAGCCGTATCGGATTCTGTTATTTGCTCTTTTTCAGTTGTCCGTACTCTTTTATCTACCTCGGATTGATTTGTTTCGCATGTCTCTGGAGTTTTACTCCTCCTCCTTTTCGAGGTAATTGGTTTTGGAAGCTTTGGCATACTTTGGATATCTTTTGGTGGTTGAACTTTAGACATTGGTGTTAATTCTTCTATTTCGTATGTAACATGTTTAATTGCTATATTGACTTCAGTTCTAATGATCGATCTTATTTCAGGTACTAGCGCATTAATTATTTCTCGAACTTTTACTGTTTCTGTTTCGTTACCAAAAGCTATTGCCCCATAATATGTCTTCTGATCGTGTAACGGCACTTGTACCCTCTCTTTTTACTTGTAGGTACGTCAGTTTCTTATCTACTTTTATTTTTTAAATTTCTATTTCGGTTTTAAACGATGGACAGTTTCTTGATCTAGACATGTGTGCACCACGACAATTGACACATTTCGGAGGGTCTTGGCATGAATATCTGTCATGTTCTAGTAATCCGCACGTGCACTTTTTTTGTCTAGTGCATGTTAGAGCCGTATGTCCAAACCTTTGACATTGGAAACAACGCAATGGACTTGGATAATACGGACGTACGGGCAAACTATGGTAGGCTGCTTTAACGGTACCCGGTAATTTTGCTTTATTAAAGGTTAGTAAAATTGATGCGTTTTTACTAATTGCTCTCCCCTCTTTACAGACATAAATTTTACGTCAATAACTCCTTGTGACTCCAAATTGTCTTTTATTTCATTTTCCGTAGCATAAGTTAAGTCCATGCACGTTATCACACCTTTACTAAAATTGAGTGTTTTATGTGGAGTTATCTCTACGTTAAAACCATTAAAGGTATTTTGTTTAAGTAACTTCTCCGCCTGATTTCTATTTTTGACTTCTACTAATAAACCATCTCTTATCTTACTGATATTATTTACTGGTCCTACAATATTATCTATAGTCTTTTGAATCACAAATGGGCTAACCTTACTTAACGCATAGTTTTCAACAGTCTTTATAACAATGTACTTCGCATAGTACTGGGATCTATTCTCTCGTACTGGGTATCCAGTTGATCTACCTCCGCTAACTCTGGAGGTAAAGGTCGGTTGCGAGCTAGTGGGAGCAATCGCAACGACATTATAGGTCTCGTCATCATTAATCAAAGCTATAGGTCGTGTGGTACCATTTGAGTGGGTAGTGCCACCACTAATCCTACCCGAGGGCTGATCATATACGGGATTATTAAACCGTTGATTCCCAACAACGCCCATTTTAGAGGATGGGTCCTCATTACCAGGATTTGAGATACTCATAACAATCCCACGAGTAGGGAAGAACAAAAGGTCAATCATAGCAGTGCTCCCATACTACGACAAGGCAACATTACTGTGCAGAGGTGCCACTTTCCCCACAGGCGTTTCAACGCTAAGGACCAGGCTTCCCCCTGGCCACGCTCAGGCTTTCCTTCGCGCAATTCCTTCAGCACTTAAAACTGCCAAACGACCTTGGGACTGGGGGATTTTTTATAGAGGTTACCTTCCTCGTAGTCCAGGAAATTAAGCCAAGACCACCGACGCTACCTGTACGACGTTCTCTAGCCACGCCCTGCTAGAGTCTCTGAAGTACAGTTCGCGGTTGCGGTATCAGGACACGGCTAGCGCTCAGCCGCCCCCAGCAAGGACATCCCGTGCTTGCCACACCCGTATACGCTTTTAACGGCACATGTCCTGGGAAGATTAGAAAGAAAAGGAAGAGGTCTCTCAGCTTTCGCTGGGAGCCTGAAGAGAACAAGAGTTAGAGCGAGAATGCTCCGCCAGAATAGAGTTAAAGTAAGGGAAGCCACTCAAGACTAGTATAAGAAAAGTGAACTTCCAGCTAAGGGAACGCAGGGTTGCCGTCCCTGTCCTTGTTAGTTACAAGGCCCCACGTGAACTGGTCCGCGACACCGTATTACGTAGAGCTAGCAGTGGTGAGTTGACACCGCGAGCTCATATTTCGTTGTTGGCCTTGCATCACTTACGATCATTTGCAAGGTCGTTCCCCTATCCGCCATCTGGGGACGCGCCTAGTAGGTAGTTCAACCCCTAGGTATTACTTTTATTATTATTATTATTATTATTATTACTATTATTATTATTATTATTATTATTATTATTATTATTATTATTAATATTATTATTATTATTATATTCCTATTCGGGACTTCGCAACCTCTTACAAAAAAACAATAAATCGATAATTTTCTATTAATCTTTTTTAGCGTTGGAATTAGTCCTTATACCCTTCTGACTGCGATAATGTTAAATTAGCAAGTAAATTTTCTATATTTTCCCTAATGTATGTCACTTTTCTCATTATACTGTTTTATATTATGCAACTCGTTTGTCAAATCTGCTACGTTTTTGATTCTTATACAATTTGCCCCTATACTATCCACCAATCTGCGAACCATCTAATCTACCCTATACATCCTTTAATCTTCTAGTTTTTAAATTACGCTACACCAGAGTTTTATGGCCATCATCTTTCAGCAATCTTTTATATAATTTTTTTTGTTTAGTAAATCTTTTTAATGGTTGTCAATCATTCATATACGACCGAGCTATTTGAGTAGTGGTAACACGATCTGCTTAGCATTCGGTAGGCAATGGCTTCGATTCCCGTTACCGTCTACCCTCTATGAGGTTGTTTCAGGAGGTCTTCCTCATATACATATAGCGACATACTCTCTGCCTTTACGCACCCCGTGTGCCGCTATTTAGGAGAATGCTGGGATAGTATCTTCCTCTCAGAACCCTAACTACGTTCTTTCTGTTCCTATCCGGACCACACCTATCCTTAATCCCACCAAGCATACATACTTAACCTGTGTATGTTGGGAATCCATGATTGTGGCTGACGGAGCTTGGAAAGCTCAAACATCCCGCCCTCTCTCTTGGGAAGGGAATGAAACACGTGGCGTTTTCCTTCCTTCATATACTGTAACAAGTTATATGCTTACATTATTAATACTTGTTCTATTGTCTAAGAAACTATTTGCTTCTTAAACACATTTTTATATTATCAATATTGTTTTTATTTTATTTTATTGGTACTGCGTCTAGCTTTTTTTCACTTACTATCAAAATCTAATATTTTACGATAATTTTATATTTTCTGATTAAATTCATTATTTTTACACCTATTTCTATAATTTAACATTACAATTACTACATACTAATTTTAAAGACTTATTTCAACGATTTCATCTAATAGTTGTCTTACTCAATTTCCTTTGCCTTTCAATTAAGCTTTCCATTTCCTCTGTTTCTGTTTCCGTTAAAAGTATTCGATATCTTGTCACAGGTTGACATATTGCATGATTTTTCGCCAAATCATTCCATTATTTAACTTTCCGTAGAAGCTTTACTAATTATGCGTAAAACTTATTTATTTATTTAAACTTTTATTGCTCTTCATTTAATTCTTGACTGGTTTAATTTCTACTTTCCATTATGACTACATTTAGTTTTTACATTCTTAATCTTAATTTTGTTTTAACATACTTTTTAATTAATTCTGAATTTTGTGCGTATGTTTAGTTATTTTACACATTTTCGAACGGAAGGATCGCCATTTGGTGTTCTGGGCTTCTTCTTTTTATGATTTTCCTTGTGTGGTTTATGGTTGTTTTAAATAATGCACCACAATAATTCAAAGCGTATTTATTATTTAATGAGTAATAAGCACGTACGGTCTCTTCTCTCCCAACGTACATCTGAGACATATTCTACTTAACAATGAAATAATCTTGGTAACGAAATTCAAATAACATAGTCCCGGATAAACCTCCGTTTTTATTGCAAACGTAAATATATTAGTGGCACTGTTCTTGTTTCCACGACACGGTAATTAATTGTACTGTTCCATTGCAGGATTCTCATCCAGGATGTATGTACGTGATTTAATTTTACTTATCAAGACTGTTTTTTTAATGGGAACTGTCCACTGTGTATTTTTTGGATATGGACATTTTTGTATGATGGTTAGAACGACGACGTGGTTTGAAGAGGAAATGGGATATATTTGAAGCTTCGTTCACCCCTAGTTTGTCAGAAGTCTCAGTTTTACGTATTCCACGAAGAAGGTTCTAGTGTTGAATGACAGTGCTGGTCCGGATTTTTGGATTAATTATCGTGTTCCTTTTGCGGATGAATTGTAAAGGGTTCCAGTTAATATTTGTTTCGCGTACACGGCTGACCCCTAACGAATCATAAATTTGATGTAAATACAACTCTTGAATAAGTTCTGTGTAAATATAACTTTCGTTTTAATAAATTTATATAAATAGGTAAAGATTAAAGTGACACTGGTGTCTATAGGATAAACGAGGTCGGAAGGCGATCGAATCATATGGTTTCTGGTTTAAAGATATGCCGTTAATGAGGTTTGTGTAAATATAACATAATAATTGAGGAGGTTACGAAGACTGGTTTTTATCAATACCGAAAGGGCGAGTTGCTGTTACCATTGTGAGAAAGTTAAAGAGTTTCGATTGACCATTGTGTTGCGCAAGTGGAGTAATTATTTTTCTGAGTCTACTTTTGTGGTTTTAATGAAGTGTTTATTTGTTTTTATTTAGGCGGATGAATATGCTTTTGCTTATCATTTTCTTCGGTAGTCCTTTCGACACTTATTTAGTTTTATCTAAGTCTAATAACCCTCGTAGGTATCATATTGTAGGTTGTTCGTTTATTTTTGATTACGCTGCTCTAAATTACGTATTACATAAATTGGTTAAATTTATATGTTCGACGATGTCCTTATTTTGTTTGATGTTAATTAAAATTTAAGGTACATAAGACATATAAATTTGGGTCATCCGAGCTTGCAAGACTTATTCCAAATCAGTTTACTATGAATGCTACACAAGAAATTTTACATAATATTGATATATTTAATGTATTTTGTACAATGCGCTGACTGTTTATTTTAATTCCTATTTTGATGTCAATAGATGTATAGTGTTTATACACTCTGGTATTTTTTCTTAAAATGTACATATTTTGTAATCTTATTCTTCTCTCACAACGTTTTTATTAATTACGTTCATCAAAATTTAAAAGATTACATAATTTGGATTGCATTCAAGTATCGGGTGATTTATTTATTTCGCGGAAATTGTTGATTTACAGTGGCAACTTTTTAATTGTTTGGTTATTTAACAAAAGCTTTAACGTAGTGAATAATGAGAATTTCTCTATTAGAGTGTTTGCTATTTTGATTTTGGTGATCAAAACTCATTTTAACAGATGTTTAAGATATAACGTAACGTAATTCTAAAGTCAATAATTGTAGTAATTGTTTTCAGAGTATTCGCTAATATTTCTGAAGACTTTTAGGAATCGAAATACCGGCTGTATTCATGGTTTTACCTGGTTGGCGATTAAATGTAAGCAAGTTTTTTCATTTGTTTCAGACTTTAGCTATGTGCTTTTTCGCATTAGGTACTACGACCCCCATTTTGACGTTTATTAGATTATAGGACTTTTTAAACATTTGATCGTATTTGTTTATTTTCGTGTTGTGACGTATATTTATTTTTAAATTGAAGAATTAATTACCGTACTAACCAGTTATTTTTGGTTATTTGAGCCGATAATTTTACGTTGAAGTTTATTGAAATCAACAGCGAGTTTTGAGTTTTATTATCGCAATTTTGCGAACTTCAAATGAAGGTTTAGATTTTATTGCAGTTTAGGTGAACTTTTCGTAGTGATTTTTGGAACAGAATTTTCAAGTAGATGTGAGTGTTTTTGAGTGAGTGAGTTCCCTATTAGGACACTAGTTTTAATATCCAGTTCATGACGTTTTCTCGATATGAATTTATTTAACAGCCGGCGCCTTTACGGCTTATTTCCTGATTTTGACGTTATTGAGTGATGTCGAGTACCCTTCTGGAGTGTTAAGTAAGAACCCCGCTATGTCCGTGGCCTGCACTTTACCTTTATGG
Source organism: Vesta saturnalis (assembly GCA_036346205.1). NCBI lineage: Eukaryota > Metazoa > Arthropoda > Insecta > Coleoptera > Lampyridae > Vesta > Vesta saturnalis. Next base: position 2,452,380 of record JARFJB010001308.1, read on the forward strand.
AGTGATGCTCTAGTGTGTGTTCGTCCCTCAACAAGGCCCCTTTGCTAGTAGTGAAACTTGCTCTGTGAGTATCGCAGCCCATCTTACCACAGAATCTATTGGAGGTCGTGGTGATAGAGAGAGAAAAAAAAGACTCTTCTTAATATGTCTGTTCCTATTATAATTTACATAGGATACGCCAAATATACACAACGAGCTTATTTCTAATAATATAAAGTAGCAAGTAAGTAAAGATAACTTTTACGAATTCTTTAATGTAGTAAAATCGTTAGAAAAACGGCTTTATGGAATTATCAATTCTTAATGAAAACTGTATACGCAATTTCAAATCTAAAAAATTATTCTATGCGAAACTCTTCATGCGAAACTCTTCATATATGACAACATAAATTTAAAAAAAACCTAATGAAATGAACTGTTTACTTATACAGATTGTTTTTTTGGTTTTCATTTTAAACAAATCCAGGCAGTTTATGTTGCTGTCTACTTCTTTCCCAAATGAAGTATCTAAGCCCATTTGATGTATCTTTTGGTTACTATCACCATTTTAAAGCTTATAAGTGACCCGTCTTTAAATTCTGACATATAGTCCCTTGAACGTAGAAGAATAGTTTCAAGTCTTTCTTTGCACTATCGATATTACAATGGCTATTGTGGTTTGATACCATTTCGGGCTAGTTTTGTTAGAAATACTCTATTCGCTCATTCAGATCATTAGTATGCCGGACAAATCTCCAAACGTCATACCAAACGGGCGTAATCCAGATTGTTCTGCACGGCTACTAAATTCTGGAATCATCTTCCTTATGATTACTGATTTCCTATCACTTATGATATGAAAATATTTAAGGTGTCCCTTCATAGGCATCTTTTGGTAACGCAATATCTCCCAATCCATGTTTCTAGGAGTTCCAGAATGCTATAACACGTTAGGCTAAACTTAGCCGTTTCAGGAGCACAACTATTAAAAAAAGCCAAGGGAAGGTTTACTGATGTCAAGAAAGACGGTAACCCTCAACTCCGGAACGAAATAATTAAACGATTTTAATTGGACTAATGTAAAAATACAGCCAAAATTTAATCAGTGTTACCAAAATATTAGTAAGATAATTAAAACAATAAGGCAACGGAGAAGGTGATGTGCTAGCCCAGCGGATATTTTTTACATAATTATCACCGAGAAAAACGTTCGGTATATGAATTTGTTGAATCTATGTGTCCGTGTGTAGCTTTTTTGTGTTAAGGAATATTGAAAATTTGGACGCATATTCTGAAAGAGGATAAACAAATAATAGGGGTCACCATTTGTACGAACTTTGTATCTTATCGGAAACATGGTCAAATCGGGGGCCAAAATATAAAAATTATTAATATAGACATAATATATAATTTAAAGTTCAAAATTATTAGTATGGATTTGTGCTTCGGTATGGCAATGCTAGAAGAGCATTCTTAACTTGTTAATTAATCAGTTTTCTTAGGATACATATGAAGTAAGGAATAGGAACGGTAATACCTTGGTGCATGGCGATACTTCTGTACAATAAATTAAATGAAAGCTATGTGCTATCGTATGGACGTATATAATAAAATAACTGCTAATTTATAACCGATCCCTGTCCATAACTGATAATAACAGAGAATTGCGTGAATTTTCAGCCCAGAGAGATAAGATTGTGCAATAATCACTGTGCCCAACCGGAAATATAATAAACACATATAACTCGACTGACACTATGGAGTTATTTTGCGCGACAATTATGCTTACATTGTTGACAAAATAGTAATATGGTCGAAAATATGCAAACTCCTCACTAATACTAATTAAAGTAATCCGTTGTGTAACTCTTTCTATGGCCCACTCATTTTCATTACCGCTAAAACAAATAAAATAATACGATTAGTGCAGGTGCAATTACCTATGCATTTACAGTTAAAAAATACAATTTATTCTTGTATAAATAGAAACTATTCGGCGCCATTTTGTAATTAAGTTTTTTATATATTAATATTTTGTTATGTGTGTATGTGTTTGAACTAAAATGTGTGCTTTCTGGGTGTAATGATAACGTCAATGATATCAGCAAAAAATTTTACAACAATTAATAAGGATCACTACCAAAAACTCGTATAGTCAATATAAATCCTAGAGATCGACATAATTAACCGATTTCTGCACACCTACCAAATTTAAAAACTTGAAATTCAATAGAGTTTATTAATATATATATGAAATTTAACAAGATATGGGTTTTATGTATATACAATACATAATAATAAGTATAATATATAGAGTGGTGCAGTGTGTTGGGCTGCTCAGGATGCTTCGTCCTCTTCAGCGCGTGGAATCCATAGTTGATGGTTGGCGTGGTGTTGTAATATGTCTGCTGACATCGTTTTGTTTCATTTTGTGGGTATCAAAAAAAAGCCATTGTGTTGTTGCTTGTAGTGTTGTGCGGTTGTGTGGACTGCCCTGTTGTCTGAAATAAAAAGAAACAAGTACCAGTTGTGTAATTAATTGTTGTAGGTATCAATAGAACATGAAAAAATAATTTAAAGGTGATACTATATACTCAACCTGAGGCACCAGCCTTCGCGTCGATTGTATGATTGTGTGGTTACCCTAAAGGGCAACCATCTCCTCACCATGTGTAGTTACCACACCCTACAAGTCAATCGCAGTTCTAGTCTGAGCTAAAAGCACTGCCACCTTGCGGATGACAGGTAGAGCCTTCTCCATGTTGATACCTCCGAGGAAACCAAAAACAGAGTCGAATTCTTAGGTAGGTTGAGGAGTTTCCGCTGCTCAGACGTAACTGACTGCCGTCCGGGTTGAAGATGGCCCAGCCCGATCGAGGTTTGGCGCTCTCACTGGTATGGTCGTCTCCGGCGCACTTCAAGCAGCGTACTGCCGCCCTGCAACAATGCTGTGTGTGAAAAAAAAACCTGACACCTCTGACATTGACCCATGCCAGTTTCCCGCCGCATGTCCTCAGCGGTGACTCGGAGGCGGCCTACGTAGTCCAGACTTTCTTGTTCTCCCACGGTAGCTGCACAAGCGGGATCCGACGTTCTCTCTGCTCATCGTGAAACAACAAAACTCTTTAACTCCTTTTGGTGTTAGCTCTGAGCTTCTACGGGAACGCCACGAATAACGACCTTAGTCAAGCACTCGCTATTTGCCTTTCTCGGAAGAACACAAATTACCATTAAAAGGTACGGGAGGGAAACACCTAAAACAAGCACTTATATTAAAATTACATTGTGATCATAGGCTAAAAGTTCATCAGAAGTATAGAATGCATGAGAGATTAAATGTTAAATTGATTTGTTGGTAAAGAACGTATTTTAGAGATAGTGTGTTTAGCCCAAATTGATCAGTTATTGTCTCTAGTTTCGTAGTGGTATAAATCATTATGTTTAGTATACTGTGCTAGATTTTTTTTAATATGTAACAAGCAACCATATATAAACTGACAAGGTAAGTCAAGATTCGAAGCTTTGTAAAACTGTCTTTACAGTCGTCACGATACCCAATGTTTGCTACTACTGGTAAAACCTTTCTCTGTAATCGCAAAATTTTACGCCTCCCAGTTGAATGGTCCCAAATAATAATTGCATATGACATTATCAAGTGAAAAGTAGAAAAGTATACAGTGCGTAAAATATGAGGTGAAACGTAATGTTTTAGGTTCCTTAACATAAAAATATTTTTTGTTAGTTTTGATGCATTAGAATGCTCGGTCCATTTAGCTTTCTATCCAGACAAACTCCCAGGAAAGTGACAGATATGACATTGTCATGTTCTGAAGCATATTTTAATGAGAGAGACATGGTTTGGGTTTTCTCCATGTTTAAATATAATTGATCTGCTGAAAAACACTCGAAGGCCTTCAAATGTAGCGCTTCATTAAATGTTTCTGGTAAAACTGTATTTTGGTTTCGTTATGTTGATGACATTTTAGCACGTTGTGATAGTTCATCAGATTTTATTGATGAGTTCTTAATTATAATCAACTATTTACATGTTAGCAACAGAACAAGTTTGAATTCTACATATTCAGGAAAACTACATTACAGTTTTACGATAAAGAATTCATATCATCATAAAATACATAAGCTGCATCTAAATCATCAGTATATGGAGCAATGCCATTACCAGTAAAAGAAATAAACTTCAACAAAGAGATATCAAATATAAAACAAATTGCACAAGTACATGGTTACATTTCCAATATAATTCACACTTTAGTTAAAAATCAATACAAATTATCTATCAGAAATGTTTAATCAATTAACACAGAAACGAAGGAAAACATGCATATTAATTTCATACTTTGGAAAAATATCAGAAAAAGTAGCTCACATTACAAGCAAATAAAAAATATAAAGTAGCTTTCAACACTAATTCCAATGTTCTTAACTATTAATGTAATGCTAAAGATTCAACTAAGAACGCTTTGAAGTCGGGTATTTGTAAATCGAACTGCACATGCCCTAATTCTATTTACATTGGACACACACTTAGGAACTTTGATAAATACACAGACGAATCAAATTATGTCAAACATCTAAGAATAAGTAATCACCTTATGAGTTTACGAAACAGAATTGAATAAATTTTTACATCTTTGTAATAAAAAAGACAAATTAGGTGTTTTGAATCTTATGAATTTATGAATTTTATGAACATAAAAGAAGGTAGTGATCCCAAGAACAACCGTAACCCGCAACAACTGAAAGCAATAATTAAACGTTGTTAATTAGACTAACATAAAAATATTGCCATATTATAATACATTATGATACCAAAATATTAATATAATAATTAAAACAAGGCAATGGGGGAAGGTGATGTGCTAATACAGCAAATATTTTTTCATCATCATCATCATTATCAGCGTCTTAACTATTCCATTTCTGGACATACGCCTCCCCTAGTTGTTTCGTTGAAATTCTGTCTACCGCTGCTACCATCCAACGTGTGCCAGCTGCTTTTACTAAGTCATCCCTTCACCGGGCTCTAGGCCTCCCTCGGCTTCTTCTCCCCGTACGTGGCCTCCACTCAGTCACTTTTCGGTTCCACCTTCCATCCTCTCGCCTCATAATATGCCCAGTCCACTGCCATTTCAGGGATGCTACACGTTTCGCTACGTCTTCCACTCTGGTTTTGTTGCGGATATATTCGTTAGTTTTTCTATCCTGTAGCCTTAACCCTAGCATAGACCTCTCCATCTTTCTTTGTGACACTCTCAGTTTTTCCATATTTGTTTCCATGAGTGGCCAAGTCTCTGCTGCGTACGTAAAAGTAGGCAGTACGCATTGGTCGAACACTCTAGTTTTTAGATGTTGAGGTAGGTTCGCTTTGAAGACATTTCTCAATTTACCGAATGCCGCCCAAGCCAATTTAATCCTTCTATTCACTTCCGCCGTCTGTGCCTTTTCTGTAGTTGTTAGTATATGTCCTAGGTATGTATATTCTTCCGCTAAGCCTATTTGGTTGTTGTCTATACGAACTGGTCTACCTTCTTCTGTGTTAGTCATTATCTTTGTCTTTGATAAGTTCATGTGCAATCCAACTTTCCTTGAGGCATCTTGGGGTTGTAGGATCATTTCTTCTAACTGATCCATGTCATTAGATACAAGTATGATATCATCAGTGAATCTAAGGTTTGACAGGTATTCGCCATTTATACTTATGCCCTTCTCATCCCACTCCAGTGTCTTGACGACATCTCCCAGTAAATTAGAGAAGAGCTTTGGCGAAATTGGATCGCCTTGTCTGAGTCCTCGTTCAATACGTATTGGGTTTGTTCCATCGTATATCTCTATCTTCATAGTTGGGTTTTTATACATGCAGCTTATAAGTTGTATATATCTATAATCTATCCTGCATATTTTAAGTGCATTCGTTAGTGCCCATGTTTCAACAGTATCGAAGGCTTTTGGTAATCTATGAAGGCCATAAACAGGTGTTGGTTATAGTCGTGCGATTTTTCCATAATTTGTTTTATGGTGTGTATATGGTCGATGGTGCAATATCCCTGTCTAAATCCTGCTTGTTGGGGGGGCTGGAATGCATCAAGTTTTGCTGATATTCTATTAATGATAATTCTGGACATTAATTTGCTGAGGTGTGATAGTAACGATATGGGGCGGTAGTTCTTTGTTTCTTTGTTGTAGTCGGGATTTGACGCAGGTCTAGACAGAGGTTAAAGAGAATTTCTAAATGATTTAAAATTATGCTACCCGCCATTTTGATCATTTCAATGACCACGTCGTCTGGTACTGCTGCCTTACGGTTTTTCATCTGCTTGAGGGCTATCTTGATTTCGTATTTGGAAATGGGAGATATGTCCTCTGCTTGTTGATCGGTTGGACTACGAACCGGTTTCGAAGTTTTTGATGAATATAACTCTTGGTATAAGTTCTCTATTCTTTTTAGAATTAGCTCACGATTTCTAATCCCTTGTCCGGATTCATCTAGTAAATTTATGATTTCTGTCTTTCCTGTTCTTATCCTTCTTCTAAATACTCTTGGACCCCTGTTCTCTTCTATCGTTTCTTTTATTGCTTTTTCGTTATATTCAGCAACGTCTCTTCTTACTTTTCGCCCTATTTCTATATTGATCTGTTTTAGCTCTTCTCTCGTCAACCTACATTTTTCCTTATTTCGTTTCTCTATTAGATCTCTAGTTTCTCTTGTCAGTTTTGCATCTTTTTGTTTGCGTGGTTTTGACCACGCTGTTAATATATTCTCCGTAATAAAGCTACTAAGTTGTTCGATGCCTGGGCCTACATTTTCGTTCCTAAACCTTGATGTTAGATCGTTTTTGTATTCGTCCTTATATCTCATCAGGATGTCACTATATCTTCCTCCATTTTTTTTCCTTGTTAGTTTCCACCTTTCTAACGCGATATCTATCTTTATTTTTGATCTTACAAGACGATGGTCACTTGTTTGTATATGATTTAGTACGTTAACATCGGTGAAAGTATTAGGTCTGTTGGTAATGATAAAATCAATCTCATTTCTCGTATTCCCATCGGCGCTTTACCAAGTCCATTTTCTAGGTCCTTTTTTGTAGAAAAATGAGTTCATATCATTTTTTACGTTAAGGTAATTATTATTAATAAATCTTCTTAGCATACAGATAAAGTACGTAACAGGAAAGGCAATAATTTTTTGCATGAACGTATATAACAAACTAACTGCTATAATTCACACATGCGAAGTTAATTTTAAACTGAGCTCTGTTTATACCAAATAATAAAAATGAATTTTGTGAAAGTGCGATGAGCATTTTCAACCCAGAGAGACAGAAAATTGTGCAATAACCACAATACCCAACCAGGGGCTATAAAGGAGTTATTTTGCAAGACAATGGTGCCTATACTGTTGAGAAAATAGAGATATGGTGGAGAACATGCAAACTCGTTGTATAACACTAACACTTTTTATTGTGTAAACATTTTCATTACCACTTAAAACAGATAAAATAATACAATGGGTACAGGTCCAATTAGCTATGTATTTACAATTAAACATTACAATTTATTCTTATATAAATAAGAATTGTTAGACGTCATTTCCTGTTTAAGTTTTTTGTTTATTAATTTTTTGTTAGGTGTGTATGTGTTTGAAATAAATGTTGCATAATCGTGTTCTCGAAAAGGCTGAGCCTCCAAAAGTGGTTCGAGGCCGTTTGCCCGGGTGTAATGACAATAAGTTAATGATATTTGTGAATAATTGAACACTAAGTAATAAGGATCACTATTAAAAACTTGTATAGCCAATTTACAACATAGAGATTGACATAGACGAATTCTGTGGAGCTGCTAAAATTAAAAAAATTCAAATTAAACAGTTTGTCACAACCTAACAATATGGGTTATATACACAGGGAATTTTTCTTAATTGTATGCATATGGGCTATGTATACTTTAAAAAAAAACGTGGCAATGCATTGGAAATGTAGATGCTATAGGCAACCAACGTTACACATGACGTATTTTATAACTCTTCTCTTCAAGCTTTTTCTTTTTCTTACAGATAAAAGCAAATAGGATGTACGATTAAAACAGTAGTCGCAACTGTTCTCTGAACATTAATAGTCGCAATGTACCTCAGATATACCTCATTTTTTTCACATGTATGATAAGTAATTTTCATGAAAACAATTAGTTGTCTTTAAACTTTATTCCTTACAGATTACATTTTCGAAATAAACATGCCATATTACAGAAAACAACGATCAGTTATCTTTTGTAAGTTAAACACATTTCTCGCAAAACACAAGAATTGATTGCAATTATCGCACGTTTATTTGCTCACTGTCGTTTTTTTATTCGCAGAACAGGTACTGCAAAGCTTCCTTTTTCATAAAGAACCCGCGTCAATATTTTCGATCTCCTCATGTGGAATAGGTTTGCATCTCTCCCAGCTTCTTTGTAGTTCCAATGGCATTCCATTGGTTCTCGTTGATCTTCGTTGTACATGTTCCAGAGTTAGCTCATTGGCAAGTTGCCGCAGAAACTTCCGTCTTATAATGTGTGGATTATTACTTCCCATGTAAATATTCCTCGCATTTATGGCGGCTATTTTCATCATTGAAAAAAATATGACCATTGGCCATCGTTTGGTGTTTCGCGCAACATTATATGTGTCACACATCTTGTCGACTATATCGACGCCGCACTTTGTCTCGTTATAGAATGTTAACAATTCAGGTTTGTTTTTCTCTCCCGTCGACAAGTCAGTTGCATCGTCCTTGTGCAGACTGGAAACAAGCAATACGTTTTTGTATTGTTTCGGAACGTAGGAGAGTAGTGTATAGTTTTCCCCATATGCGAAGGGACTAGATGTTGGTGCACGTTTCCTAGTATTGACATACTCAAGAGGTATATGAGGTTTATTTTTTTTATCCTGCCCACATAACTTTGTTTATACATTTTCAATTCTCTGATGAGATTTATGTCGGAAAACCAGTTATTTGCTGTAACATGTTGACCCGTTTTTTGAATAGGTGCAACTAAGCGCTTGACAACATCAAAAGGTTTATTACTTTGTTGGTAAGGACCTTCAGGCTGCTTCCCAGCGTATGTTTCAAGATTGTAGCAATAGAAAAGTTTGGCATCCACCAATGCAAATATTTTTAGCCTGTATTTAGCAGGTTTAGAAGGCATGTATTGGCGAAACCTGCATCTCCCTCTGAATGCTTCTAACTTTTCATCGAACGTGACATATTCACTTGGGGAGTAGCATTCCAAGCAATTGCTGGTGAACTTTTCAAATATGTTGCATACCGGTGCTAAGTTGTCCATTTTTTTTTCTCTCTTCTCTTGTAGATGCATCGTTAAAAATCTGAACCTCTTCTAAGACATTGTAAGTCGAAATTCTTCTATACCTTCTCCACCAGATGCCCACAACTCTTCTAGTTTCAGTCTGTTACTTCTGTAGACACCAGCTAAATACAGCAATCCAATGTATGATTTCATTTCTACAATGTCGGTTAGTTCTGCATCTGTATCTCTTATGTAATTATCTTTGATTTTCTTCACGTATTGATTGGTGTACATTACTATAATAGCAAGCATAGTTTCGTCAAAAAGGAATTTCCACGTATTGAGAGCTTCCCTAACTCCTTTCTTTTTGCTCCAGGTAGATGTGTCACAATATTTTCTTTCCCTGAAAATTGTATCGATTTATCATGTATAATGCTTTATTCACTTGTACAACAGAAAACAACATTTTTAACAGTTTAATGTATCAATACACTACTGAAAATTTTATTTTACCTGTCTTTCTAGGAGCCGGTTTGTTTTTCTTCCAGTATGTAACTTTATCTTCTCCAATGAAACGATCATTTTCTGTCTCATCGTCACCGGACTCGCCATCTTCTTCTGATTCTGAATCGCCCTCCTCTCACTTATAGCATCGTCTTCATTTTCCACTTCCTCTCCAAAACTTTCTTGACTCTCATTATCAGAATCAGCTAATAGACGTCTCTCAATTTCCTCGAGATCTCTAGGATTATTGAAATGATATATTCTATTGTCTCCCATCATCTAGATTATACATTTTTTTAAAAAACCGCTTATAAGGTTTTTTATAGATTTTATCAACTTGTAATAAAAATATTGTGTAGGAATAAGTAAAAAGCACGTACCTATAATAACGAATATTTGCGAGAGTCGCAGTGTATCCAGTAGATACAAGGGCCCAAAATAATGTTTTTATTATTTATCTTCAATTTTGTGAAATAATTGAGAATAGATAAATAATAATGATCACTTCAAGATCAATAAATATTATAATTTGCAATATTCACGGTACTTACGGGTTTGATCGCTTTGTATCTCTCAGATACAAAGAGGCTTTTATAGTGCACAACAGACACGCGCGAATGCCACACATTTGTTTGGTTAGGAATAGATGCAGCGCCATCCCTGCCCATCATTGCATGTTTATGTGATAGGCAACACAAAGCGCAATGTATCTCACCGATCAGGAGTATTAATACTTGGTTCAACATTATCCTAAACACTTAATTTTGTTCATAAAGGAACTATTAAGTATTAATTATGATGAATGACAAAACTGTGTGTAATAAGAAAGAAAATTGTGAAGATATACAAATAGTTCTAGATCAAGTTGAAAAGATAGACGCAAATGTCTATCGTTTTCAAGATACGTCAATAACTTTCAATATTTGTGAACATTCCCTAAAATGTAGTAAATATGTAAGGATTAAAAATTTGCAAATCATTTATTTAATTATACCACTTTTTCGTGTTTTTTTTCTGATTTGGTTAAAATACGCGATGTGGATACTATTAACTTCGTGACAAACTTCTATTTGCCTGCAGAATCACACAATTTGTTAGAAATTCATTAAAAGTTAGGTTCTGTTTAAAGCTTGGGTTCACTGGTTTAAAGACTTGGAATGAATGATTTGCACATTTTTAATCCTTACACATTTACTACGTTTTAAGGGATTTTCACAAATATTGAAAATTATTATCATTGTATCTCGAAAAGATAGATCTTTTCATAACTTGATTTAGAACTATTTGTATATCTTCACAACTTTCTTTATTATTACACACAGTTTTGTCATTCATCATAATTAACACTTAACAGTTAACTTACGACATAATTAAGTGTTGAGGATAACGGTGAATCAAGTATACTCTCAAGTTTTAACCGTTCATCCTATTTGCTTTTAACCGTAAGAAAAGGAATAAGCTTGAAGAGAGGAGTTGTAAAAATACATCAGTGTAATATTGGTTGCCTATAGCATTTGCATTCCTAATGCATTGACACGTTTTTTTTTAAGTATACATAGCCCTTATGTATACATTTAAGAAAAATTCCCTGTATACAATACATAATAATAAGTATAATACATATAATAGTGCTTTGTGGTGTGCGCTCAGAAGTCCTCGTACCCTTCAGTGCGTGGAATGCATAGTTGATGGCGTGGTGTTAATATGTCTGTTGACATCATTGTGTTGAGTTTCGTGGGTACCCAAAAGAAAAGTCCTTGTATTGTTGCTTGTTACACGACAGTCCTGTTGTCGCTCGGTTGGTTTAGTTGGTGCTGATGCCCCGCGTATCTGAAATACGAAGAATTTGTGTAAATAATAGTTGTCGATATTAACAGAACATGAAAAAGCGAATTACTAAATACTTAAGGTGAGGTACCACTCTTCGCGTCGGACCTTTGTATGATTACTCTTCACCGTGCGTGAGGATCACTCCCCACAGATTAATCGTAGCCCTAGCCTGAGCTAACGCCGTTGCCATCTCACGGATGACAGGTAGGGCCTTTTCCACGTTGAGACCTCCGAGGAATCCAAAAACAGAGTCGAATCCCTGGGCGGAAACGTCAGATAACAAGGGATAACAAATAATTAGTATTTCTTATCAAAGGTTTATAATTAATTGGTGTAAATGCGCCACGTGTAATATTGTGGTTTAAAGAGCGCCAGGTGTAAATAATTTAATAATAAATAAATGGGTTGTAAATGTTCTCAAAACAAATCGTTAAACTAACCAGAGATCCAAAACACTCAATAAAAGATAATGCCGTTGTCTCAGTCGGTAGATTAATGTAGGCCGATTCAATCTCTTTGATTTGCTTAATTACCCCAATTTCTGCTTGGTTGTTTCCACTTAACATAAATACAGTAACTGCAATGTAATAATAATAAAAATTATCTCGGACGCCAAGTTATTTTTTGATTATACTCGGAATAACTAAACCGAGGATACAATAAAAAATTCACCAAAATGTCAAAATAAAAAAATATGCAAACTATGTTTATTAAATAGTTAAATTTAGAATTATATAAAATATATCTTAAAAACTAATTATAATAGCCTTAAATTACTAAATTATGGATATAAATACCTGTTTGAAAATTTTTGTGCACAACTTTTTGATAACATCTGGTATCTAAACGAATACGGAAATGCAAACCAATATTGCGCAATATATCGTAATAACAATGCTGCACGTTGTAAACCATACCAAAGTTGAATTTTTCTTCTTATAAATTTATCTTCATGAATTTTGAATAATCCATTGTTTATTGCATTCTCTCGAAAGTTCAAATAAAAAATGGGATTTAAATTTAGATCTGCATTAAATGCAAAACGCAATCATAAAATGAAAGCGTATGTAAAAGTAGAATTAAATGTGCAATTTAAAGTGGTAAAATCAAAGTAAAAGTTCTAAAAGTGTAAAAGTGCCTGCGAAGAGCAAATGTTTTAAATTTTAACATAATACGAATTAAATGTACCTTACCATTAAATCAATGGCACTTTTCACAAAATTTAGGTGAAAACCCAAAAATGGCTTCTTAATCAACACAGAATACATCAAGAAATGAAGAAAAGGACGCTTAGGATGTCAGATGATATAGCGGTGCGCGAAAAAATGTGCGCAAAAAATAAGTGCAGAAAAAAATAATTCACGATACGGAAGCATAGACCCCTAAAAAGAAATGCAAACTAAGGTGCCTACCACAACTTATAATTGATTAATTATCAAAAACCCTTTTTTCTTATATTTTACAACTAAATGAACGAAGAACGTAAAGGATTCGTTACATTTTCTACGTGTAGTAACAAAATTATAGAGATTTTAGCAGTAAAATCCGAAGCACATCATAGAAATGAAGGTGATGTGATAACACAACAGATGTTTTTTACGTTGATGTAACTGTTAATTAATTCATCTTCTTATCATACATTCGAAGTAATATGTATGGCGCCAATGGATGCTTCTGTGCAATAAATGAATTGACAGTTATGCGATACGCTATGACCCGTCTATAAGAAGTGCTATAATTCACACATACACATAGGTGCATATAGATCATTGGCATATACAGCCATGTTATTACCACTAAACCAAACAAATTGGAATAAAGAAACGTCAAATAAAGACAAATTGCACAAACACATTATTACGTTTCAAATATTTATTAGTTAAAATCAACAAAATACAAATTATATATCAAAAAAATTTGCCCAATTAACGCAGAACCGACAGAAAATAAATAATACCAATGCTTAAATGCTCATTTAATTCCAAAGCGACGGATATTTATAAATTGAACTGTACATTTTGTAATCCTCTTTATATTGGACGCTTCGGTAGTAGATACAAAGAACACACTAGATGTTAAGATAAATAGGAACACTTAGACAAATCAAATTATGACAAACATGTAACAGTAAATAATCACATTTGGCTTCACAAAACACTATCAAATTTTTCAAAATTTTGTAATAAAAAATACAAATTAGCATTAGCATTCGAATTTTATAAACATAAAAGAAAGTACCTTTAATCACTGATCATGTTGATCTTATAGACCCACCCCTAACAGAAATTTTTTATGTTATAACTTAATCAAATTTGCTGTTTTACCTTAATGATTTTTTACCATAACCAGTTATTATTTTACTTATGTATTTTCTCTTGATAATGATACAAGTTGTCAGGGCCCGCTCCAAGACCGAACAACCCGGACATTTGTCCGAAGCGGCAAAGCTTAGGGGCGACATTTTTACTCTCAGAATGTGAGAAAATGTTAAAATTAAAATATTAATAATAATAGCATGCCGCCTTTCATTTGTAAAAACATTTCTTATCACTGTTTTTACAAGAAAGTTAAAATACTTGTTTTTCATCTATATATGTAGTTGTAAAGAAAATAGGTATAATTACGAAAAAATAATTAATTATTCAATAATAATTATTAAATAAGGAACACGGGTGTTATTTGTATACACTACCTAATATAACCGCGCATCGCATATATACCATATAAATCAGCAAGCAGGGTGCCGCATCTGAATTAGGAATAGCCAAGAAATGACTTGTTTATTGTCTTCAATCATAAAAGGGCTGTCTTATTACAGCATAGCATTATTTTTGCTCATTCGTCGGTGGTGATAACAAGTGCAACTCTCAATTGTATATACTATTCTAGTTCAATAATCAGTGTGATTTGTAATTTTTAAGGTAAGTTAACCGTTAACTTAGCGAATCTACGAAATTAGGGCATTTTGATCAGTAAAAGACAAACATTATTAAAAAATAAATATAGTTTAAAAAAACTAAAAAACACGCTTTAATGATCAATCGAACTAAAAAACGAAAAATAATTCTTAATATAGGCAGAAAATATAAATAAATGAACAAGATTAGTATTATTGTAAAAAAAGCGTGGGGTGCTCGATGAATTAAAAATATGGCACAAAGCACCAGTTATTACATAGCTTCAAATAATTGACTTGTTCTACTTGAAATATCTAATACCTTGAATTCGTCACAATCAAAAATGAGATGGTTTTCCTTGCAAAAATAACATGACAGTTTATTTGGAGCTAAAATTGGAAAGGACTTACTTGGTCTGGAGGATAGGCATTGAATCCCAAATGCACCGTATCTTGTATCGTATGTATCGCCGACCGCGCGCATGCTTGTTCAAAGAAGTCGGTTACAAAGAGACAGACAAGCAAACAAACATGTAGGTGAAGCTAATATAAGCGTGTTAAAAACAAACTTTTACTTAAATTTCATAATCTTTTTCAAGGTAGGTATTTGAAGAAGCTCCTTCTCAGATGAAAATTAAATTTTGAAAATGATTTTTGAACAAAACAGCTAAATTAATTAAAAAGTTAAGAGACTTGTTTTGATAATTTTAAAAGGACTGAAATTTGTTTATGTTTCGTGAAAAAATCGTCTTTGAAATTTAATTTTCATCTGCGAAGGAGCTTTTTCAAATACCTTAAAAAAGGTTATGAAATATACGGAATACCCTAAAGCTTGATTTTTTTGGATAATTCCTGCCTTTTACTGAACAATAGACCCTGATTCTTTTTTTTATTATCAACTACTGGATGCGATCCCTTTTAAGTAAAGCTACGAATATTTTTACCTAGTTTTATAAATAAAATTTTCTTAAAAATAGCAAAAGTTTGTTAGGTATTTTATAAAATTAAAATAAAGTATTTATTTAAACATTGAGCATTCTAGAATAAATCTATGTATGATCTGACTAAATTGGACAAGAAAAATTGCCCTATTTTATACCATTTTTGATTTTGAAGCAAAATTGTGTAAAATGCAAGTGCTTATACTTTTTCAAATTTGAAAGGTATCAGGTGTGGTAGGTTCGTTACTATTTTACTACAATTAAATAATTTATAAATAAAAAAAACATATAAAACTGCTTAATCGTTCCCTTAGATCTTAAATGAGCATAAAAAGGTGCAGTACTTGTCTAGTTTAACTAAGTTTATTGTAAGACAATTTCCTTATAATATGCTTTGTTTTATTTCAGACATTTTGTGTATTTTCCAGAATGTCCGAGGGACGCAAAAAACTATCTGGTTGCAAATATAAAAAACGAAGGGTTGAAAAGGAGATGCAAAGGCAAAGACAAGCTGGCACTTTACTAAATTATTTACAGAGTACGCCGGGCAGTACCAAAACAAATGGCGACTCAAAATGTTCTACATCAAAGACAGCATTGAAAGACACTGACGACAGTGACAAAAGAGACTCACCTGAGAAAAATGAGGATCAACAAATGAACGATATACCTGAACTAATACTCGCAACTGACAGTGGCAGCCCTCCGTCGCCAAATGAGAGCACTATTGATACCAACGTGGCACCTACAGAAAGCGCTCAACAACTTTTAAGTACAGATCCAGCACTCTGGCCAATGATACTACCAGACGCCGAAAGAATCTTTTTGGTAAGGCAAGGTCCACCTAAACCATTGTACAATTATAGATTTCCGTACGATGAGACTGGTAGAAAATTTAGCCCTAATTATTAAAAAAGAATTTTAAGTAATGGAGAGCAAATTTTAAGAGTCTGGGTAGTGTACTCTGTCTCAATAAATTGCGTATATTGCTTTTGCTGCAAAATTTTTGGCTGTGTACTTAGTTCCCTTTCAAAGGAGGGGTTTAAAAGTTGGAAGCATCTGAATCAAACTCTAAAAGACCACGAAATTTCTAAAAATCGTATTCAGTCCCAGAAATCTTTTCTAGAACTGAACCTAAGATTAAAGTGTTGTAAAACTATAGATGCGGATTCCCAAAGACTTTTGGTTAACACTGAAATAAACCATTGGCAAGAAGTGCTTTTAAGAATCGCAGCAATCATTAAAATGCTTGGTAACAGTTGTCTGGCTTTCCAAGGTACAAACGACAAGCTGTTCGAGCATAATAACGGTAACTTCTTAAAAATAGTTGAGCTGCTATCTGAATTTGATCCCGTCATGGAAGAACACGTACGTAGGGTGCTTAAAAAAGAAGAAACGAAAGCTCACTATCTTGGGAAAAATATTCAAAACGAGATAATAGACATGTTGCATCAAAGTGTGAAATCTTATATTATTAATGAAATAGAAAAAGCCAAATATTATTCGATAATTTTAGATTGCACTCCTGATACTTCTAAGGTGGAGCAAATGACTCTTGTAATCAGGTATGTTTCAATCAATAAAACTGATTCCAATCAGGATGAGGTTGAAATTAAAATTAAGGAAAGCTTTTTGGGTTTTCTTCCAGTTGAAAGGTCTACAGGGAAGCAAATGTTTGAAATTATAATTGCAGAACTTAATAATTTAGGTTTAAATTTACAGGATATAAGAGGACAGGGATATGACAACGGGTCTAATATGCGGGGCGATAAATCAGGAGTGCAATCTAGGATTAAGAACCTAAATCCGCGAGCTTTATATGTTCTATGTAGTAGTCACTCTCTCAATTTAGTAGTTAACGATATGGTAAAAGCATCTTTGGAAGGTGGTAATTTCTTTAATATGATTCAAAAAATATATGTATTTTTTTCAGCATCTACTTTTCGCTGGGTAATTCTTCTAAAACATGTCCAGGGTTTGACTTTAAAACCATTAAGTGATACTAGATGGGAGAGTAGGATAGAGGCTTTAAAGCCTTTAAGATTTTATATCGGAGGCGTATACGACGCCTTGCTAAGCATTTATGAGAATGAAGGAATTGATAATTCAATAAGGCACGAAGCCACGGATTTATTAAGATGTATTAAACAATTTAAATTTTTGTGTTCAATAGTTCTTGGGTATAAAATTTTAAACTGTATTAATCCAATAAGCAAATTGTTGCAGACAAAAGATTATGATCTAGCATCTGCACTTGATCTTTTGCAAAATTGCAAAAAGTTTTTTCAGGATCTTCGCTCGGATAAATCTTTTAATGAAACTATTGTTGATGCGAGAGAACTGGCTGACGAAATTGACGTTGAAGCCAATTTTGAATCAACAATATCAATAAGAAGAAAAAAAAGGAATTTCTCATACGAAGCTCGAGAATCCTAAAGAAAATTATAAGGTAGATTTTTTATATTTTACAATTGACCAGGGACTAAATGCAATAGATACTAGATTTAAACAACTTAGTCACCATAGTAATTATTTTCAGTTTTTATATAATATATATGATTTAAAGGGCATGTCTAAAGAAAATCTTTTAAAACATTGCAACGATCTAGAAAGTATTTTAACTCACGGTGATTCTGTTGATATTAATGGGGTCGAATTAGCAGAAGAAATTTGTGCGATACCTGGGCTTATGGGCAAAAAAGAAAGCCCAAGCACTGTTCTAAAATGAATAACAATATTAAATTGTGCCCCGAACCTAAGTGTTTCCTTAAGAGTATGGCTGTGTATACCAATGATTGTTGCAAGTGGAGAAAGAAGTTTTTCCAAATTAAAATTGATTAACAATGTTTTACGTTCAACTACAACGCAAAATCGTCTTAATGGGTTGGCCATTTTAGCGATTAAGCATGAAATTGCTGATCAAGTTAACTTAAAAGATGTAATGAAAACTTTGCGGAAATCAAAGTTAGAAAGAAAAATTTCTTTTAGGTTACTTTATTTTATAGTTATATTTTTATAGAATCTAAAATTTCTCTGTTTGGTTATGCAATATTTTTTGTACTTTCTTAATAGAATATAAGTATAGCAATAAAAATGCACCTTATATGTACCAGTACTTTTAAGTTTTGCCCTTTTAAAATGTTTATTATGTAATGTATTACATATATTTTTTTAAATAAATGATTTTAGCATAATTTTTTATTTTATTTAAAAAAAACTGGCGGCAAATTGTCTGTTTGTCCGGGGTGACATGAAGGCTAGAGAGGGGCCCTAATGTTGTATTGAAACGCTTTGATTAATAAATAATTATATAAAATAAAATCTGGAATTATATTGTATTTAAAACATTGTAAACAGTGTACAAATTTAAGGGTTCAAACACTTTTAAAGTGTAAGAGAAGCAGACTCCTAATGTAATATAATATATCAAATGATATTATTATGCACTTAATTATTTTATCGGTAAGTGAATTGTGATGGCGTAAATTCCATGATACCTGTAGGTTGCAGAAGACTGTGCAATCTGAAAGGATTATAGTCAATGAGAATGAAGCGACGTTAAATGTCTGTAGGGATAGAAGACAATCCTATTGCTGCCACTTGAACGATAAAAATGAAGTAAATGACGTGGAATTACCTTAGAGTATAACATCATCATATTTAACACGTTACTATAATGCTTACAGTAAGAAAATTATTCCGAATACATTTTTAGAGAGGGTCGATTTCTATACATCTTATTAGACCTTTAACAATTTATTTCAGTTTATAAATTTTAGAATCTGGTTAATCAATTATAATATTAAATAAAAAGCTCATCGCTGACTAGTAAAAAAATTACGCTACGTTTTTTCTGGAAGTTGGATAATTATTTACAGGTTTTGCATAATAATGCACTTATTTATTCTCAACAGACCAAATGCACTTTGACATGCGTTATACGGACTTGTTCGCAATCCAATAATAAGTTACGAATTAAGAAATTGGCTTTAGTGATACGTTAATAAATTTGTACCTTCGTAACAGTATTAATTCATTTCAAGAAAATATAAGATGGAAAACAACATTAAATAGGAACTCGAATATCGTTAAAAAGGAAAATCACGCGGCGTCTCGAAAACAGTATGAACTTCTACAATTTTAGTCATAATATATTATACAAGTTTTACTCGATCAATGCCACCAAATGCGCTTGCTAAAGGATCGT
Source organism: Vesta saturnalis (assembly GCA_036346205.1). Lineage (NCBI taxonomy): Eukaryota > Metazoa > Arthropoda > Insecta > Coleoptera > Lampyridae > Vesta > Vesta saturnalis. The sequence goes on from JARFJB010001308.1 coordinate 2,472,043, forward strand.
GCATCAAGTTTCTTTCTAATGTAACCAGAACCGCGTCGGTTCTTTTTGTATGCCTTTGCTATCAGCACTAGCGATACCGGAACCTAGTACAAAACCGTTTAGCTTTAGAAAAGTTTCTATATAAAAACTTTCTCACAATCGCAAAGTATAAAGGGTGCCTTGATCTCTACAAGGTAAACTGTTCCAATTATGACTGTGGATCGTCATAATTTCGTACTCGCTTTTCAACTATAATCTTAAAATTAAACTTGATTTTATAACGCCATTATCATAGAAAGTGTTTGCAAAGTTGGTTTAATGTACACTTCGTGTAGGTGGTTACAGTACTGTATAGTTTGCTATATCACCTACTTGTAGTGCAATTGCTTGTAAGAATCATCATAAGTTTTCCAAAAATTACTTATATGCATAATACTCAGATATGGGGAAGTGTGAGTGTTAGCTGCCTTATTATCGTTACAAAGTTTAGTATTTACGAGAAAAGTTTAAATTTAACTTGATACCATACTGACAAGATTGTGGGTTATGTAAACAGAGGCGTCTAACGGTGTTCACATAAAATTTCGCTGAAAATTGCCATACATTTTTAAATAGTAGGAACATAAAAGCAGCCATTTGCTAAACCAATTTCAAATAGTAATATTTGAATTTATTTAAGTAAGCATTATAAAATAGGTTAATTACGGGAGTGCTTTTGAAGAATTGCATATTCAGCAAAAGCGCAATATAAAACAGGAAATCGTGTTTATTGTAATTTGCCATTATTTGATTATTACATATTTTGAATATTTCTAACTTTTCAGATTCTATTAAAACGTAAGAAAGAAGGTGTAAATTAAACTACACTACACACATTATGGTGCAACTTTAGATCAAGCCACCCTTTTTATTCATTACTCAAGATAACATAATACCCGCATTACTCAATCTTGACGCTTAGCTTAACTTACGCAAGTTTATCTCGACTAGATTTTGGAAAATACATAACTTCAGACCTCGCAATTTGATATACTAATTATGCTTTCAAGTCATAATGTAAATTAATAATACCACAATACCGCTACAGTTACCGTTAAAATAGTGACAACCATATGATTGTGTAATTTTTTAATCTAAAAGTGTCGTACACTTGCGTAAATTTGGATTACCAAAAACTGTTACCCTATTAGTTGTGAAAATGGCAGAACGATTTGCGTAACAGATAAATAACGGATGCCGATAGCTCAGTGAAAAGGAGGTTGATGTTGTTTTGGATGTAGGGTGAATAGAATGTCATCAATCAAATCAGGGAGAGTAAAAATTATAGGAATAATTTGAACTCAAATAACCGTTAGTACTCTCTAGTAATGTTCAAAAACAAACGAACATTTGCTTACTTTTCGTAGCATTCACCAGATGAGTCAGAAACTGTGCTCCTGGACTGGTGCTATCTGTAAAAGCTTCAAAATATTTGCACCCAACCAAAAAAAATTAAGTAAATGTGCTGCGAGATCTAAAGGCCATCAAACTTAACTCCTCAAAGTTTACTTTACTTCACGATCACGTTAACTTAATCAAAGAATTTGTATATTAAAAAATCTTAACCTGAATAAAAAAAATAGCCTAAAATAATAAATAAGCAATGCTAACAGCTTTTGTCAAAATCATAAACAATGAAAAAACGTCGTCACTGCAAGGCTGTACAATTTTGAAAATTACAGATAAACAAAAGCGAAAATAAATAATCAAAAGTTATTGTTGACTACTAATTTAGGTGAAACCTGAATAATGGTTTTGCTGGAAATGCAATGATAACATTGAATAACGAAATGTACCTAAAGTTCAAAACCCAAAGTGAACTAATCTTTTACCTTAATTTTTTATTACATCAAGCAACATAAGGACAGACACGTAAAGAAAATTCGATCACTTTTAAAATGTAAATAGATTTGCACATTAAAAGAAACAAATAGTAAAGTGAAAACACAAGAAACACGGTGAATGCGCTTACGCATCTGTAACAACCAATGTACGGTGACACTAAAGTGCTCAACAAAAGCGCTTTTATCTGTTTATGTAAGTACAAATACAACCTTATTTAAGCAAAAATAGTACAGATGGCTCACTACATTAAGTTTGTACAGTTTTTAGGTCTACCTTTCCTTTCCTTAATTACAGCAATAGGATGCAAGACGGTCCTGCTTACGTTCAATGGTATTCTTTATCGATCGGGATCATCCAGCTCGAAATCTCCTCTTCCATAAAGCTTCCCGCAACGACAATAAGGTTTAAACACGGCAATTAAAACAATTATATGTTCGGAATTATGTTAATTACACTTGTCGGTATGTACTGAATAAAACCATAACCTGACACAACACTCCTAATAAAGATATATCCCCGGGTTAATTGAAGAATCATTTATATCCACATTCTTCTAGCTAAGGTTAATTCTACCGTACGATAACTTCAGGAAGCTTAATTTTCAATCGCGGTCGCCTTCTACTTTATCTTTTCGCTCTTTTAATTGCCTAAATAAACATGAAAGGTTATGCATATTATGCGTCTACGTCAGAAAGAACCAAAATTTAAATGCCATATTTACCTGGTTTGCATTCCGTATATGCTTTGAAGGGACACCTACCACGAAATAGCGCATCAGTTGTTACATTCGAACGTGGATTATAACATTTTTGATAGTTTTTTTATAAAAGCATCCATAACATCTTGAAAGGGTGCCATTTTATCAATGTTCCTACGTTCTGTTCTTGTGTCTGCATCACCAAACCCCATCTAACTGCAAATTTACGAAAAGTTGTCGGTATAGTTGCTGAATGTATTGAACGTTTGAAACAAAAATTGTCCAACCACAGCATGCTTACAGGTTCGCGATTGCTTTTCAGTGGTCTGGAATAATTCAACATACCAATAAATATTTCTGTATCATCGACATTCTTCCGAACTGCGTTTTTTTCACTGTTTTGCATGTTCTTTGCACATATTTGATCTGTAAAAGTAATTATATGTCATTATACTTGGTGAAATGAAAAGCTTAAGAGTTCTGCAATGTTACTAGACCTGGATCCTGATGAAGAAATGCTCGCAAGACGTCTAATTACATTTTTTGACCCAGCTCGTCTTCTGATGAAGGGGACCTTTAGCCAAAAGGTCTTATTTTTACCAAACCATAAATCTTGGAAATCTGTCTCCATGATTTCATCGTGGGCATCGGAATCTAAACTAACTGCCCCTTTCTACCATAGCTTCCTCTACTTTTCTTTTGTTTCAGAAACCACATCAAGACCTCTAATGTCTCATAAATATTTACAAGGTTCTCGAATTTCCCGTCTGAACTGTTCAAAGCTTGAACCAATTTTATACGAGAGGATAACGGCACCATAATTACAAACTTTTACAAACACATCCACTCCAGACACAATAAAAATATAACTAGCAGAAATGTGTGGATGCATGTGTACACACACACGCACGCACGCAAGCACGCACGCACCCACACACGCACGCACGCGCCACGCACGCGCGCACGCGCTCGCGCACAAGCGCACACGCGCACACGCGCACACGCGCACACGCACACACGCACACGTACGCACACGCACGCACACGAACGCACATTAACGCACACGGACGCACACACACGCACACGTACGTACACGCACGCACATACATGCACACACGCACACACACGCACACACACACGCATATACACGCACACACACACACGCACACACACGCACGCAAGCAAGCACGCGTGCACGCTAAGCCACTACACTGCACAATTATCCATAACCTGTAAATTACATTGTACAATAGTAAGATAAAATAAGAAATCAGAAATTATGGTTATAAGGAATTCTGATTCAAAATTGAAAAAAAAATGTCTATAATTACTGTAACATACAGTACCGGGTGGAGTGCGCGCAGTCACCATGCACGTTTCCGTGCATTACGGTGAAAGAAGAACTGACGGATTTGTCGCTTTGTAAAATTACAACAAAAAAAAAAATAAATGTTGAACTTGATGTAACTGAAAACGGTACTTTAGGGGCTTTTTGTTGCATTAGTCTATTAATAAATTTTATTAAAACTGAAAAAAGAGATGACGGTCGCACCATCTGTTTACATTATCACTGGAACTACTGATTAATAATAATTCATTTCAGAATGTGAAATAATTAAATATATTAGAGCAGAAGGTAGCAAAAAATATGTTATACCACCCAAATAATTGTATTTTTACAGTTGGGATTACACAGAAACTAAAATTTTGACCAGTAAAAATACGATATATGGATCGAAAGCAAATTTACGAATATAATTTTGCGTTTAATGCTGCGAATATGCCACAGAAATTAGCAAAGTCGAAGTAGTTACTGAGATTGGGAAGGAGCAAGGTCGTTTTATTAATTATTATGAATAAATGATAATCTTAATAAGTATTCCAAATTAAACCAACCTTTACCTTAAATACACAATGACAAGTAAGAAGATCATAAATGTAAAGTCATGTACATCTTTTGGTTATGAATATATCTTGAGATTTACCAGCACCTTCGGGGTTAGATTTAAAGTTTTGAAGGATCCTAAGATTTTATTTATACAGAATTAAAGTAGATTTAAGACTGACGTATTCTAACCAGCTAAGTGTAACCGAAGGGTATCTTGTTTTGTAAAGTCTGTAATTTACAGGTCTTTAAAAAATACTTTTGGATGTATTGGACAAATATCGAAAATATAAGGCTTTCCATTCAAAAAAATATTACAATGCTTTTAGTGCAAACTCAAAAATGTGGGTTATATGTCAAATAAGCACCAAAGTGCTTGATGATCTTCGTATAGCAATCGAGAGTATCAGAGCGTCACCATTATTTTAGTTAACCACAGAATCGTTGATGTCAAACTTCACATTATTACGTATGGTAGTTTTTTTTTTGCAAGATACCCTATGTACAGGGTGGTTCATTTTCGACGTTTTCGTATGGGAAGTACCCTTTTTATTACAGATAGAAAAAAAGTAATAATAGTCATAATCAAAATATCTCTGGCAGTTACTGCGCAATTTGCTAAAATTGAAGAAAATGGTGATTTTGAAAAACTTGAAAAACTATTTTATTTCTAAATATACCGACAAACTGTAAAAACATTCTTAAAGCGCTTTTTTAAGTAGAATTCGTTAGTGGATTCACATTTTTAATATCTCCTTAATTTCTGCACACAGAAAGAGGGCGCAACAGTTTGAAAAATATTGAAAAATTTGAAAAATTGAAAGTTTTAGTGTGTTTTTTATATTCATATCTTGTGTTCATATTTTTGTTCGTTTATAGAATTAGAAATTGATTTGCTGTTAGCTTTTCATAATTTCTGATGATGTTATATTGCTTATTTTCATTTCATTTCAATTTGCATGTGAGGTTTTTTGATAATCTTATATTCAATCTTTAGATTTTATAATTTGTTACCATTCCACAAGGACAACATTACAATTAAACTTATTTGAATTACAAGATGTCTCTAAAATATTTTACTGGAAGTGAAATTTCTTTTTTGAGTAGAATATCTTCATTCAATTTCATATCTGGTTTTCTAAGCCAACTGTTATCCTTAATAAATATACCAATTAAGAAAAACTTAAAAAATCTATTAATTATTAGAATAGCATGGAGGTGTTATATATTTTTTACCCTGCTGTTCTCCTCGACAAGACTATACATTTGTGCTCCTTCGGGTTATAATGACTCGAACTCCTGAAATATGAATTAAAACCAAAATAACAACAATTTTGATACATTTATTAACTTTATTTCTCTAATGCAATGTTTTTTATATGAAACGTGAAACTTACAATAAATTCAACCAAATTTAAATATAAAAAAGAAAACGGAATAAAAAATGTCTAATAATTGATATGATCCACTACTTCTTACAGTCGGGACAATAATAGGTCACGTCTTCTTTACACAAATATTTTTTACACTTAATGCAGGTCATATTAGTTTTGTTATCACATTTAGAAGGGCGAAATTTGCAGCGTGCTCGTTTGTTTTTGTTGCTAGTTCCAGGAAGAGGTGCGGTAAAATTTTCCACCAATGGTTGTTGAATAGCTGTTAAAATTGCAGCTGCTTGTTCATTACGAGAAAGACGTCTTCTGGAAAAAATGTAAGGATATACCAATTGTTTGCCCAGTTGTTCCAAAAACAGTCTTCTTTTAGACAAAAAATGTTTATTCCAGTCTGGTTTTATTTCGCGCAATAAGACGAAAGCATTATAGGCACTGGTATCTAAAACGTTGTAAAATAAGATTATGGGCCATCGATTAGTTTTTTGTTTGCATGTGTATGCACCGATTAGCTGATCTAATGTATCAACTGCTCCATTTGTGGAATTAATCAAGTATAATTTGTGGTTTTTTGTCTTCTCTGTCACTTATTTGTTTCTGGTTATGCAACGTACTCATTAGAATGACCTACTTGTATTTTTTTGGAATATAAGACACAACTGCGGTATCTTTAGTAAAATAAAATTTGGAACTATGCACAACGTTATTTACTTCCATGATAGGTAGCTCAGACTTGCTTTTCCTGACAGTCCCTAACATAGTAAGATTTCTTTTGAGAAGCATTTGACCCAATTTATACGATGTAAAGAAATTGTCACAAGTTACATTCTGACCTCTTAGTCCATAAGTAAGGTGTAAAACTACTCTCAGCCCCTGATCCTTCTCAGGTTTTCCCCCAGATGGTTTTCCCGTATATACTTGAACTTTTGAAGAATAAGAACTTGCACTATCACAAAGCGTGCATATTTTGATGCCATATTTTGCTGACTTGCTTGGTATATACTGCTTAAATGGACAATGACCTCTAAATGCAACCAACTGCTCGTCCACAGTTACGTTTTGCTCAGGATTGTACAATTTTGGTAGTATTTCAGCCCATTTGTCCCAAAATTCAGTAATAGGAGCCAACTTATCCCGTAGCCTTCTTTCTTGACGATCTTCTTTATTATCAAACCGTAACACGCGTGATATATAATAAAATCGTTTCAACGACATTGTTCCACAAACTTCTGGTGGATACGTCATGCGATCTGTAATCTCCTCCTAACAGTAACAATCCTATGTACGCCTGCAACGTAATGTCATCGAATTCTTGTCACTTGTCACCGTACACTCTACGACCTTCGATGTTAGTCATTTTCAAAATTATATTTTCCAGAGAACTATTGAAAAATAGCTGAAATGTAGATTTTACATCCTGGACTCGTGCATTGCTGTATCTAGTTGGACCTGGAGCTACTTTTATGATATTTGCACTAGTTGCACGCCCTGATTGAGGAAATGGATCCAACATCCAGGTTATGGCATTATCTTTAGATTTAACTGATTGAGCAGGTGGCATCAATTGCGTAGGGTTCGTCCGTCCATCATCGTCGAAAAAATCATCGTCTGACTGTTCATAATCACTTTCTTCACTGATATGATCTTCCCCTTCAGAAGCTTCGTATTCACTAATGTCACTCAAAGTATCAATAAGTTTTTCTAAGTCTTCACCACTAAGATATTTTTTTGCCATTATTGTTATTTCAGCACTTTAGAAGAACTAGTAGTACGTACAACAAACCGCACTTTACTCTGCAACGTAACAAACAAAACAGTCGGTTGCATACTGCGATATGATATTTATACCTGCTGCAAGTTGCAAGTCTGTTCCTGTATCGACTTGCCCACGCGGCTACAGACCTGCCGAAAATGCTGTAGTAACTCGCATAGGTAGGTACATTTGAACAAGCATGTGATGATATGCATATTATCTATCCTCAAATCTCAATATAATATAATTGGAAATACAAATTTATACGGCCTACTAATGTATTACAGCCTCGGGTCATAATGACCCGAGGAACATCAATGTAGCAATCATGTTTAAAAAAATAAGGAAAAAAAAATTTATTAAAACAAACCAGCCACCTCATTCTTCAACGGATTAGAAACAAAGTCATTAACTACGAAGTTTAGATATAAATAAACAAAAAAGTTATCTAAACAACAATTTGATTTCGGGTCATATAGACCCGTTAAAAAGCACAAAAAAAATGTCATTTAAAAATGTCATGGCTAACTATGGTTTCCATATCAAAAAATACAACTTTATGTCATATCTTTTTAAATTAAGGAGGTATTAAAAATGTGAGTGCACTAACGGATTCTACTTAAAAAAGTGCCTTAAGACAGTTTTTACAGTTTGTTGATACATTTAGAAATAAAAAAGTTTTTCAGGTTTTTCAAAATCGTCATTTTTTCAATTTAGGCTAATTGTGCAATAACGGTCAGAGGTATCTTGATTATGACTATTGGATTTTAACACCAAAATCGAACACAAGGACCCCATATTACTTTTTGTCTATCTGTAATAGAAAGGGTAGTTCCCATAAGAAAACATCGAAAATTAACCACATTGGGTTAATCAAGGGTTGAAGTAATAACAGGATATGTGCACTCCATATATTCGTTGAATCTAAAAAATGCTTTAAATGAATGACTAAAGTTCCGAAATATCCTTTATTAAATATTTTCAGATAAGAATGTGTAATTAAGCAACAATATAGACAACTCTTAATAATACAAGGGTTATCAGTTTGCCTAAAATTCGTCGACAAATATAAGTCATGACTGTAAGAGGTGTCTACCTTTAAAATCTTGTTATTCTCTTCTTAAATTGAGAATACTTTCCAAATTTGAATAAATTGATGTTGTCTGCCTCAATTCCATTTGTCCTCAATAAAGGTAGTAGAATATTAAAAAAAAGCGTGTGTCAGAAATAAATAGAACATGCATTTATAATTTGGAGTACAATAACCACTTTGGACAGAATTTTAAAGTTTTCTAATTTGGAAATTATATCAGTATGTAAAATTAGTAACTTTAAACGATGTGGAAGCCGTAATTACTTTTTACTAAATTTATAGACTTAACAAGTACTTTGTGAAATAATTTTATGCATGGAATTATTAATAATCGACACCTTTAAGCTGCTCGTTCAATATCTTATTTAGCAGAGTTTTATAGTTTTCAAAGGATGAAGTATAAAAGTAATTATCTCAAGTGCATAATTTAATAAGATAAGTAAAGCCTCGTTTTACAAATAGACCGTCGTCCGTGCTAGAAATGCCCACAAAAACGTCGTGTTTGCTTTTCTATTTTCTCTTTAATTTCATTCTTGCTGTATAATTTTACTGTATTAATGTAGTCGAGAATATCAGCGTGCCCGTGCTTACTGACTGTGACAAATTGTAGTATTTCGTAAAGTCGAGATTCACATACACGAACCTGTGTTCTATTATATTCCATGATTTTGTGTCTACGTATATTAGCATTTTAACCAGACCTTTATTTAATTCAATGTTTATATAAAAGCTTTCATTTTATAGCAGTGACATAATATCATAAAAATTATGGGTAGGATTTTGCTGTGACCTATTAACATTAGTATTGCTTTTTTAGCTCAACCCCTTCATTTTTTCTTTTATCAAGAATCATATACCCAACCTACATATGTTTTTAAAATTACAGTTATATTTCATAATAAAAAAGTACATTTTAAGATAAAGTAAGGAAAACTTAATATTATTATTGTTCGCAACAGTTCATTGTCGTCTAAAATAATATATAAATGTTATTTATTAACACATTTATTTAAATGCTGGCATTGCCTGTGAAAACTGAGTTATATAAAAAGGAAATGGTGTCAGCTAGTAATGGCGTCAAAAAAGGTGTGTTACTTAGGACGTCCAAAACTTTAAAAATTAGGTAAGTTGCAACAATATCTTATTTTAGTAGGCGCCATCAACTCTAAGTATGCCAGGAATACGAAATGCCCCATCCACGTAACTGTTACATTAATAAATTATTTTGAAATACTTTAATTACCGACCATTACCTTCAATAATAGTCAGTTTGATAAATTTATTAAATAATTTTATTCGTAAGCGCAACTCCACTACATAAGTATTCCTCAATACAAATTAACAATGAATTACCAACTTAACCATTGTTTAGAGTATTTAGATAACCTTAACGAAAACTACAAAAATAAATGTTTTAAAGGAATATACTTATAAAGCCGCATTTAACAATACGCTTTTACCAAAATAACTCCCAAATATTCCACAAAGCAAGACCTTAAGTAAGACCAACATATAACGCTAACGGCTAACGACACCATACCATGTTAACGTACTTCAACCACCATATTTTAATACCTCTCTTTTGCTTAAATTTATTAGGATTTAGGTTTTATGTCATGTGACCGCCAAATGGGTTAGGGAATTATTTAAATTTATAGCAATGAAAATATTTTGGATTTTTTCGTGAATATTTAGATAATTGGTTAACACGTTGATAGGGTATCATTGATTAGTTAGCTAACTTAATCAGCATAATGTATAATTTTTCATAAATAATGCATAAACTATTCTGTACAAATGTATGCACAACCATTGCAGCATAATCGTTTGAAACCTATACCGTAATGTAATTTGGTGCTAATTTGTTACCACAAAAAAAAATTTGGTGCACCTGTCTTTAACAGAAAATTGAGGGCTGTGTCTTCATAACATACAGCTAGCACATACAACGTACAAGTACTTAGCTAACGATTGTATCGAAATAATTTACCTGCCATTATTTGGTGCTAATTTGGTGCTACCTGGCTACCCTAAACTGAAATTTACTGCCCGTATTTTTGTAATATGTTTGGCCTTAAAATTTATGGAAATAAAAAAAACCTATACCGTAGCATCCTAACAGGATGATTGATATATTATAGTCTTCCGCTAATTTGGTGTCCTTTTGTTACCCTAAAATAAAGTTTGTTGCTCGTATTTTTCATAAAGTTTTTGGGCTTAACCCTTCATTTCATAATTTATGAAAAAAAATGAATAATAATGTTTTTCTTATAAAAAAATGCTTATAATGGCATTAAAAAACACAAATATGGTAGTATTTTTTTTATTGTTGTTGCAAACAAAAGAAAATGCTAATTTGCTACATTATGGAACAAGGTAACATACATTTTTGTAAAAAAAAGTAAAACAATTCTTGTGTATTGTAAAACAAAACTAAAATATTCTTAATTTTTGTGGAAAAAACTAAAACAATTTTTGTCTTTTGTTAAACACAAGTGAACTCCACACTTCTCACACTTGAAATGGGCAAATCCCTTGTACTGCGGCATTTTACATCGTTGGTGTGTTGTTTCATACTTGATCCAGTCTGAAAATTCATCTTATCTCATATTTTTTGGGGGTGCACGAACTGCAGGTCCTTTGAATCTTTTCTCATTTATTCCTTCTTCGGCACTGTTAGACGGCCTTCCACGCTTTTTATCTTTTTGTGCTCCCATTTTACAGAGTGTTTCTGCTAGATCTATTCTAATTTTCCACTGGGACATACCATATTCTATATGTTCGGCTTCATACACTTTTTTTTTTGTAGAATCAAAGCGTTAATGATCGTGATATCGATCAGATGGAAAAATATTCTAAGACACCATTTCTTGGATCTGAGAGGTTTATGGCGACCTACATAGCTATCCAGCATGTCAACACCCCCCATATGCTTATTATACTCTTTTATTATATTGGGGTAGTTAACGGTGATTTTTTCCTTGGTCTTCTTGTCATATCGTTGGACAGAATGGTTTGGTAACTGTCCATAGCAAGTTTATAGTAAATTAACTATTTTATTGTCGTTCCAGGATACAAGACTCATATCAACACCATCAACATGAGTTACATATTCTTCTGAAGTTCCTCTGGGTCTCCCAGAGGAACCTCATTTCATCTGTTAGTTTGTTATTTACTATTCGATTTCGCCGTATAGTTCCCAGCATGTATATACCCTTATTAGTCATATAACTAAATAACGGAATCGATGTATAATAATTATCACAATAGACCTGGTAGTTACAATTTTTTGGAATAATTCTCGAGAGTCTAACTACAATATTACAAGCAACGCCTAAGTCGGGTTCGCCAGGATTTACTTTAGTAAAACAGTTAGATGCCCTATTATAAACAGCGAAATTGTATGAAAATCCAAATGTATCGCACAGCATAAAAAGTTTGAAACCCCATTTATGGGGTTTCATCGGATTATACTGTTTTGAATGATGCCTGGCTTTGGTTGAGCATATTTGTTCATCAACGGAGAGCTTACTTTCCAGTGGAATCGACGAAAATGTTTCAGTGAGCTCGGTCAGAATTGGTCTCAACTTATGAAGATTATCATAGCAAGGATCACTTTTATCAAGAATCTTGTCATTATCGTTGAAGTGTTTGATGCCTTTTACGTGCTCAAACTCGTTGATTGTCATCACACTTCTTATATTCGAAATTCCAATATCTTGTCTCCAATAACATCGTGTTCTCGGGAGTGAAGACACAGACATATAAATACATATTCCCAAAAAGTTTTGTATATCATTTGGATTTTTACTAGCAGGTCTATTGGGATTTTTCTATACACTGTACAAATTAGTTTCTTCGACGATCTTCTGTACAAAAGAATCGGTAAAAAGATATTTAAAGAACTCGTAAGGCGTTTCCAAATCCAAAATCATGCTGGGAAGTTCTGAACTGCCTTTGAATTTCAAAGCGCCGACATCAATTTTCAGGTTCTTCTTATGTCACACAATATTTTCAAGGCCTTTCTTATTTTTTAAAAAACTCTAGGAGCATGTTGAAGTGAAGGACCAGCGTCTTCAGAAATTTTAGCATCTGTAGTGTCAGATATTTGAATATTACTGTGTAAAGTGGAACCCACAGTTACATGCTGAACGTCGTCTTCTTCCAAATCAGATCTTTCTTCGTCTTCCGGAATATATTCATTGTCACTGATAGAGTCTGTGTCTGAAAAATCGAGATCGTCTTCACTTTCGTCAGGATTCTCCAAAATATCCAAGAGTATGGCATCAGTAAGAGGCTCCTTCTTTCCCTTTTTACGATAAGATATCTGCAGAAAACAGGAATGCTATATGAAAGTTTCATAGTGTTGCTATTTGATACATAGCTAACAAACATGTTATTCTGATCCACAGTAATTAAATTTTATAAAACAAGCGCAATACATCAGTTCTACATACCTTTATTCTAAAGCAGGTTCAGTTTAGTATATTTTTATAAACACTTTTTTTCACTTTGTAGTCACAAAACACTTTACGTACTGCACCTGCTGACAGCAAGTTGCACAATGGCTAAACAAACTTGAAATAAAACACACGCACCATCTACATTTCAATAGATTTTTACAATGAAAACGAAGTTAGCTGTGTAGCAAATATGCTACAGCATGGTAGTCACCCCCAAATACAACTACTATATGATTACAGCAGTTTGAAAAGCTATGTTGTAAATTTGCAAGAACATGAAACCAAGGGTTAAACATTATAGAAATCACGAAAACCTTATAACAAAGCATGGTATCATGATGATTGATATACCATAATTTCTGGTGGTAATTTGGTGCTAGTTTGTTTACCCTGAAACGAAATTTTTTGCCCGTACTTTTCACACATTTTTTTCTACTAAAACGTTATAGAAGTCATGAAAACCAAATAACTAAGCATGGTATCAGAATGATTGGTAGACCATAATTTGGTCTACTTTTGTGCTACCTTGTTACCCAAAAGTAGAATTTCTTGCGTCGTACATTTCATAAAATTTTTGGGTTGAAACTTTAGAAAAATCAGGAAAATCCTGTAACAAAACATAGTAACAAGATGATTGATATATTATAATTTTGTGCTAATTTGGTGTCACTTTGTTACCCCTGAAATAAAATTAGTTGCTAGTATTTTTCATAAAATTTTTGGGCTAAAACGTTATGAAAATCATGAAAACCTTGTAACAATGCATGGTATCAGTATATATAATTGATATACCGTAAGTTGGTGCTTGTTTGGTGCTACTTTGTTACCATAGAGCGAATTTTCTTGGTCGTACTTTTCATAAAATGTTTGGTCCAAACCTTCTGAAAATGAGAAAAACTTTATAATGAAACGCAATATTATAGTTTTGAACTAATTTGGTGTTATTTTTGATTACCCTGAATTTAAATTAGTTGTTAGTATTTTTCATACAATTTTTGGGCTAAAAGATTATGGAAACCAAGAAAACCTTACAATGAGCATGGTTTCAAGATAATTTGGTGCTAGTGTGTAACTCCAAAATCAAATTTTTTGCTTGCACTTTAAGAGATATTTTTCGGCTTAAATGATACGGATATCACAATAATCCTGTAAACGCACATGGTATATCGGAGTGATGCTTTAGTCTGTTACTCCAAAATGGATTGCTCACATTTTTCGCACTTTCAGATTAAACGATACTAATGTACAGAAACATTTTAGCCATTAATAATTTACCAATACCGCTTGTTGACAAAGCAAAATATCTTGGTTTACTAATGGAAAATGCTTTATATACAGGGTGATTTTTTTTTCGTTTTAAGCATTGAAATTTCGGAAACTGCAAGAGATAGAGATTCGGGTAAATGCGGAAAGAGTTGCAGTTTTATGAACCTAAATTGACGACACTTTCAGTTGTTGGAGTAAGTGCATGGCTTACTAGACATTTCAAAAAAAGTAAAATTTTGCATTTGATATAATTCTAAATAACTCTGTTATAGATTTGAGAAAAAAAATGTAGAGGAAAAAATGGTAGTGTTTCTCTTTTTAGTATTTTCTTTATGTACTGGCGTCTCCACTTTTGTTCTATCCCTTGTTATTCCAAAGTTACGATATAAACTTTTGTTTTTTTAAATGGAATGTATAATAGGCTGTGCCTTTTTATCAGATGCGCATTTTTTAAGCTTTGTTACGATATCAGACATGATGTATTTTTTAAGTAGCAGTAATATTTGGCTTTGACATCTTTAAAAGGAAGAAGTTTTTCTCTTTATAACCATAAGGGACTATTGTATTATTGAGAGTAGCAAACATAGAATGTACCATGGAAAAACATTTTTAACCGGTTGAAGTAATTCCATGTAAAAAAATCAGTCCATCTCAGCAAATGTTCAAAATGTACACCATTATTATTTACACATAAGCGGCATCCTTTCACAATGGAATTTGCATCTTTCTGTATTTTCCTGCCATCTAAATTGCGAAAGGCATGTAACACAACATCACGTAGTTCTTCTTTGGTCGCATAAGTTCGCTGATAAACCAAATCTTTTAGAGTACCAAAAAGAAAAAAATGTAAAAGCGAAAGATTTGGCTATCTTGGTGCCTAAGGGACCGGGCCGGAAAACAGTTGGTTTAGGTACTCTCTCACTTACAGTTGGTTGTGCGGCGGAGCACCATCCTGTTGTAACCAGCGTAAATTACGTCTGTTTCCAAATCTAAGATATTCAACATATCTTGAAATTCATTTTGTACAAACTCAACATAACGCTGGCCTGTGCAATTTTCGTCGTAAATGAAGGTCTAAGAATTCGCGATCCAATAATTTCGCACCAAACATTGCATCGAAATTTTCTTTGAGGCCGTCTTTCACGAAGTATCCTAGGATTTTCCTGCATCCACAAATGTTGATTGCGCCTATTGAACATGCCGCAGTTAGTAAACTTGGTTTCATCAGTCTACAAAATTTGATTTTCAAACTCTGGATTCTATTGAATCATTTTAATGTACCAGTTACTAAACCTAATTCTTGCAGCTTGGTCTCCTGGATGCATTGCCTGACCTACTAATAGGTGATATGTGTGAAATTTGTGTTTCTTCAAAACTCTCATGTCTGTGGTTTGCGACACACCAACTTTAGCTGAAATTTGTCGGGTCGAAGTAGAAGAATTCTGATTAACGTAGGCCAATACATTTATTTAGATATCCTCGTTAATGATGTTTTCATCCTTCTTTGGTTTCGAAAAGAAACCAAACTCAAACTATTTTGAATTTGATAATGATAAAAAAAGAATTTTAATCATAATTTTGCGGCCAATTAAATTCCAAATTATGAGTATTCAATTTCTAGTTTTTCGGAAATACAATTCTCTAATTGAATACCATTCTTGTGAAGGAAATTATTGTATAATTTCTCAAAAATGTGTTACACTTGTGCTTGATAATCTCATAAAAAGGATTCGTGCGGGAATCGACTTTTTCGAGCATTCATGATTAGAGACTACATTATGTCAAACTGGTATTATACAGAGTTACTGGTAACTTATGCAGTTAACTGAAATACTTAGAGGGCTTCAAGAAGCAAATTTTAATTATAAACGTTGAGGAAAAACTCAGAGACAAAATAGTAACAGTAAAAGAGAAAGTTTTTGAAAACCGCTGACAAGATCGGTAGAGATTCGAAATGTCTACCGCGTGCTTCAACACAGGTTTGTGCGCAGCGAATCCAGTTATGGGATAACAGTGGAAAATGTTAACGTAGATCTTCTACAGCAATGTTAATTCGTTCACGTAGTTCATTTTCCGTGGCATACACGCGCTGTTTGGTGTAGCCCCATAAGAAAAAGTATACCGAATTTAAATCAGGGCTGTACGGAGGACACGTAACTGGTCCACCCCGGCCTACCAATTTTTGCGGAAATATGGTGCTAAGATAATTGCGTACAGTACCACTAAAATGTGCAGGACAGCCATCACGCACAAACCACATATCTCGGTGCAAATTTAAAGGGACGTCTTCTAAAAGTCCTGGTAGCACATCTCGTAGCAAGGTAGGATTCCCGATTAAGACGCACACGCATTTCGTATGCGCCTATTAGACTATTATTAACAATGCCGACCCAAACATTTATGCTAAACCGTTGTTGAAACCGGCTCTGACAAATAGCATGTAGATTTTCTTCAGCCCATAGATGTGCGTTGTGGAAATTTAATATCCCATCCCTGGTCATTTTCGGAAAATTTGGATTTCGGGTATGTTGATGAAGCAGTCATTCACAGAATCGTTGGCACAGAGGATAATGAGCTGCCAATAATCCTTCAACTGTCTGGAAATGATAGAGGTGTAAGCCATTCATTTTTAAAGTTCGCCAAGACGTCCACTGCGACGCTCTTAGCTAACGTGAAATTTCTCGTGTAGTTAATGAAGGTGCGTCATCTATCATATCCAAAATGTCTTCTTCTATACGTACACCATGGCGATGTGGTCTACCACCATCACGCCCTTGTTGGAGTGCCGAAGACCCTGTTGGTCAAGCTTGGTGCACAAGTCTGCAAAAGGTTACAGCATCAGGAACTCTTCACCTGGGAAACCTTTGGAAATACAGTTCTCTTGCTGCGGCATCATTTCCGTTAGCCATGCCATAAGTGATTAACTTGTCATAATACTGTTCATTGGTATAATGATATGTTTCCATTCTAATTCACTCACTTGACAGATGCCAACAAAGCAACAATCGGTATGACATTGATATGTCAGATTGTGACACAAGAAACAATCGCTGATTTCAATCAAGCAGTCTGATTTATCGAAAAATTGTATCTTTTAATTAAAATTGTGAACTAGTACCAGTGGTTTTCCACAAGTGGGTAATCATTTTTAAAATACTGTAGTTTAGTTATTATTTGGGTTTCGCCTGTTAGTTTACTAAGAAAAATTGTTCAGTTTAGGGTCCTCTATTAGCACTTTCAGTTAACTGGATAAGTTACCAGTCACCCTGTATATTAAAATGATAACTTAGTGAGTTTCATGTAAGTAAGGGTAAGCGGTTGCTAGGTAATAATGTACTTGATAGAATTATAAACAATTCCATGTAACGTATGATTTTTAAAATAAACGTAGCAGTGTCACTGCTGAACCATTTTATGTGGAATTACTTTAATGTCGCTCCAACATGAAGTACCTAGAGACATATCCTTTGTTGCAGGTATAGTTCAATATACAATGCCCGTCACCACAGATATAGTGCATATCTGTGCCGTAACTAAGAGTGTCTTTCTTAATTCACCGCCTGCGGTGGCGAAAACTGGATAATTATAGCTTTCTTGCTGACATGCTCAGTGTTGAACAATGTAAATATAAGCGCTAAGCCCAAATTGAAAATCATTCATTTTAAAAACTATACCCATTTTAAATACATCACTGGCTTAGAAAATTACACTTAGTAATTGAAATATCGAGAAAATAATAAATCACTTCAAAAAAGTAGTTACAAGTGATTAAATAAACCATTACAGATGTTTAAAAATAGTGCTTCTTAAAATCGTGGTATTGTCCAGTGTCCAAAATCAGACTACAAATAAAATATGCGCGAGTAATTTTGTCTTAATTAAAGTCATTTATTTTTAACGTAACTTGTTTTGATATCAATACATCCCTGTTAATAATACTTGTCATTATTCCTATCGAAAATGGTTTAGTCAGGATCTTCACCGCCAAGGATGCCATGGTTTTCTTCAAGGATTGGCTAAGCCTGAAAAATGTGGGGAATACTTACACTTGTATGGGGATGTGGCTATCTGAACAACGATACTGAGTTTTTTTTGCAAATATTCATATACAACCCATCAAAAGTGCAGCATACCGTTTATTGATTTCTGATACCTTGTTTTTGAAGAATAATAAATCAAATCTGAGAAAATGAGTCCAAAACTTTGTTCACCGATTTGCAGACAATACTTTCTGTAGAGATGGAAAGAATTGACTCCACTGTTATGATATGATATGATAATAAATCTGCAGTAACAGAATCGGTGTGATTACTCCTAGAACTATCCAGACTCTCCATTTTTAATAGCACTAATATTTAAACTACAATATAATTCCAGTTTCTTTAATATAATTAGTAGTTACGGCAACAAATCATTAAAGTGAAACAGAAAACTTGATATAAATTACCATTCTGTATTTAAAATCTCTATTAAAGGTGAGTTTATAAGATCAGCCTGTTCGTTCATTAAAGGTACTTTCTGTTTATGTATTAAACGTTTGGCATAACCTGCCTTGTCTGTGTATTTATATTTGTGACATCCAAAGTTCCTAACTGTTTGTTCAACATAAACATAAATTCAGAATGTGCAGTTCATTTTATAAATACCCGCCTTAAAATGTCGTTAGTTGAATGTTTCGCATTAAATAAACATTTAGGAACATTGGTATTAGTTTTGGAAACTATTTTGTAGTTTTTGTCCATTTGTAATGTGTGAGCTACTGTGTCTCATATTTTTCCAAAGTATGAAATTGATATCTATTTTTTTTTGTTTCTGTACGTTTTTGATGAATAATTTGAACACTTGGTTTTTAACTAAACTGTCAATTATACTTGAAATGTAACCATTTGCAATTTGTTCTATAATTGACATTTCTTTATTGAAATTTGTTTGGTTTAATGGTAATGATATTGCTCTGTGTATTAATGATCTATATGTTACTTATGTGTTTTATGGTGACATGAATCATTTTACATTTTTTACAAATTACCTAGAAAAAACTACCCAGTTAACACAGAACCGAAAGAAAATAAATACATATCAATTTCGTTTTGGAAAAATGTCAGAAAAGTTAGCTCCCATATTACAAAAGGACAAGAAGTACATAGTAGTTCTCAAAACTAGTACATGTGTTCTTAAATGTGTAGTTAATTCGAAAGATTTAACTAACGACATTTTGAAGTCGGGTACTTATATATTGAATTGCAATTCAGTAATTCTGTTCATATTGGACAAACACCTAGTAGCTTTGATATTAAATATAAAGAACGCCGTAGATGTTGCAGGTATAAACGCACAGATAAATCAAATTATATCAAACATTTAATAGTAAACGGTCACCTTATGACTCCAAAAAACAAGATTAAATTTTTACATTTTTGTAAGAAAAACGACGTTTTGTAAACATTCGAAATTTATAAACATAAACAGAAAATACCTTTAATAAACGAACAGGTTAACCTTATAGACTCAACTTGCAGCGTCCCCCATGTACCCTATCTTGAAAAGCGTAATCTGAACTTATTTGCAATAATGCAAATACAAGAACAAAACAATCGCTAAGTGAGTTATCTTGATTTGACTGACAATAATGTTAGTATTATTGAAATTAATTACCTGCCTTACTTTGACTTTCCTGGCACTAATTAAAACATTAGAATTTATTTACAAGTCTAATATTTAATTACTCGCAAACCTCAACTCTGATCAAACGAAGTGGCCGTGTAGTGGTAGGTACGTCGTGCATCATGCGGGGCAGGTAAAAAAAATGAAACTACTCAAATTAAAATCACCGAGCTTTGCGCAATGGTGGTTCAGCTCGTTAATATACTATTGTGGGAAAGAACTACTAATAAAACCCACTTTATTCATGAATAAGTAATTGCGAAGGTACATTAGTAAATCAAATAACACAAAAAAAAAACAAAGAAAAGGATAAATATATAACAAAACACCATTAAATCCGGTTAAAGTTGCGTGAAAAATGATAACATTAAGAGAATAAAAAAACACATGTAGTCACACACACAATTGGGTCAAAATAATCAAAATAAAAAGCATAATAAAAATCGTGGTACCAAACATGTGGCTCTTTAAAACCAATCAAACCGGTCTTTAAGTGAATAAGCACAAATCAAACAATAAATGAAATTACAGTACATGTAAAATACAACAACAGTAAAATTGCACAGGTGATAATAAGGTAAAGACAAGGACAAAAGGAAATAGACAAAGAATTTAGACATACCCAATTGTTTAGAGACCACTAAAGCACAAAATACATATGAAAATTTCAATGATATATATATATATATATATATATATATATATATATATATATATATAATACATATATATATATATATACATTAGAAATAATAATGCTATGATTTTGAAATTTGGCAAAATAATGTTTCAGTATCATATAGAAAACTATGGAAGTTTCAATGAAAAATAACAAGTCATTATGTACTTTGCACCACTGTTAACATCAATTATCAACAATTTTTATTTATACATTTTAAGAAATCTAGTCGCTTAGTGTCAATTTTTTAGTTGTTTAACTGACACATTTATTCTGAAAAAATGCCCCCAGTAAGACAACGGCCAAGCTTTCCCCAAGTTACAGATTATGACAGGGGTAGAATTATCGGCATGAAAAAAGCAGGTTTGTCATTTCGAGAAATCGGCAGAAGACTTAATCGAGACCACTCCACGGTTGCCCTCATTTGGTCTTCTTGGTCTGAAGAAGGCATTCAACGACCTCGTCCCAGTGGAAGACCACCACGCAGCATTAATGATCCTGAAGAACGACTTCTTAGGCGAATGGCCACAAGAGATCGGTTTCAGTCAACGAGGTTTGTTGCGGTGAACTGGACAAGAGCTATTGGTCGTCACCTATCAATGTCAACAATCTACAGGAGGATTAAGTCTTTTGGCTTACATTCGTATCGTCCGTACCGACGACCCCAGTTTACTGAAGAGCATAAGACTGCTAGATTCGCATGGTGTCAAGAGCGGCGGGACTGGGACCTTCAATGGGATAACATCGTCTTCAGCGACGAATCGTGTTTTTGTTTGTGGTGAAACGATGGTCGTCAGAAGGTGCGGCGGTTTTGAGGAGAACGTCGAAATTTAGAGTTTGTTGAAAGACGACCCACAGGCTTAACACTTGGAGTCATGGTTTGGGGCGCCATACGTGTTGGTGGAAGATCTCCTCTTGTGTTCATTCTAGGCACATTAAGTGATCAGCGTTACATTGATAATGTTTGGGAGCCAGTGGTAGTACCGTTAATGAGGACGTTGCCAAATGGTATTTTGCAACAAGATAATGCTAGACCACACACCGCACATGTTACACGAAGGTTTCTGGATCAAGTGCAGCTACCGGTATTGTCGTGGCCTGCGAGATCGCCAGATCTTTCGCCTATTGAACATGTATGGGACATGATGTGTCGAAGATTAAGGCAACTACCAAGGCCCTCAAACAACTTTGATGAATTACGACGCCATATCCAGGTAGCCTTGGATGAAATTCCTCAGGACTATGTAGACCATCTCATAGAAAGCATGCCTCGGAGAGTAAACGCCTGCATTGATGTGCGTGGCAATGCTACACTATTAACATTTTCTTGTTAACTGCTAATATTTTGCCTTCAAAATTTCATCATTTTGTACATGTTAATAAAGCATTACTTTACCATACTTTCAGGATTTCATTTGAAACGTAGTATATATATATATATATATATATATATATATATATATATATATAAAGAGAAATTAGTTCATAGGCAAACAATTCTACTTAAAGAAACTGACAAAAAGCAAAGCCTTACAAGGGTAAGTTATAAATCAGTCCTAACATCGTGAACAATATATAAGTTTGAGTGCGTTAGAAAAATACAGCGCTACTTTCTCAGGTTACACATTCATCTATACAACAAATAAGAACAATAAAAATAAAAATTCGAGGCGTTTAATGGTCTGGTCCGGGAGTGTGTACCTACTTGGCAATTGCCTTTTATTAGTAACCGAAGCGGTATCATGTACCCGTTCACCAGCCACATCTACACAAGTATAAATATAAACAACAAACAGCAATGCTAAATCACACAAACACCAGAGTAAGGTAGCCCTGTACTGTCTTTTATTTTAGTGAATTTCCGCTTACTGAGCCCGCGTGCGAATAAGATGCCGCAAGGCAATGTTTGATTCTTTTAATACGTTACATAGTCTGGTAAAATGATTGGCTGCAAGTTTTCATTTATATAAAAATACCAACTTACACTAGAATATATATTCCTTTAATTGATCACAGACACAAATCGTTAACATACGCGGTTTAACTTCAAAAAAGGGTGACTGTTATTTATAAATTAATATTTGAAAAACACATTACAACTAGCCCCGAAGGGAAAGACAACTTAGTGTTGGCGAATTCAAAAGAAAATGTACACGCACGAAATATTTTAACGACAGGTTTACAATGAAGGTATTTAATTAACTCCAAATCAATCTGCCTTGGTTGACACTCTAACTGTAACTGTCTTACCCCGATTGCAAACCTAACTATCTTTACTCCCACAATCAACCCCAATTTTTTAAAAGTAATATAAAAACAAGAAACATTAATTTACGTTGGAACAGTAGTTTCATATTACTTATTGCACGACATCTTAATTTTAAAAATATGCATTCGTTCGTCATAAACCCTGCATTTACGTCTCCGGTTTCAACGTACCAAACAAAGATATATTTTAATCGCGGTCTGTACCGACACAATTACTTATTGTATTATTGATATTTTTACTTTAAGAATCGGCGCATAAGAAATTCCAATGGTTCGTTACGCCCCTTGAGCAAAGCAGTTTTAAGCATACACCTGCTACTCAACCGTAGCCAAATATCAGTTACATACATTCTCACATTTCTTACATAAAAATATATAAATAAAATATTTTGAAAACATTAGCAAATTACGACGTATTATCAAGATATTAAAAAGCCACTAATTATCTTTTCTATCGTGGTAACAATGGCAATTTGACAAACATTTATTATAATAATAAACGCGGGCCGCTACCTACAACCTTTAACAGATATTTTATATACAGAATCATAATTTACATCAAGTTTGCTGTTTTACCTTATGATTTGGTACCATAACTACTTATCTTACATGTATAATTTCTCTTGATAATGGTACGTGTTTACTGAAACGCGTAAAGAAATAAACAATTATATTAAAGAAATTGTGGAAATATATTGTAATTTAAACATTAGTACTATTAACCATCTAATTCCACGAAGTAAGGTAAAATAATATCAATTTCTTACTTTTTACTCCGTTTTAACCAGTGAAGCTACTGTTACACGGACGCGCACTCCGAATAAACAAAAACACAACACGACCTTTAGTTTGTACACCAAGAAACACTATAAGTCTAATAATTGTTCTAGCACTAGGTGGTTCATAAAATACAGCACAATACTATGGTAAAACACAAGACAAGAGTAGTGGTGTATTGAATATAAACAACCGCAAATGGTTGTTGATAAATACTAACAAATGAACCATAGCTACAAGTACAGATGAATAAATCAGTATTATAACAATATAAAACAAGCCCTAACTAATTATGAACAAATAATGTACAACGATAATATAAACAAGCCCTAACTAGTAATAACGAATATAATACAAACCCTAACTAACCTACGTACTAGCATAAATCGTCCGTGCGAACTAACCTAAACAATGTTTATAGCACCACTACGAATACGATACTCGCCGTCGGGTCGCACCAGGTCTCAACCTGCCTACTCCTGGTGGTGGTGGCGAATCGGATGGCCTTTGGGGTAGTAACCTGGATTACCACACCCGAAGGAAGTGTTGTGCGGATGGTGATGCGGATGGCCTTTGGGGTAGTAACCGAAATTACGACACCCGAAGGAAGTGTTGTGCGAATGGTGGTACTGATGGCCTTTTGGGGTAGCAAACTAAATTACCACACCCGAAGGAAGTGATGAGAGCTGAAGCCAAACCGCCAGTCTCAGCGGCCCGCTAGGTAGATTGGAGACTATTACAACTACAGCTCGTTTGAGTCGAAGCGCAATGTTCGACTGACTCTATGGGGTTTTTTTTTTTTTTTGGTTAGTATGCTCATGCTTTTGTGTTAGTAATTACTTATTATTTGCTTATATTTATCTTATTGTGGACTGTTCAGGAGTCCTTCTCCTCTTCATCCCTGGTCATTCCTTGTTGTTGTGTTGCGTTGTCTGGTGTTATTGTATAGTGTACAATCATGAGGTGTGATTATTTTTAGGTTAAAAAAAAGAAAAAGATTTGATTTTATTAGTAGTGAGGTTACTGGGTTAAGTGTGCGTGTTTATGTGTGGGTTTGGCGTGATTGGTGTGCTTATCTGCATTGGCCGGTGTCTTGCTAGGGTCGTCATCCAATAAACGTGGGGATGCGGAGGGCATAAGGGATGTTATCCATGGATTCTTCTATCTCCTCTGGGAGGTCGTCGAGGAGTTGAGTAAGGATAGCGGGAGGATGTTTAAATTTTAATTTGGGTTCTTTCGTGGGAATTGGGAAATCGGTAGTTATAGGGAGTGGTCAGGATCTCTTTGGTTGGGACGGTGTCCGAAAATTCTTTTGCTGTAATTTCTCTGGAGGTTTGGATTCTGTGGGTGATTGGTGGTATATTGGCGTGATGTATGGTGAGGTTATTAGGGTACCTGAAGGGTAACCGGTGTATACGTCGGAAAATTCGGCGTTCACAGGAAGCTATAGAGGAAAGGTGTTTGGAGTTTATGTTAGTGTATATGGGAGCTCGGAAATCCATAACAGGGCGGATGTAGGTTTTATAAGTGTGCATGAGTGTTTTGGGGTGACAACCTCTGATTCTACCCCGGAGGGCCAGTAGGTTTGCGCGGTTCTAATTTTATTGAGGTTTTCTGAACATCGGGAGCCATTTAGGGTTCTCGTGAAAAGGATTCCAAGGTAGGTGATTTGATCTTGGAGGAGTCTTTCTTGATTCAAGGTGAGGACACATTTTTGGAGCAAGTTTGGGCACTTATCTTCGGTGTAATGAGGATGGCGGAATAGGATTGCTTGGTCTTGGTAGGATTGACGGAGACTCTCCACCGGTTGGCCCAGTTGGAGAAGTTCCGTAGGGTTTTGGATATGAGGAGGAGGCCGTTTCGCTGTTCCGATTAACCGTCCAGAAGGCGGTGTCATCTGCGAACTGTGCTACGACTACTCCGGGTTGGGTGACTTCGGGAATATCGGAAGCGAAGATAGTGTAGAGGATCGGGCTAAGGCAGAACCTTGCGGTACGCCTGCTGTGGGTTGGAAAGGATCTGAGTAGGTTTTCCCACTTTGACCTGGACTGATCGATGTCAGGTACGAAAGTAGGAGTTTGGTGAAAGGATCGGGAATGTTTAGGTTTCGGATCTTGTGCAGGAGACCGGCGTGCCAGACCCTGTCAAATGCTTGCTTAATGTCCAGAAACACAGCCAGATTGCATTGCTTGTGGTTGAATGCTCTGGTGGTCTCTGTAAGCAGCTTCAACAAGGGATCGTGACACGTTCGGTTGGGACGGAAGCCGAATTGGCTGTTGGGAAGAAGGTCATTAAATTCTAGGTGTTCCCTGAGTCGCCTGGCTAGAATCTGCTCGAAGCATTTCCGAGGCAACTCAGGAGGATATGGTCTATGGAGGAGGTGAGGTTAGGTCAGCGTGGGGTTTTGGTATCATGACGGTGGAAGCCGATTTCCAGTCCGTCGGGAAGTACGATAGGGTAAGCATTTGTTATAGATGTCGGTGAGTAAACGGAGGATTGGGTCAGGTAGGTGCCTGAGGATCTTTCTATTTAGGCCATCACGACCTGGGGCTGAATTTTTCCTTTTTGAAATATGTGAGGACCTGGTCGGGCGTAATGGGGGCATAAAAGGACTCTCGTTATCGAGTTGTGGTTCAGGAAGGTTAAGGTACGGAATTTATCAGGCGACCCTCGAGTGCCTTGAAGCGTTATCAAACTGGGGATCATCTGGGGATTGGAAAATGGTTGAAGGTGGTGACCAAAGAAATCGGCCTTTCCTTGGTCGGAGGAGATTAGTTGCCCTGAAGGTCGGTTAGGTGTGATTTAGGGTTAACTTTCCTTCTGGTCAGTCTATCAAACTGTTGCCAGAAGAGTTTCCATTTCTATAATCTAGCTGGGAGGTGGCTTTGGACCAGGAGTCTTCAGGTGTTTGTTGGTTTCTCGCCTGATTAAGGCGTTAAGGCGATATATTCGGTCTTGAGAGCCGGATCCCTGGATCGCAGAATTGACGATAAATTCGTCTTTTCTCTTTGATCCAGTTCACAATGTGTTGGGAGCGGTTTGTGAGAAATGTCGATGTTTTTTAGTGGCACAGGTATCGACCGCTTCCGCAATTACGGAAGTTAGGTCTCTAATGGCTCTCTCGAGATCTTGGGTCGTTTGAAGATTGGGTGTGGGAAGGTTATTGGAGATGTGATCGGAGAACACATTCCAGTCTGCTTTAGAAAAATCTTTAATGACTGTATATTGAGGAGTGTAGGGAGCTGGACAAAATGAAGTTTTGACCAGTAGGGTATGTGATCGGATGTGATCGTGGTGCCTAAAGCACTCACGATCGAAATAGTGGGCTAAGGGTTCGGATACTATGATATGGTCTATTATTGAGGCACCTAATGGCTAAAGAATGTGGGTTGTTTGTTGGCGACTCGCAACAATGGCAACTGCAACAGAGCAGATGATAGCCTGTTACCGTTGTCATTAGTGCGGTGTCACCAAATTGGGTATGGCGGGCTTGAATCACCGAGGATAACGGCATTATTGAGGCTGGAGGCGTAAATTAATAGCTCATCTGATAGGGTATTATGGCCAGGTGTTGTAGTAGGATATAAAGATTATTGGGTGGGAAGTGCACCGTTGCAGCAACGCATTCGAGATGCTGCAAATGCGCAGGAAGTTGAAAAGGTGGATGGGAAGCAATTTTTAACTAGGAGGGCGGTTCCATGTTGGCTATTATTAGAAAGGGTGATAGGAATTAAAGTTTAAGGAGCACTTGGGTGTGAGCTTAGTTTCTGTTATTGAGAGGATGTGTATATTATGAGTGTGTAGGAGGTGTTTAATTAGGGCGTTCCGACGCACCCCTGGCATTAATGGTCCCTGTTGATATCCATTGGAAAGGATTAAGGATTGGGTTGGCGGATTACGGCGACCTTCACCGCGTACCGGATACGCAGGCGTTGATACGCCGTTGGAAGAAGTTCTGGAGAGAGTCTAGAGTTCGAATAACCCTAGACTGCCGGTCAGGAACATGGTGAGAAGGTGTGTGGACTTGCAGAAGTCCTTGATGGATAAGGATTGTGTCGGGAGCGGGTTTAAGGTGTGCGGTGTCTTCCGAGTCGGACTCTTCAGACAGGATAGGATCGAGGGTAGCCATCTTCGACGGGGAACTGGGAGGTTCCCGACGCTTCCGGCACTGGAAGGAGTAGGTAGCATGGGCTCCCCGCAGTTGTTACACTTTGGGTTGCGAGGTTTTGCAGGTGGATCTGGCTTCCGCCACAGTTAGGGCATCGGATGGATCGGGTGGGCACTCCTCCGCGGTATGCCCCATCTGCGTGCAGGTGAGCAATACTTCGGGAGGTTGAGGATTAGGAGGTTCGCATGAAGCGTCGCCCGAACATGACTACACCTGTGCGAGGAGGTACTGGAGGTGGTTTGGGAAGGGTGATGATCCGGACGAGGAGGTAGGGTGTTAGTGGCCTTCGAGATGATACGAACGGCCTTCTTCACTGTGGAAGATCGATCGCATCGAGGATCTCTTGGGCTAGGATGTCCTTATCTACGTGACGAATCACGCAGGAAAGGAAGGAGCTCTAGGTGTGGTGTTTGGTGTACGGGGCCGGAGAGTTGGGTAAGGGAAACGGTAGGTTCACCGAAATGGTGTCGCAGCCTAAGCTGCGTACCATCCGGAAGGAGAGGATGTCTCTAAGAGACAGGTGTGGTTGTGGTTGAACGTCAAGTTCAACCACGGAAGGTGAGGATTTAAAGGGTTGTATAAGGATTTTTGTGGTTATGGTTTTCGGATATTGCGGATGCAATATCTCGAGATTGGAGCAGGTAGGTATGGGTTGGGTGAAGCGGGTTTAGGACTCAAGGCAGGTGTAGGTGGTTGAGAAGGTGTGGCTAGGAGAGAGGGTATGTGTGCGGGTGTAGGTATCAGGGCAGGTGTATGTGTGTGAGCGGTGTGGTAGAGTGCAGGTTTGTGAGCGGGTTTGAATGGTTTTGTGGAAGAGGTGGATCGTGTGGAGATGTAGGTGTGTGGATGGTGGATATGGAAGATGCATTGGAATGGGAGCGTGTACGTGAGGCAGGTGGAGGTGAAACGAGTGTGTGCGTAGGATTGTGTAATGGGTGGTGGTGTAGGTGGACGGACGGCGTCGGGGTGGGGACACAACTTTGACGGTGGCGACCTTCCATCTCGTTGCTATTAGTTAGGTTTTGAGTAGGATAAGAAAGAAATTTAAAAATGTGTTTATGAAAGGCCGGGTCTCTGCCGAGGTGCAGCCTCACACCCCGAGGAAAAAGGCTTGGAAATCAGAGACCCAATTCGAAATGGAGGAATTACAGTTAAAATAGAAACAACAGTAATTAAAATTCTTTATTAATTATACCTTATTACGTTGACCTTGACCCGACGACGATCCTGCTGTTGGTGGTGTCCTGGAGTTTTCCGCTTCTGCTGCTGATATCCGGCGGCTCCTGCTTGCGGCTGGGTGGCTCCTCTACTGATGACCGCTTCTTCGTGTTATCTGTATGCAAGCAGTGACAGATCTACCTCCGAAGCGGCGAAGATCACGATGCCGGAACCGGAACGATGAGCGAAACGCTAGGTTCTTTTTCGAAGTTAAGCGATTGTAATAAAATCACAAGCGCTTACGCTGGTAGAGGCTTACGTTTGAAGGTTCAAACTGCTCTGGACTCTATGGGTTTTTTTTTATTTTTTATTTTTTTTTTATTTTTTTAGGTTAGTATGCTCATGCTTTTGGTTAGTATGCTTATGTTTTATGCTATATGTATTCGTAGACTGTTCAGGATTCCTCCTCTTCAGCCCTGGTCATTCCATTATTGTTGGTGTTGCGATGTTTTTGTAATTGTGTGGTTTACAATCATGAGTTTATTATTTTGGTGTAAAAAAAATTATTTGTTGAGGTTTATTTGGTGTAAAAAGTTTGAAGGTGTGATTTATTAATGTTGTGAGTTTTTAGGTTTAGGTGTGCATGTGGTTGAGTGTGGTAGGGTGTAAACGATTCGTTGGCCGGTATCGTTGCGTCGTTATCCAGTTGACGGTGGGATGCAGTGCATAAGGAATGTTATCGAGGGTCTCTTCTATCTCCTCTGGGATGTCGTCTAATAATTGGGTTAAAATCGCGGGGTGTTTGAATTTAAGTTTGGGTTTTACGGGGGAATTTGGGAGGTTGGTAGGTGTAGGAAGTTGTGATGATTTCTTTGGTAGGGATGGTATCGCCGAAAATCCTTTTGTGTGTAAAGTTTTTCTGAAGTGTTTGAATTCTGTTTGTGATTGGTGGTATGTTTGCGTGTTGTGTTGTGAGGTTGCTTGGGTACCTGAAGGGTAGCCCGTGTATACGTCTAAATATTCGGCGTTCACAGGATGCTATGGAGGAAAGGTGGTTAGGGTTAATGTTTGTGTATATTGGTGCTCGAAATCCATAACAGGGCGGATGTAAGTTTTGTATGTGTGTTGAAGTGTTTTGGGGTGACAACCTCTGATTCGACCCGGAGACCTTGTAGGTTTGCACGGTTTCTGATTCTGTTAAGTGTTTTCCTAACATCAGGAGCCAATTAAGTGTTCTGGTGAATAGGATTCCTAGGTATGTGATTTGGTCTTGCAGATTCTTTCTTGGTTAATGGTGAGGAGACATTTCTAGAGGATAGGTTTGAATTTGTCATCTACGTAATTAGGGTGGCGGAAAAGGATCGCTTGGGTTTTGGAGGGTTAACGGAGACTCTCCACCGGTTGGCCCAGTTGGAAAAGTTCCGAAGGGTTTTGGATATGCGGTTGGAGGCCGTTTCGCTGTTCCGATTAACCGACCAGAAGGCGGTGTCATCTGCAAACTGCGCAACGACTACTCCGGGTTGGGTAACGAGGATATCTGAAGCAAATATGGTGTAAAGGATGGGGCTAAAGCAGAACCTTGCGGAACGCCTGCAGTGGGTTGGAAAGGGTCTGAAGGTTTTACCACTTTCACCCTGACCGAACGATTGGTCAGGTACGAAAGCAGGAGTTTGGAGAAAGGGTCGGAATGTTAAGGTTTCGGATTTTTTGTAGGAGACCGGCGTGCCAGACCCTGTCAAATGCTTGCTTAATATCCAAGAACACAGCCAGATTACATTGCTTATGGTTGAATGCTCTGGTGGTCTCTATGGGATTTTGTTGCTGCTTATAAAGGCATCGAACAATGGAATCCCCGCCGAGTAAGCCCGTCACGCTAAGCTCCGCCTATAGGGCGTAGCGTAACACTACCCTCAATTAAACTTTTTGTTGCAAAATAAAATGTACTTACTCATTTGCAATGCACATTTTATTAGATAGATTGAAACCTTCAAACCTTCTTGAACTACGATATAATAAAATCTTTCTATAATCTCTAGGCTTGTTTTTGGGTAAGGAAGGTTACCTTCCAAGGTGCGTTCAACCACGTTTAAATTCAATAATCGACTTTTAAATAATAACTTTACGCCAAATGTTTCTTCTGCAACGTTTTTGATTCGGTTAGTACTTTTTTAAAATAAATTTTAACTTCCCTTTTTAAAAATGTTCAACATTTGCAATTGTTCTTTCCAATATTACACTAAAAACTCAAATACTATTGTAATACTCTGGATCCATAGTATTTTACTATTGTAAAAGTAGATTTATATAAATAAACATACCATGGCATAGTCATACGTTAAATACGAAGATAACCTACGATTTATTCAAATTCTATATATCTTCAGCTCTACATAAAATGAAGCAGGAACAACTAAAAAAGTCCAGTTTTGCGTAGAAAAACAAAACCGAACTCATTTGGTTAAATGAGCCCCATCAGTTCAAGTAACGAAGCGTATTTCATGCAAAACAGCGAAATCGTTCTGAACTTTGTTATTTGTTTGAAAAAATGTGTCACACCCTAGTTAGGTTGTCTAATTACTAGCTTTAATAGGGTGTTGCACTATATTTATTTATGTCATGAACTTAATATTAAAAAAATTCCCCTGCTTACATTGGAATAAGAATTAAACCGTTTTTAGCGTAATGCACCAATACCTTCCCTTGTCCAAAACTGAAACAGCGATCACAGATTTTAGTGAGACTGCTATAGAACTGCTCTACTGTATTTGGTTATTAGCGAAAAGGGTGTGTCTACAGATAACAAATTCTTAATTCCAATCTAACACCCAATTTCACAATAGTCAAAAAATTTTCAAAATGCTCCTTTCAAAGCATAAATTTGCAATTTACATAATTAGCTCGGTCAACTGTAGTGTTTATGTTCTAGGATCTATTCCGTTGGAAGATTTCAAATTTTACACAGTACGCCAAAACTGCGTTTTAGTTGTAATTAATAAACGTAGCTTCTATACGCGTGGCCTCGTTTTCAGATTTTAAACACGCCTTATAATTTGCGTTATCCGTCAATTGTTAAGAGTGCGACCTATTTTTTTAATTTTCTCTAAAGAGAGCTTAACAAACAAAATAAAATATTTACTACAAGAATTGAATGAATTATTATTAGCAGTCGACAAAAAAGAAATTCGAAAAACGTTTAATTATCTTTCTAACGCTAACTAAAAGTTAAACAAAACGTGTTTAGGATGTCTTTACCCTAAAACTAGTAAATATAATTACAGTAATCTTATTTGTTACACCAACACATTTTATGTGGAGAGCTTTGTATATTATTAAGAGACTATTGTGGTTTTACTATAACACTAAATAAGATGGCAGAATTTTTATTACGTCTGTATTAGGTCTTGTCATGTTAAGTTTATCTTTATTTTATTGCTTTATACAATATTATTACTTGTGACTTTACCGCTTTGCATGACTGACTGTTGGTCAGTAGGAGCGTTTCTTTACACATAAGACATGCTAGGTTAGATACCCCTTCTGTTGCATAATTCAAGGTTTTGTTTTATATTGCCTACATCCCGATGGCATGTAATGTTGAGTTTATAGATAGTAATATGTAAGAGGTATGTTCGTATGCATGCTTGTAAGATGTAGTGTTAAGCGAAAGAGCTATTGTAAACGTAACGTAGTTTGCGTATTCGTGATTTTTGTAATGATATGATGTACAAAGTAGTATTTTCCTAATAAAATTGCTTTAAGTAAACATTGTTGCTTTATTTGCGTGTCTTTTTGCACATGCATACACATAAATATTATTGTCAGTAAACATTACATGACTAGTATCATTTAGCTTATTTTTACCGTGTAACATTGAAACTTTAACATGGTAATAATCTGGTGCCCTATTACTTTTTATAACTATACATTACCTAACATTTATGTGAGTCACACACGAGTTGTTGCAATGTCAATGTTTAATACCAATATTATGAATAGTCATTAATGAGGAGTTAAATTTTTATTAATTTTTATGCTAAAAGTCCGACCTATGAGGGTAAATAAATGGATAAGGGTTCCGTAAGGGCAATATCAGCTTGAGAGATAGGTTACTGTCCAATTCGATTTACAACTTCCAAAACACTAATTAGTTCGGTCTAAGCGGGGAAAGATTGGAGAGGCACCCGAATATCTGAACTTATGGGTAAAACATAATAAAATACTTATCTTTTCGGATTTTTAACGTGTACTTTAAATTATTCAATCTAAACGTTTCGATAACATTAGAGTTATCTTCGTCAGTAATAATGTTGTTAAAATTGTTAAAATGTAGTAAACAATTTTGTCAAATTTGAAAAATTAAAACATAAACATAAGCCTGCTATTAGTATAACAGTTTGGGAAACATAAAGCCAACTATAAAATTTTAGTAAGAATAACTAGGTCATAAAATTAAATATTATTAAACTGCCTCAAGATGACAAACCAGAACACTCTCTACGACGAGCTAACAATGAAATTTGCCAGCCAAAAACACGTTTAACAAAATTTAACCAGTTATGATGTAAGTGTAAAGTTGGAAAAACTTCAATTTTAAAATGATAGAAGCATTCACAAATCAAACATTACATCAAATAAAATAACAGTTAAATCTAACAAAGATACCTTTATCAATAATTGGAAGTGTTATTAACAATGAAAAGCACAATGCAGAACGTTCTTTGTAATTTTAATTTCAATTTAATTTCAACAAATTAAAAAGAGCATAATGATACTTGATTTTAATTTGTTTTCAACTTTTGGAATGTCTAGGTTTTTGCTTTGTTTTTCTAGACCTTGAAGCAAATGCTTTACCAATTATATGTTAAATTACCACAGCACTATAATTTAACATAAGTAGTTGAAATTAAATTGAAATTAAAATTACAAGAACGTTCTATTGTGCTATTTTCAAATTAAAGTAAACATTATTGATAGTATTTTAATTTTTGATAATGTTTTAATATAATTTTAACTTGATTAAATAAATAACATATTTTATAGTTTTGAAAATTTTCATATACTGATAATATATTGTTAATAGTGCATTTATTCAACTTTAGATTTAATCTTTAATGATACAACTATAACCGTTAAAATAAGAATTAAAAGTATTCAAAACGCTAATTTAATATAGTTATAATTCTATAGATTGACATTTCAATTACTTAAAATATTTAAGTCAATTAACAAGTATTTGTCACTACAACGTTCCTATTAATGTGAAATTATCACCTACAACCTTAAATACATCCTAAGGTTGATGAATAATAATAAACCAACTTGTGCGCCTCGATGTCGGCTATAGCGCTTCATCGATGGATGTCAAATTTTAACAGCGAACGAATGTTCAATATAATACAGAACATTTAAAACCAAACAGATGAAAATCATAAGATAAGAATGAATGATTGCGTTACTAATATATTTATAATTACCTGTTCTAAGCCGAGATCCAGAATGTTGGGCGTGAGATTCATAAACACGCACGCCTGCATGCACGCACGCCCGCCCGCAGGTGATCTAGGCAATAATAAACAGTGATCAAACTCCTCATAAGAAGCATAATTAACTACACAGATTACTGTACGACGGAACAGTAGCTGTCGCTAAAGGAAAAAAATAAGTTAACCCCAAATATCCCCATTCAATGCGGCATCAAACGAGGATGTCCAATATCTGGTGTGATGTAAGTCATTTCAATTGAACCATTTTAACGAACACAGTGGAATAACTTAATTGGAGTTAAAATACCAGGAAGCGGCCAAAGAATAGCTCTATCGGCCTATGCTGACGAATTAACTACAGTAACTAGGTGTGAAATCACTTACAACAACTGGCATCTTTAATTGAGGAACACGAACAGTACTCTGCGCCGTACTCAATCAAACTAAATCAGAAAGGTTTTCAAAGGGAAAATGAAGGGACAGGACTGATAGTCTCGTAGATTGTTAATGGTCAAATAAACACATTAAAAAACTTAAAACGACAGTGAGTTAGGTAAAAATCACAAGAGTGTAGCTTTAATAAATAAATTTGTTGCAGCTAAAATTTGGTACAACTGTAAGTACGGCCGGTTAAAAATCATCAACTACAACAACTGCAAACCATTTTAACAAAGGCCCTTTGAGGCGGGCGAAAACGTTGGGTATCCAATAGTGACTTAATCCTGCGAAGGAAAATGGATGGATTAGAATTAGTATACCTCAAAACTAAACAAAACATGTTTCGCATAAACTTAGCAAAATGATATCTAACAGAACTCGAGCAAACTCATAGGGATCGCTTGTTTCTCTA